>JAZKJV010010558.1:0-58075 GCA_037367405.1 Ottelia alismoides | reverse complement strand
TAAAGGTCCCTTTCTTGCTTCAAGTCGCCTCTGAAGCTCCTTGTACAAGGCAGGAAAAGACACACGGGAACCTACATTAATAATATTATACTTCCCCACTAGAGATGTCATTCAGGTTGCGAGTCATCCATAATTAAATGAAAGTGAAGAGTAGAGATGCAACTTGAGGAATTACCATGCTTCTTCTATAAAGAATGTAGCACACTGAGATCAATATCACCTAATGTTGAAATAATCTTGGCTACATAGTACACATAATGCTATGTCCAGAGATTATCGTGAAATGTTGAACCTCAAAACAAACAAATTATGATCTTTTGATATTTGAGTGGCAATTACCCTACCAGGGATATGCAAATTCGGCTAGTGTAAATGTGCAGCAGAAATACGGATTTCGAACAAGCAGGTATTAGACCCAATTAACTAATCATTACAACTGCAGAAGGAATCAAATGAGGGCACCTGTAATACATCCGAACATAAGCAAATATGACATTATAATTATGGGAAGCCCCTGGAAATGATTACATGATCAACAATTTCATTTAAACGCCTAAAAGTGAGAATAGACACTTCCGGTACCAAAAGAATTCCATGGTATTTAATGAAATAACTGAGAACTGACGGAATCCTGCCAATGGCAAGGATTAGGAACATCTGACATACTAAATGTTAAATGTTGTTTTGTGAATTGACTGATCTGGTAACTAACCTTAAATTTTATATGCTAACATCCTATTGAGTAAACAACAATTTTATCCCATCCAACGAAAGTTCTTTTAGTTCTTGGTTGGTAGCCTTGGGAAAGGGGATGATGATGGAAAAATAAATTAAATTTGAATACCTACATGGCAACAAAACGGGGTTTATAATTTGAACAAGGACAAGGATGGAAGCAAGATTAGGTTAGGGATAAAAGATGTACATTATGATCTATAAAATGCATGCAAGGCAGCAAAAGAGGGATGAGATTGTTCCTCTCCAGATTTCCAGAATCAAGATCACGCAGGCTGAAATCTTGAGCTAAACAAAACATTCCAGGCTGTTCTTGGTATTCCACGGGACAGCCACATGCAGGAAAGAGAGCTGATGATTTGGGGAGAGCCACATGCAAGACAACAGCTCCTTGGCTGCAACAATTGTCTCCTGTGATTGCCTTCAATGGAGCAGAAATTTCCTCTTGTCAGGAGCCTGTATCGCAGCTCCAGGCAAGAGAGGACAGCAGCAAGAGAAGAAGAAAAAGCTGTAGTATTTTCTCTTGCAGCAGCTATAGAGGTAGGAGAAGGAAAACTGGAGCTTTTGGGAATGATAAATAGGAAGAAGAAAGAGGGAGTCGTTGGAATTGGATTTAATAGACAAGAGGAGGGAAATAAAGAAGAGCTTATGTTATATAAATAAGGAGGGAGAGCCCCCCTTTGATTGACAAGTAGAGAAATTGGGTTGCCAATTGGAATAAACAAACCATATGGGTGTCCTGGAAAGCATTTCAATTATTATTATTATTATTTTAATTGTCTGGAAAGGTACGTTGTTACTGTTTTTATAACATAAATTTTTATTTTATACTATATTTTTTAAAACTAATTCTCTCTTTATTTGTCATACTAAAAGTGGTATGAATTCGCATCTCGAGTCTCCAATTTCGATGTACAATATCTCGATTTGACCATCTCTAAACGACGATCAAAATAAGTATAATATTGATATACTTTTGATCGGGTATAAAATGCCAGAAATTTTCGAGATACAGTTTCGGTTTGGGGTTAAATTTTATGAAATTAAATTACAAACAATCTCTGATTGACGAACGATCGATTCTGTTGGTCTTGTTTCGTCGAATCGGATTTTATGGTGGTCTCGGTTCGCTTCGCGGTTTCCGAATTTTTGTCGTGGCTTTTTCAGACACGCATTACGATGACTTTTGATTCACGATCAATTGATCGATTTAGGTTATTTAATAATGCTCGATAACTTTATTGGATTATACAGACCCTAATTAGGTTGGGTTCGGGTTTAATTGGAACCCGGATGTTATAAGAGGGACTACAAAGGAGTATAACAGTGTTACAGGAGGGCTGTTGTTGCGGCCCTTGAAGATGGAGAGCTACTCTCGTTTATGGGATGTTTCTCTAGGAGGTTCATGAGGATGAGGAGGTGGCAGAGGCATACTTCCGCAAAGGAGTTGAGGCCTTTGCCTACTGACTGGTGAGCTTCCTCTTCTTCGATATGCTTAAAACGGATACGTATATTGTTGAAGACCTAATCACGATGTTCTCCATGTGTGTACATTTTACGAGACGTGGAGCGTTTTACGGGACACTAATTACATCACAAAGATCTCATCAGTATTTCCTGGGATGCAATTGACTCATGTTTTTATCTGTTAAGATGATATGGTGGGACCCTGATAACTCGGATTTTGCGAGGGTCGAAATATGTCTTATACAAGGCGGAGACAAAGTCGCTGTGGCGACCACTCACGAAATCCCAATTAGTCAACGATTAACCTACGACAATCAAATCAATCAATGAAAGTAAATGTGGAGTTAAAATTTATTATAGCTCTACAAAATATGTTTATAGGTGCAAGTATTGTAAAGGTCGAACACTGGGAGCAAACAGGTAGAATAAGGCAAAAATGCTCAAAATGTGAAAGTGATCAATTGCCTACAAGTGCTATTATTTGTGGGTTTTTAATCATAATTTTTAATTTAATTTTTAATTTTATAATTTTTAGAATTATTATATTACAATTATATTTGTAACCTTTCAGGTTCCGTAACGCTTAACCCTTCGGGTTCTGTAACCTTTAACCCTTCGGGTTCTGTAACCCCTCGAGGGTATTTATGTATTTTTACTCTTGTACTCTATAGGATTTTCTCTCTATATAAGATACCCTAGCCCTATGGAATAGATATCCTATTCTGTCTCTCTTCTTCACATGGTATCAGAGCAATGGTCCTAGATCGGGGTTCTGATCTAAAATCCCCACCGCCACCTTCAAGCCTCGCAAGAGCCTGTGCGGGCCCTCTTCCCTGAATTAGGGCCCCACGCAAGGCCCTCCAATCGCCTCTAGTGCAGCAGCCCTCCCGCTAGCGCTACCCGACGCTTTCAAGACCTCCTACGAAGGTCGTCAGCCCCACAGCTACCCTCTACGGGTACCATAGGACTCTTTGGAGATCCAAAACTCATCACGGATCGCTTCCAAGAATCAAGATATGCTGTCCATTGGGGGTTTTCAGCCCTTCGTCGAGGGCAAACGTGAGTTTTAGGGGATTTTTTAGCTCTTATACACATCCTTAGTTGATCACAGGATCGTCTTTCTATTTTAAGACCACCATGGCACCTTCTTCTACCAAGACATAGCCCTTGGCCACAAATATTATGGCACAAGGCACTACTATCAAACTCAAGGGTACAGAAAATTATGTGCTCTGGTCTCGATCTTTTATGGTATTCATTGGTGGTCAGAGGAAACTTTACATTTTGACTAAAGATCCTTTAGATGAAAAGGACAAAGAGTACGACAACTGGTAACTATTTGGTTATCAACTGGATGACCAACAGTGTTAAGGCTCATATTGCCTCAAATCTTCTTTATAAAAATACGGCCAAGGAAATGTGGGAGGATCTCGAGCAAACATACTCCCAAAAGAAGACGAATTCACGCCTTGCAGATATTTACAGGCGAATCTGGTCGGCATCTCAGGGTGATTCCACCCTCATCAAGTATTACAGGCATTTATCCAGTCTGTATGAGGAGCTTGCAATATTCCAGCCCTCATGTTGCACCAAACAGATACAAGAGCGTTCTGACTGGCAGGTATACCGCTTCCTTGATGGCCTGCATTCTAGGTACCATGCAGCGAAGGAGCAATTTCTTATATCAGACACACTGCCAACAATGAAGGCCATCTTTGGCCGACTTGAGGAGCTCGAGACATCCGCTGTCCGGTCTCCTGGTCTTACCTTCAACAGAGAACTTTGCACACATCGCCTCATCTGGGCGAGGAGGCAGATACGGCTTGCTAGGAGGACGCGGTGGCGATCCAAGTCGTGGCCGTAGACGGGACTCTGGACGAGTCCGTGACTTTGGTCGTGGTCGTGGGCGAGATACTACTGCCTCATGCACTCACTGTGTTAGGTGGAATCACCCAGCTGAACGATGTTGGCAGAAGTTTGGCGTACCTTCTTATCACGCCAATAATGCTTATGATGTAGAAGAAGCATCGCCTACCTCCAGTGGCAAGACTGTTCATCTTAATGATGCAGATTACTCCCGTCTAATGCAGATCCTTCAGACTCCAGGGCCTACCACCACTAGTAATACTACAACTGCTGCTCTGGCCACTCCTTCAGGTACCATAGCCAACTCTGCTATCACTTCTACTCCATCTTGGATTATTGATTCCGGCGTCTCTACTCATTTCACTGAAGAAGGTAGTCTGCTCACCTCTTCCATAACCATCTACCTCTGTGAAGTAAGTTCGAGTCGCTAATGGGACTCAATCACAGATTACTAGTGTCGGAACTATGGAATTCTCTTCCAAACTTCGACTTTCGGGGGCTCACAGTGCTCCTGATTTTCCTCTTAGCTTGTTGTCAGTTCACAAACTTTGTGTTGAGCTTCATTGTCGTGGATATTTGATGAGTCTTGTTGTTATTTTCAGGACATTCGGACGAGGCAGATTTTTGATGAGGGTGATGAGAAGAACGACCTATATTACCTTGGCATACCCTCAAACTCCAATTTTGTTGGTGATGCATCTATCTTTGAAGATCCGCTCCTATGGCATCGACGCCTTGGACATCCCTCCGCCAAGGCCATCTCCATGATGTTTCCTGAACTCTCTGCTCTAAAGCCCTTTCAGTGCGAGGCATGTGAGTTCGGGAAATACCATAGAACTTCGTTTCTGTTTGTACTGAGGCTCGTAGTACTGTTGCTTTTCATCTTATTCACTGTGATGTTTGGGGACCTTGTCCGATCCGCACATTAAGTGGTCATCGTTACTTTATAGTTTTCGTTGATGATTATAGTCGATCTTCTTGGGTCTATCTAATGAAGGAGCGTTCGGAGATTAATCAGATTGTCAGCAATTTCTTTCAATATGTTAAAACTTACTTTTCTAGCATTGTTAAGATCATTCGTACCGACAATGCTCTTGAGTTAACCCAACATGACTTGACCTCTTTCTTTGCATCCCAGGGAACTGTTCACCAAACATCATGTCCATATACCTCACAACAGAATGGTATAGCTGAGAGGAAACTCCGACCTTGCTAAATGTTGCCAGATCTCTTCTTAGTCAAATGAGTGTTCCTAAACAATATTGGGGAGATGCTATCCTTACTGCAGTGTATCTCATCAATCGTGTTCCTTCATCAGTTCTCAAAGGGGCAACTCCATTTTCCTTACTTTATCCTACTGAGTCTCCTTTTCCCATACCTCTGCGAATTTTTGGTTGTATTGCCTTTGTTCATAACTTTCATGCAGCTGACAAATTATCCTCTCGTGCCATCAAATGCGTCTTTCTTGGGTACTCTCGTACCCAGAAAGGCTATCGCTGCTATGATCCTGTTAGACGTCGATACTATGTATCTGTTGATGTCACTTTCTTTGAGCAAACAAAGTTATTTCACACAGACTGTATGTGACATTCCTCTGGACCTCCCTCCTCCACCAATCGTTTATACTTGCCAGCGTACCTCTATACCTCTTACACCAGTATCTGTACCTTTGCCTGTCCCTTTTATGCAGGATGATATGACCACTTCGAGTGCTCCCACCACTGCTGTCCCGGATGTACCTGGGAAACTTCTTATAGCTCTACGCAAGTAAAAAGGAAATGTACGTATCACCCCATGTCACATTTTACTTCTACAGATGATTTATCTAGCTGTGACAAGAGATTTACCGATGCTCTTAATGCTATTACCGTTCCAAGAGATCATTTCAGTGCAATGCAAGATCAAGGTTGGCGACAGGCCATGGATAAGGAGATGGATGCACTTAGCTCCCGTGGTACGTGGGATCTTGTGCCGTGCCCCCGGGAGTTTGCCCTGTGGCATGTCGATGGGTCTTCACGGACCAAACAGTCGCCTGATGGTTCTATTGACAGGTTGAAAGCCAGACTTGTTGCAAAAGGTTTTACACAAACCTTTAGGGCATGTTTGGTTGCAGGGTTGGGCAGGGTTGGCCCAACCCTGGTTACTATTCACAAGGGTACTTCCTCCTCACAGATTACTATTCACACACCCCAACCCAGCCCAACCCAACCCAGTCCAACCCAGCAACCAAACATGCCCTTAGAGTTGATTATTTTGAGACCTTCTCGCCTGTTGCCAGATGGGGTCGATACATACCATTCTTTTTGTTGCTGCCAACAAGGCTTGGCCCATTTATCAACTTGATGTGAAGAATGCCTTTCTTTATGGTGATCTTGAGGAGGAGGTCTACATGATGCAACCGCCAAGGTATGTAGTCGAGGGGGAGCATGTTTGTCGACTACGCAAAGCCATTTATGGCCTGAAGCAGAGCCCAAGGGCATGGTTTGACAGGCTCACTACGGAGATCAATACACTTGATTTTCAGAGGACAACATCTGACTACTCTGTCTTTGTTAGACGACGATCTACCGGCACGATCATCCTTGTTGTCTATGTTGATGATATGGTTATCACAGGAGATGGAGACCAAAGCCTTCCTCCAGAAGGTCTTTGTCATGAAAGATCTCGGCCAACTTCTTTATTTTCTTGGCATCGAAGTAATACGCACTATAGAGGGGCTCCATCTTTCACAGAGAAAGTATTGCCTCGATATTCTGACTGAGGCAAGACTTCTTGGATGCAAGCCATCTGGCATCCCCTGCAGAAGTGAGAAAATATTCAGCATCTACTGATCCAGCATTTGAGGATGTAACACGATACAGAAGCTTAGTGGGAAAATTACTCTATCTCACTGTTACTAGGTCAGATATATCATATGCTATGAGCAGAGCCAGTCAATATATGGAGAAGCCTCTTTACAGTCACTTGCAGGATGTTCTTTTGATCCTTTGATTCGCAGGGCGGGTGCGAGACTGCCCCAAATATTTGAAGGAATCTCCCGGACGTGGACTTTTCTATGGGGTGAATGGACACACTAATATCTCCGCCTATACAGATTCTGACTATGCTAGCTCTCCTGAGGACCGCTGATCCACTACAGGATATGCCATGTTTGTTGGGGATAACCTTGTCACTTGACGAAGCAAGAAGCTGACAGTGGTATCCAGATCTAGTGCGGAAGCAGAATACAGGGCAATGGCTCAGGCCACATGTGAGATCACATGGCTTGTTTCTTTCCTAATAGAACTTGGCATGTCAGTCGCCACTCCTGAACCCTTATACTGTGACAACAAGTCTGCCACGTACATCGCCACCAATCCAGTTTTCCATGAGAGGACAAAACACATTGAAGTTGATTGCCATTTTATTCGTGATGCAGTACAAGAAGGACGAATCAACACTCCACACATCTCCACTGAACTTCAACTTGCAGACATCCTCGCAAAGGCTCTTCCAAGGAAGCGCCTAATGTACTTAGTATCCAAGTTGGGCATGATCGACAGATATGCTCCAACTTGAGGGGGAGTGTTAGAATTATTATATTACAATTATATTTGTAACATTTCAGGTTCCGTAACCCTTAGCCCTTCGGGTTCCGTAACCTTTAACCCTTCGGGTTCCGTAACCCCTCGAGGGTATTTATGTATTTTTACTCTTGTACTTTATAGGATTTTCTCTCTATATAAGAGACCCCAGCCCTATGGAATAGATATCCCATTTTGTCTCTCTTCTTCACAATAGTTTTATATTTTGATTTTTAATTTACTGATTTTGTATTTTCTTTTTTTATTTTGTATTTTTGTATCTTCTTTTTCTTTTAATAAAGATATAATGTATATAAGGAATATATATACACTAGAGATAAGAGAGAGAAATAAATCGACACAAAAATTGTTAAAATCCAAGAAATCAAAATATATTTGATCTTTTTATATTTTCCTAATGTTTTGAGATTTTTTTTCAGATTTTTTTGGTATTTTTTTGGTATTTTAAAAATCAAAAATACTGGTAAACAATGAATACAATATATATTCGAGACAAAAATATAGGAATAAAATAGCAAACAGGAGTAAAGATTTTTTCAAATTAATTTTTATGGATAGATTACAAGATAAGGAAATTTCAGAGACAGAAAACACAATTTTTGGAGATTTTATGAATTTTCTAGATTTTTATGAAGATTTTGAGAATTTTGCTTTTTTAGGGGTTTCCTTTTGTAAATTTTAGGGATTTTTGGCCAGGAAATAAAATAAACTAAAACACACAAATATATTTTTTTTGGAATTTTTCAAAGACTTTTTATAATTTTTTATGAATTTTTCAATGCAACAGGGATGAAACTGCATGCTTTTTATTTTTAATAAATATGCAAATGTAATAAAAATACAAACTAAAAATATGGCGTTAAACTACAATGCAACAGGAGCTTATGTTATTTTTTTGTAATTTTTCGAGTTAAAAGATGCATGAAATAAATGCAAACATCCACGCAAAAATACAATGCTGGCAAGGGCATAAATGTAAATACACAGAAATCCACGGGCCTACTTGCAAATTTTCTAAAAATATACAACGTTAAACACAATTTCTGAACTAAATAGAAATACCCAAATCCGGAGGGGGGTCTATGCAAAATTTCCAAACTCACGCGCACGAGACACGTGACCTGGCAGGGGTATTCTTGCAATTATACAAAGTTCCAGGGGGCTCAGATGTAATTTTACCAAAATATTACTACATAAATCGAAAGTTCATGGACTGGAATGAAATAAGCAAACTCCAGGGGGGTCCTTGCAAAATGCCCACCACCTCACGTGCACGAGTCACGTGAGGTGACGTGGACTGGACCTAGATGCAAATAATGAAAGTACGGGGGTCTGAATGCAAATATTACAGAAATATTTAAACTACACCTGAAAGTTTATGGACTAATTTAAAATAAAAAAAGGCTCGGTCGAAAGTGCAAAATACCCAGCATGTGCGCGATCGAACGGCGGAGAGCTGCTCACTTATCTACGTGGCGCGCGCACAACACGCGATGACGGTTCGGCGATGAGCGGCCCGGATCAGATCTGGCGAGGAGATCGACGGTCGACGCGGGCCTAGATCGGACGGTTGCTGTTCGAACTGGAGCGGGCCTCTGATCGGACGACGGAGAAGCGAGGTGGAAGAACAGGGAAGAACGCCGGCGAGACGAACTTCCCCGAGCTCGATCTCGAGCCTCCAGCGGTCTAGAAAGCGTGCAAAACGGCCGGGCGTGCTCCTGGGAGGTCGGGCTAGATGTTGGAGGGCTCGGCTTCGTCAGAGGAACGTCGATGCACGCCAAGAAGGCGGCGGAGGAATCAGGTCCAGGTACCTCCGACGGAGTACGCAAAATGGTCTCCAGGGGCTTCCTTGTGCGTTGACCTGCAAAAACAAGTGAGAGGGTCCAGGGGAAA
This sequence comes from Ottelia alismoides, assembly GCA_037367405.1. Lineage (NCBI taxonomy): Eukaryota > Viridiplantae > Streptophyta > Magnoliopsida > Alismatales > Hydrocharitaceae > Ottelia > Ottelia alismoides. Next base: position 48,530 of record JAZKJV010010558.1, on the reverse strand, counting down.
CTGCCTGGACCCCGCGGAGGTGCGAAGGTGGTCGGATGAAGGCGGAGCGGCGATTTGGATTTTCGGCCGGAGGTGCGCTCCGGCGAGGGGGTGCGATTGAGCGATTCAGTGGACGAAACTCGAAGATAGAAGGGGGGAAATGATCCTAGAACTACGGGGAATAAAAAGCGAAAAGAAAATGGGAGAAAAGGGGAGACCTCGAAGGTGGGATACCTGAGGTAGAAGAACCTCGACACCGGTGGTCGGTGGAGATGGTGGAGCCGCCTCGGCCCTTCCTCGACCCTCCTGAAGCTTGGAATGGGTAGCTGTCACCTCCCTCTATCTCTGGAGCACAATAGGTGGGGAGAAAGCTGCGCGCAAGGGGTTCCAACTTGAGCTCGAAGGTGGCGGGTCTGTTATGTACAAGGTGGTGGCGTGATTTTGGGAGCAAGAGCATGCGCGCATGATGAAGATATGGCGTGATCCGGATGCATGGCGTGGCTCAGTGGTGATCGGGGAAGAAGTCCCAAGAAGGAAGCGAGGCCCGAGAGAGAAGGGGTCGAGCTCCAAAAATCCGCGAAGTTGGGCAAAAAATCGGGTGTCAGAAGGTTGGCAGGCCTTGGTCAGGGAGTTGACCGAGGTCAACCAACGACCAGCGTTGGTTGGTCCACGTGGACTAATCAGAAAAATGCTGGTCAAAATTATTTGAAAATTCGAAATAAAATAGTAAATGATTTTATTAATTTTAGGTTATAAAATAAAAAATGTTCCTTATTTTATAAAGATTTTATGGTTTATTTATTTATTTATTTTTCTGAGGTATGAAAATACTAAGTGCCTTTTTAGGCCTATATAGGTACATGTTGCTATGTATTTTAATATTTTATTTTTTATTTTTGTTTATTTGATTTTATTAATTGTGTTTATTATTTTATGAATTTACAACTTATTTTTAGGGATGTAAATATATTTTTATTTTATTTTTCTGATGTGTTTTTGTACACTTAATAAATTAAGGGTATGTATATTATAGGTATAAGTATAGGTATTTGACCTAGGTGTAAAATATAAGTAATTTATTTTAATATTTCCTTTAGTATTTTATTTTTGTTTTAATCTACACACATACTATAAATAATATATACAAATTTACAAAAATATAAATTATGGAAATAATGAATAATAATTAAAATGAACATTTTAATCAGTATAGGTATACTATAGGGGTCCCAAAACTCAACTTTCAAACTGTAGCTCCGCAAAACATGAAACTGCCTGCATTAAATTGCTTATTTAAAATTATATACAATTAAAGGTGAGTTTGATACTTTTTGAGCTTTTATTTGAGAGATACAGGTCTGGGAAGTTCGGATTTTGGCAATTTATTCAGACCATAACTTAGTATATGTACATTATTTTTGAGTAAAGTAAATTTTGTATTTTTCTTTATTTAATTATCTACAAACTTTCATGTACAAAGTTTCTTGATTTGGAGTAAAAAGGTGGAACTAAAATATGTCCCAAAATGAATAAAAGAATGGATTAAATAAAGGAATTCTTCCCTTATCTCCCCCTACTTTATTCCTTGTCGACTTGATCATCCAGATGCCTAGGTCTCGGGGTTTCGGGTCATTAAATATTTACAATATTTTATTTCGTTTTCTTTTCTTTTCTTTTCTTTATTCTATACTTTTGGCTTAAAAACTGTATTTTATACACTATTTACACACACATGCATGGATGCTAAAATGTATAAATTAAGGGTATTTACATGCATTTGCCAGGGTTTTTGAGGCCAAAATGATAGAATAAAGATGATGAAATGTGGATTCATCAGACCCTCATGCTAGCTTGACCAATACTTTGTGGTGGTTAATTGGTTGTCCTTTACAGCCAAGTTCTTGGTTGCTATGCTCACTTCCTTTAGGTCGTTAAGGAGAAGGCCGGAATCGCTGCCAAGGAGGAGCATTCACATATAGCCTTATGAAGTTCTACCATTCCAAAATGTCGGTATGTGTACACGAATATAATATGTAGGTATGCGTGTGAATACATGTATTTACACAGTATTATTTCATGTAAGATTATTTATGAAGAGGTACGTTATCTATAGATATTGTGTCGCAAAGTTGAATAAGCTTATGATGTCCTGACTTTTTTCCTTGAGCTTGAGCTTCTATCAATGTCTTTCATTGATTTCTTTTATCCTTAAATAATTACGAAGTTATTTAGGTCGTCGATGGCCCACGTAAGAAATAGTCGGATATTTCAATATGGATTTGATAAGAATCCATGTAGCTGAGCCTACTTCAAGTGCTTTGCCTTTTTTTATTATGCAGTTATTTGTAGTTATGAAATAGTCACAAGCCTAAAGTAATTAAGATTTTAGGTATAAGTTTAAAGATACTAAATATAATTGTATGTTTTAATTTTCTTAGGATCTATTATAGGATCTTTATGAGATTGGTGGTATACATATTTTTTCTTGAGGAAAATTCGTCCGGGGTTGCTCATGGAAACTTATTCCACGTGACCCCTATGCGAACTTATAATTTGTTAAGTACCTCAAGGAAGTTGTTTTCTCAATCCACAACTTCCTTTGGGAATTAAATACATGGGAAAAAATACACGGAAGCCGCCTCTTGAAGAGACGACTTTGTCCAAAATCGAAGCCGCCTCTTCAAGAGGTGGCTTCTATGTAAACAAATCCCATGTGAACAAACCCCCAAAGGAAGTCGTGGGTTGAGGCGACAACTTCCTTGGGATACTTAACAAATTATAAGTTCGCCTGGAGGTCACATGGAATAAATTTCCAGGAGCACCATCCAAGTGAATTTTCTTTTCTTAATATCTAATACACTCACAGTATAAATATTTAATGCATTCATAGAAGTTAGATTTTTAAATATAGTTATTATTTTTTAATAATAATTTATTAATCATTATAAATATATGAGGTGGTTTTTTAAATCCATTTGTAAAGTTGGACTACCAAATGGAGTTAACAATTAGATATAAGAGTGAGAGATAGTGAAAATGGTTCATTTTATTGTATTATACCTAAAGTCTTACTTATTCTCTGTATATTTATTTAGATACGATGATTTTGGAACTTTTTCAGCATCCACATAGAACTAATATTGTTGGGAACGCATCTGATCAACAAGATACATGCAGAAAAAAGCGATCAAAAAGAAAACATACGCAATCACAACATAAGACAGTGGTTTCTCTATGTGCATACTCTACCGCTCACACCGTACTCTCCCTCTCTCATACATACATACACTAAAATGTTTTTCCACAAGAACAATTAGCAACGAACCCTAAAGGCACTCTTTTACAACAATGCTAGGGTTACGGGATTACATGGAAATACGAAGGTACCCCTTGATCCAACATATATGATACCAATCAGTCTTCAGAGGAGAAATAGATAGAAATCCGCAGATTTTGGTGCTGCATAGTTTATGACATCTCTTGATCATGAAGATATACTTAGATAGGATCTTAGCAATAATATCAGGAGGAGGATCCATTGGGACCCAAACTTAGATCTGAATGCATAGGAATGGACGGGCAGCAATATTTGATAAACTAAGTGGCCTTCTTAGAAACCATGTCAGTCAGATATGAAAAGGACCATCCGCTTCATATTGGCTGTTGATGTCACATCAACTTCATTTCACACCGTCACCAAACCCTATTGTCTTGTCAACATGTGACTCGATCCAATAGATGGATGAATGGCATTGTAATTATATATTACAACTAATAGAGCTCATTGTAGATTCTTTATTATATCTTTGAATGTTGACTTCATAACACTGAATATTATTTGTTGTAAAAATAACTTTGATTCTTGCAATTTGTAAAGACTGTGTTGTTTATTATTTAATTGTTAACAATGATAGTGTACAAGTCAAATAAAAATTCTCATGAAGAGGAGAATTGGTATTGATAGCTTTAAATATATAACAATAAATATTATTCGTTTTATTAGTATTTTTAATATGCTAACGATGAATAAAGCGTTGCTGCAGTAGGCGATTCATATATGGTTACAATTATGATAGTCGTAGTTGTCTTAGAGTCTTAGAGAACATCACAATAATTATTGTGACAAGAAAAATCATTGATATTTTTACCTCGTTTCTGTTCGATTGGCGAAACTATATTGCCAAGTAATTGTAGTTTGAGTTTCCTCCAATGAAACTAAAGTTGTTAGATGTCAATAATATTCATCATTATATATTTAACTATGAGAGAATGATCAGAATAATGATGGGTTGTATTATAATGAGGAAAACAATTGATGACAAGTTTATGTTTACTTGGAGTGCCTTTCTTTCCATGAACAGTGATATGCATTGATCCTTTGTGATGTTAAGACATACCAAACACTTTCACTTAATCACGTGATGGATGCTACTCCAAAGGATTCCTATTTTACACTGGATTTCTTACGCGTTAATTAGGGTTGTCAAAATATTATCAGGTTTTGTATCCGTTCATGGTCGTTTGGAGAACAAGCATTGTAACAAGGGTCAAATCTCCACTCGGTGTGGAAGAGTACAATTTTTTTCATTAACATACATTATTTCATCTTATTCCACAATCATTCCTATCTTTTTTTCCACCTTGCATACCTTATTCCACCTTATTCTCCATATTCCTATCTCTCCAGCTGAACAGAGAACAAACCCTTAGGGTGCATTTGGTACGCGAGTTAGGGTGGGTTAAACTGGTAGATGATAACCCATTTTTGTGTTTTGGTGTTTGGATAGAGGGTTAAACTAGGGGTGTGTTTTTTGTGGGTTTGTTGTGATATGATTGTATTGAAGTTTGAAAAAGTAAGTAGTTATTGTGATGCGATTGTATTAAAGTTTGGAAAAGTGAGTAGAAGTGGTGTAGTTTATAATTTTTATATGATACGACAATATAGTATATTATTTTTTGATGGAATTGATGAAGAGAATGATTTATTTAATGTATTAAAAAGGAGAAAAAGTAGAGCCCACATGAGAGAGAGAAAGAATGGGTTATGGGGGGTAAACCCCCCAAAGGAGGTTTTATCCCCCTACCCGAACGGGGCCTTATTCTCCTAACTCCCCATCCTTATTCCTGCTTATTCTCAAATCAAACGCCCCCTAAAAGTTTGACGAAGGTTACGAGAATCCGACACAAGAAGGGAAGGGGGAATTATGCAGTATGCAATATTCCAATAACAATAGCAAATTTAGAAATCATAGGCTATGATATATACAAGTAAAGATATGCAAACCGCAAAGTTTGCAAAGATTTTAACGTGGAAACCCAAGCGGGTGAAAACGACAACCCATAATCATGTTCTAGGATTTCCCCTTTTCTCTCTTACGGATTTTTTTGTCCACTATCCCATGCTACTTTAAACCGAGGTTATTACAACCTCATGTCCAACATGCATCATTCCTTCTACAACTTCCAAAGGAAGATTTTATCTCACAAAGAACGGAATTCACAACTCGGATACCTGATTACATTATATTGAGAAGAGATAGATTAACACTAATCGTGTATTCATAAGTTTACTGATAGTGGAGCACATAATCTACTCGAGAATAGTGAGAATCGTTTGGAAACACAGAGAGCTTGAGATCACAGTCGGCTTGAGAGCACAAATATAGCACACGAAACACTCTTTATTCACTTTGAATAAGATAGAAAGTATTTCTCTTTAATGTGTATCTCAACAAAGATAACTAAGATCCTATGTAGATGATCTGTACATTGTGGATGCTAATAGATAAATAAGATCCCATTTATAGGTTTAGATGATCTGCACAGACGTTTGCTAATAGAGCTATTACATAGCAAATTCGAAGATTCTAACGCTAAAAAAATCCAAATACTTGATCGATTTGGTGTGCATTGTTGATAGATTAGAATAGTGAAACTGATGGATCAACTCAACAATATTGATCGATTAGTTTTTGAACATTAGATGACCGTTGAGGTGACATTCAAATGGTTATCCATCATGATAAAAGTTAATCAATCAATCATTGGTTAATCAATCATGTATGCTAGGTTAATCGATCATGTCAGCTAAAATGTGATTTGACGATTTTAATGATTATGGCTTATTTTCGTTTGTTGGTCACGAATATGCAAATCCTATACCACTATTTTTTACATAAATAAAAGCTATGTAAATTGTTTGACTCGACAAATCTTGGAAAAGTACCTATATGCCTTCTCCGCATGTTCTTGAGCTTCAAAGACTTTAAATCTTCGCTATGCCTTTGGATCTGGTTTCGAGTCTTGAATTTTTTAGATCTCGATGATTTGACCTATATCTTTAGAAGTCATGCTTCTTTGCATTGATTTTCTATAGCTTTCTTTCTTTCATCCTAGATTATATACATCCATCATTGAGCTTCTTCTGCTTGAAACTTCAATCAAGCTACAAAATAAATATACACAAAGTCATTAGCAAATTCTATGTCACTAACATGACTGATTCGGAAATATTCGAACCGAACTTGAACACAAGTTTAAATGTGTTTATACAAGAAGACAATATGCTTTCTCAGGTTCGGTTTGTTGATTTTGATGTATGAATCTACATATGTACGTATTTATGAACATGTGCATACATGTATACATGGAACTTATGAAGATACAGTTCCTACTTATTAATTACTTATTATAAAACTTTGTATATATTCAATGAACTTCGTGTTAAGTGATTCATATCATCTTATCTTACAGAAATTCTGATTACATTGTTAAAGGTTTGTTCTTTAACATATCCTCATCAATGCAAAAAAGAGGTATAAAATGGACGCTATTCAATTTTTGTTCAGAATCTATTCTTTGACAAATAGAACCGAACTTTTACGAATCAGGATTAAACCAAATCGGATACATTTTCATCTTATTAAACATGATCGAATCTAAATCCTTACATATGCTAATTAAGCCAAAAATGAGCAGGTTCACTTACATGAGTTAGAGAACAAAGATATCTTGCTGTCTTTGATATCTGTGTTATGATTATGAGTTGTAATCAAGGCATAGACAACTCATTGGATTCAGTTTTCAATGGATCCATTGCCATCTATCCAAAATGTATATGCCCAAGTTGTTAAGGTCTTTATCTCCACATATATAATTACACTCAACTTGTCACGAGTGTTCGACCCAACGTGCTCGTTGTGGTATGACGCATCACTCATTCTCGATAAAAGTGTCATCTCTACATCTTGGGTTGTCATATTCCTTTGACCTTCAATGTGAGTAGCCCCACCCTTTCGATATCTATTTTCAATGTTAGAGGGAATCCATTCTGATATCATTTGTAACATCTTGACCGTAAGTTTGAGTCAATATCTAAGAATACTACTCTTGATAATTTTTTGGAATCGATTCCAAATGAAACTAAGGACAATCGTCGCAATACCTAAGCTCAAGTTACCAAGTAATATACCTCTACTTAAATAACCAAACTTATTATTTATAGAGCATCCAATATAGGGATAAGCATTGAGTTGAACCCCCCTTTATGTCCAAGGTGATTCAACATAAGGTTCATTTAATCTGATGTGTTCGCGTTTGGGGCACAATTGCCGATCAAACGGTTCCCTTAAAAAAGGGCGGATTTGCTTGACTTGTGTAGTATGAAGAGTGAAAGAAGCCCTAGTCGTTAAGCAATGAGAAATGCAGCGATGAGGTGGTGGGAAGATTCACCAAGTGTTTGTCATAAGAGGACAAAGCGGACGTTATGTGTTCTCGTAGGTAGCAAAGGTTGATTGAAGTATTTGATAATTGAAATGATATTAGATAGGATCTTGAGTTGTTACATGGTTTGTCTCAGAGGTTCTTACCTAGATCGGGGATACATAGGTCCATGGGTTTGGATTGATGTCAATCCAAGCTTGATCCATTTTTTTAATGGACGGAGTTTATGGTCCAAGCATGGTCTACTAGTAACCAGGCTCGAGTTTGGGTTGAACTTGTGAGTGAGGCTCATGCATAAGATTGACCCAATCCAATACTCATCCCTACTTTGATGTGGTTCTATCGTTAGGTAACAAAGACATGAAATCCAATTTCTTATCTACTATATATATATATATGGGAAAAGGGAAGCTACACCAGGGGTGCAACCAACTATCTACGCCCGATCATATTTCTTATTGGTTATTTATTTGAGTAAATTACATAAAAGTCCCTGAACTATACACTCAATTTCAATGTGGTACCTACACTTTTAAAAGTAACAATGGGATACCTGATGTTTTATTTCAGTCCCAAATAGATCTCTAACGGAAGCAGGTGTCGCTCGTCAAGTCTTGTGCTATGAGGATGAAAATACCCCTTGAGGAAAATCCCTAAATATTTGCACATTTTTCTCATCTAGGGTTCTTGACCGTTGACGGGAATGGCATCAATGCCTCCTTCTTTAGCTGCTTGTTGCTGGTTGTCGGGATTCGCAGTGTGTCATCGCAATCGAACATGAGATCCAAATCCGGTCGTTGGCCGCATGCAGCCTCAACAGCTGGATTATCCCCCACAATGTGAAGATGTCCCTCGTCTGGAACGACTTGGCGTAGTCTTGCACGTAGGCTCTCCCGTCCACTGCCACTAGCCGGAAGTGCACGAGCTGTCGTCCGACCTCCATCATTTCCTACATGATGTTGTTGCCACTCCACGGCCTATGATCCTAATGGATCCACTGGAAGTATTCCGGACAAGCCGGCCAAGAATCGGTTTCTGACACCACCATGGATTTGCTCCGCGTATGTGGCATGTAAATTTGGCTTCTGTAGGAGCTGGGACATGTGAAATTGGTGGGGTGGTAGAGTTGGGATTCTTGAGAGAATTTTGTATATTCGAATGGTGAGAGAATACCTATGTCGTCCTCCTTGAATTTACCCATGTGAAATTGGTGAGCGAGAGGTCATAAAGGACTTGGATACCCCCAAAAACATTTTGTATAATCAAATGGCGTAGTAGAGATCGTCAGGGAGTCAAGGGAGGAGCTGGAAGTGGAGGTAGAGTGGGAGGACCTGGTAGAAGCGAGGGTGGTGATTGGATGGTGGAGGAGAAGGCAGTGTTGGCTATGACCTATGGGAAGGGGGCTCTGGGGGTAATTTTGTCCAAAATTTCCACAAGTAAATGGATGTTTCCTTCTTCCGTTGGAAAAACACTACATTGTGACCGAAATAATACATTAGGTACCTTAATGTTACTTTTGAAAGTTGAGGGACTATATTGAAATGGGGTGTATAGTTTAGGGACTTTTGTGTAATTTACTCTATTTATTTTTTTGAAGGAAATCTATGGGGATTTACTTAATTTATTGAGTGGAATATGTGTTTCAAATTTCATGCAGAATAAACATTCCTAACATGCCCATCTAGATAGGGTCAATTTCAGCAATTCTGAGATTGTTAAAATGTCATATTCTAGATGGAGATGATAGAAGTGTTGAATTTACTTGAATTTGGCATGAGACCGTGGTGATATATAGTGATTTTAATCCCCCTAGGTTTCATTTCAAAAACACAAAAAAATCAATGAAAAATGGTTAGGTGCAGCTAGTTGGCTACACCTCGGGGTGCATCTTCCACAACCTCTCTCTCTATATATAATATAATATAATATATATAGGGGAGTGATCCTACGAGAGGAGGGGTATATGAGAGCACAATATCTTAACTATTGATCTTAAAAAATAAGAATGGTTAAGATTAAAAGGGAAAAGCCCTCTTTTAATGCACATGCCCTTTTCAACTGCCAACTTACTTTCCCTTTTCTCTCTTTATGTCTCACTCTAGCAAACTATTTGTCTCCACCTCCACCTCTTACATCCTTGCCGGCGACATCAGCCCATCTCATCGGTTCCGCCTTTGCATAGCCACGGTTCATGGAGGTCCGCGTCGTTTATCAACTTTCCGGCTGCGGCATCACATCTCGTCGAGTCCACCTCCTCAAAGCTATGGTGCTTCTTGCATGAGCAGATGGTGATGCTTCTGCTAACTCGCATTGCTGCCTTCATATGCGCTAGCTTCTGTTGATTTGCCTTTCGATTTGTCATCAACTTCAGGGTTGCCACATGTTATGTCGATTGCTCGTAAGCAAATTCGTGTTTGATCCAAATACAACACTATAAAACGTGCATTAGAGAAAATCTTTGTTCAGATTTACAGCGCTTTTGCCCAACGGAAAAAGATTGCACGGTCAATGTACATCAGACTGCTTGTTTTGGGGAATAATATAGAAGAGGACAAAATAAATTTCAGCCCCAGGTTTCTGGAAAACATTGTCTAAAAAACTTGGTCGTGTTAAGTTATGGTGTGTTATAATTTTTTAATATATTTTTTAAGTGCTTGATTCCCACACAGACTTAAATACTATCAAATTTATGTTTGTGTAAAGTTGTGAAATGAATTTTAATCTCATCCATGTATCGGATCATTTTAATCCTAACATGGAGTTAACAGGATGTGTCATAACCTACGACACTTCTCAAGATGCGGTGACCATCTTTTATATGCATGTATGATACTGGTAAACAACACATATAAGAGCAAACCAGTCTCTCGAAGATGGAATTTCCGACAAATACTGGGTGCAGTCAATAATGACACGCTCTTTATTCTAAGTGGCTGAATGCTTAGCAATTGCTACTAATATATACCTCTGAACTAGCATTAACATTTCCTAGAATTTGACTACATAGCATTCAATTTATCCCGATGAGATAAAAGAACATATAATGGTGATTGTTATGTTCCAGGATGTCAATATGAACCATTAAACATTCATCCGAAGAAAGCAAGTGAAGGATCTGAATAGCTAAATATTATAATTAAAAATGAGAAGCTCAATCACGTATGCATATTTATTCTTTCTCATAACCATGAAAGCAACATTGATTTCCTGTGATTCAAACATTTAAAACTGATTATAATCATTTTTAATAATAATTGACATGTTTTCCTGTTGGGATTATGGGCTTCCAACATGAATCGGGATCCTGCCAAATAGCTTGATTGCATATTCCCTAAGGCGAAATCGACAAGATGCATCAGAGGAGAGTCCCACAGCTGCTAAGTAAGAAGGTTGTCAAACAGTCATGCGAGAAGCACTGTGGCTTTGAGGAGGTTGGCTCAACGAGATGTGACACCACAACCAGGAAGTTGATAAATGATGCGGACCTCCATGAACCGTGGCTTTGCATAGGCGGAACCGATGAGATGAGCTGATATCCCCGGCAAGGATGTAAAAGGTGGAGGTGGAGACAAATAGTTTGCTGGAGTGAGACAAAAAGAGATAAAAGGGAAAGTAAGTTGGGAGTTGAAAAGGGCACATGCATTAAAACAGGGCTTTTGCCCTTTAAATCTTAAGCCATTCTTCTTTTTTAAGATTAATGGTTGAGATATAGTGCTCCCATGCTCTCATGTACCCTTCCTCTCATAGGATCACTCCTCTATGTGTGTGTCTATATATATATATATATAGAGGTAAATGGGGCTGCCCCAGGGAGTAGCCAACTTGGCTACTCCCACCCCTATTTTCCCCTCATTTTTTATTTTTTTGGAAAATAAAAAATTGTATATTCATCATTATATCCCTCTCACATTCTATTAAAATTTCGTCAGAAACAGAGACTCCTACGGCCTCCATCCAAACATGGTCGATTTAAAAAATCCTGCGACCGTTAAAAAAATGACGTCTGGATGGAGGGCTTAGGAGTCTCTGTTTCTGACAATTTTAATAGAATGTGAGAGGGATATAATGATGAATATACAAATTTTTATTTCTCAAAAAAATAAAAAAATGAGGGAAAATTAGGGGTGGGAGTAGCCAAGTTGGCTACTCCCTGGGGGCAGCCCCATTTTACCCATATATATATATATAGGGATAAATGGGGCTGCCCCCTAGGGGGAGCTAACTTGGCTCCCCCGCCCCATTTTCACCATTTTTTATTTTTTTTTGAAAATTACTTCCATGAATATTCATCACTATAACCCTATATTATGCTATTAAAATTTCGTGCGAAACAGAGACTCCTACGGCCTCCATCCAGACAGTCATTTTTTAACGGTAACAAGATTTTTTAAATCGACCCCGTTTGGATGGAGGTCGTACGAGTCTCTGTTTCGCATGAAATTTGAATGCCATAATATAGGGATTTAATAATGAATTTACACGGTTTTAGATTTCAAATAAAATAAAAAAATTATGTCAAAAAGGGACGGGGGAGATAAGTTAGCTCCCCCTAGGGGGCATACACATTTTCCCATATATATATATATATATATATACATAGGATCTTTCAAATGAGGTGGGTCTTTTATGCGATTGTAAAGCCATTGTTGTTGGAGTATAAGTTGTATGCGCCTATTGTGTTGTAGCAGGGTAAATGGATCCTGGAGAAGATCCATTTACCCCATCCAGTGTTTAGTCCCACATGGACCAGTGGTGGGACTTGGAGGCTCTGGGAAGGCTATATAAGGAGCCCCAAACCTCCTGTACTCATTGAGAAAGTCAATAGAGAAACACACCCTATTTGAGGGCTTCTCCCGTGGTTTCATCCCGCTCCTCACGGAGTAGGGTTCCACGTTAAATCCCGCCTTCGTTGTTCTTTATCTTTTTCCATGTTCGCTTCTGCATTCTTCATATTTTATAACATGGTATCAGAGCGGGTTTGATTCTCGAATTTTGAAGATCATTCATGTTTATATTTTATTCGAGATTTGATTTGAGCAAATCCGTTCCATTCTAGTTCAATCCAGTTCTAGGGTTCGAAACCCTAGAGTTTATTCATTGATTTGCTGATGATGCAAGAGTCCCAGGCCATCTCCTGCAAAGCCACAAATTTCCAGGCGGCGCACATACACACTTGCGGCAGTGCTTCAAACCCTAGAGGCGGCCTCATCACGCACCCGTGTCTCCAGGCATGCAAGCCCTAATCCCAGGGCCCATCATTCCCAAGCGTGATGATCCAACGATCCAGACCCGTCAAGGGGGTCCTCCAGTCGGCGCCGCTCGCGCGAATCCCTCCAGGCGATTTCCTCCTCGCGCGCATATCCTTCCAGACGCGCAGCTCCGCCCAGCCCTCGTTGCACTAGCGCCTGGCGGTGCTCCTCCTCCCTGTTTCGCGGGCGGCACCAACAGATGGCGTCATCTCCCTCTCCAACAACTGCACTGGGCAAAAGAGGCAGCCTCGCCCTCCAACAACTGCAGCGACCTCCTCCAGTCCTCGCGCGCCATCCTCGATCCCCACCTTCCTCTTGGTCCATGAAGCATAGATTCCAGGGTGGGCGCCCTTTTCTCTAGCGGCGGCGGCAGAGAAATGGGGTTCCCGTGTTGGGAACCCTAAAGTAGCGTGTCCCTTTTTATAAAAAAATATTGTGGGGACTGTTGAAAGAGTCCACAATGAGAAAAATTAAACAAAAAAAAAGAAGGGGAGGATCCAACAGTGGGCTGTGAAAAGAAAGGGCCCAAGTGGGCCATGATTGAAAAAAGGGGGGGGGGAGAAAGAAAAAAAGGGAGATTTTTTTTGTTATAAAAAAAGGAGAAAAAAGGTATTGGGTCCATATTTGGACCGAAGTTTTATTTTTAAAAAAAAGGAAAAAAAAGGTGCGTACATCTCAAAAAAGCCGTACGCAAATATTTTGCAAAAAAATGAAAGAAACGCCGTAAAAAATTTTTGTTGAGACGGCTTTAAAAAAATGTTGGCGGCTTAAAAAAATAATTGATGAAAAGCCGCAAGAAATTCTTTGAATGTTTTGTTTTCCCCATTATGTTGTCTTCTCCCAACTTTGTCGATGTTCATGTTCCGACAAGTATGGGAGAAAGGAGTATATGTAGAGTCACAGGTCTATTCATATGATTCAGAAGTAAGATTCCGATGCAGATTTCTAGACCGATCAGATTCCAGACTCTACGGTTCAGATCCAGTTTCAGACTCGACGATTGTTTCCGAGTCTCCAGTTTTTGACACGCACGAGTGTGCGGTCATTGTCAGATGAGCATAAGTTGCCATCATTGTCAGAGGTCCCCATCATTCTTCTAGTTGTCAGGCCAGAGTTTTCATGTGAGCCATAGGGACTCCAGAGCAGAGGACCATTCCCTTGAGGGCAAGGGTTTTCATGTGGTATCATAGGTACACCAGAGCAGTGCACCATTCTCTGAGCCAGATGGGAGAGACCCAGTTCTCCGACGAGGAGACTTCAGGCGCAGTTCAGACTAGATGGTCAGATTCTGAGTCTTCAGTTGACTCACACTCCAGCTCGTTCGTTCTGCTCACCTACACGGCATGAGAAGCAACGTCCTCGACTGCAGCAATGTGCGCGTTGGGTTGATATTGTCCGTAGTGTCTTGTAGCGTTGAGTTGAGTTTCTGTCTGTTTGTCCAAGCTGAGCATTGCATGCTCCAGCTTGAGGGGGAGTGTTGGAGTATAAGTTGTATGCGCCTATTGTGTTGTAGTAGGGTAAATGGATCCTGGAGAAGATCCATTTACCCCATCCAGTGTTTAGTCCCACATGGACCAGTGGTGGGACTTGGAGGCTCTGGGAAGGCTATATTAGGAGCCCCAGACCTCCTGTACTCATTGAGAAAGTCAATAGAGAAACACACCCTATTTGAGGGCTTCTCCCGTGGTTTCATCCCCGCTCCTCACGGAGTAGGGTTCCACGTTAAACCCGCCTTCGTTGTTCTTTATCTTTTTCCATGTTCGCTTCCGCATTCTTCATATTTTATAACAATTGTCAATTTAGTAAAAACTCTGTAACAATATTGTAAAAGAATAAACTGCACATTGTAAAAAAATGATTTTGTAAAATATAGCATCCAAATTTAAATTTAAATTGACATTTTCATCCAATATAATAATATTTTCATAATTTTATTTCACTATACATGTTGTGTTTGTAGAGAATATTATGTAGTCAGTGTAGCATTTTATCCATTTCTATTTTTCCTGTAGCTGTATTATGTAATTTACCCATGGGTTTTCTCTATGTTAGAGAATGTAATAGGTGGGTAATTGGATCTCACCAAGATCCAATTACCTTACTCATGTTTAGTCCCACATGGATGAGCGTTGGAACTCCGAACTGTCTGAGAGGCTATATAAGGAGCCCCTCACCCCATGTACTCATTAAGAAAGTCAATAGACAAACCATGGAAGGACATATCGATATCGGTATCAATATCGGTACCATGTCGATACGATATATCGTCGATATATCGGCGATATATCGACGCCATATCGCTGACATCGAACCGAGATTGTGAATAAAATGGCCTTGGAAGGCCAAATATCGACCATATCGGCGATATATCGGTGACCTGTCGATACCGATATATCATCGCTATATCGCCGATATATCGCGATATGGCCTTCCATGAGACAAACGCGCCCTATTTGAAGGCTTCTCCCGTGGTTTCATCTCGCTCCTCACGGAGTAGGGTTCCACGTTAAATCCCGTGTTCTTTGATGTTTATTATTTTTCCATGTTATGCTTCCACAAGTTTATTTTCTCAACATGGTATCAGAGCGGATTCGATTTTCGGAGTTTTTTGTTCATTTTTTTCTCGAGATTCGGTTGTTAAAGATTATTTTGAAGAATATGTTCGTGTTACGGGAGATTCAAAATCTTTAGGGGCTTCTAAAACCCTAGATCCGCATTCTGCGGTACAACCGCACTTTTACCTTGCTCCAGGTGATAAGGCGGCAACGACACAACAACCGCATCTCCCAGGCGGAACCAGGCCTCCAGGCAGAAGCCTCCAGATCTCGCGCCCCTCCCTCGTGTGCAAGAGACCCCCAACAGGCGGTCTCCTTTCCAGCATGATGCCCAGGCGGAAGCCGCTTCTTCTCTCCTGGCGGCGCACGACCCCAGCAGGCTACGTCGACCTCCAGGCGGCCCTTTATGCCGCACCACACGCAAGCCCCATCAGGCCCTTCGGGGCGGCCCTCCCCAGGCGCAGCCCTCCATTCCAGAGCGCATCCCTCGCGCGCCCCATCGGGCGACCGCACAGCCCCAGGCGGCGCCCAGCCTCCCTTCGATCTCTCTCCTGCAGAGCACCTTGCGGTGCTCGACTTCCCCAGATCTCGGCCCCGTTGTTCCCCTTGCACGAGTTATCCCCAGGTACATCTCCAAGCGACATGCGGAGTGCAGAGAACCCCCAAGGAGGCGGCGGCGATGCAGAAAAAAAATCTATCTGGGCGTTACAGGGAAAAGATGGGTTCTCGATGGAAACCGTATTTGTGCAGAAAGTGGAGGCCGGTTATTTAAAAAAAAGGATGGAGAGAAAAAGTCCAGTTAGGCTACGGCTATAATAATAAAAAAAGGGATGTGGAAGGGCCAGCCGTTTCCGTACTCAAATGAAGCGTTAAATTTTTGTTGTTATTTGAAGTCCAAAAGCTTCCAACGCCTCTAGGCGGAACCCTCAATAGTATCTCACGCCATCTGCGGCGCGAGTCTCGATCTATCTCCCCTCCGACGGCACGAGCACTCAGGCGGCGCCACACGAGCCACATCTTCTTCTCCGAGCTCCCATGGCAGCGCGCGTGGACAACGATCAAGCCCCCATTGGCAGCAGCAGCGGCGTGCAGCAGAACCCCCGATTATGGGGGCACCCCTTTCAGAAAGGTAGGGCTCAAGGTCCATTTTTTATTATTAAAAAAAAGAGAAAATTGTTGGTGGAGCCCAACAAGGGCTGATACAAAGCCCAAGTGGGTCGTGCATGTCTTGTTTAAAAAAAACAAGTGAGAGAAAGTCCAAAGTGGCTGTTTGAGAGAAAACACGGGGAAGGGAAGTTTGTTGGCCACTTGAGCCACATCGATTCCTTTCAAAAAAAATGATGATACGGCGCATTACAGAAAAAAAGGGAGAGAAAAGGTGAAGTAAAAAAAATAAAAAGAGAGAGAGAATAGCCGGAAAAAAAAACAAGAGAGATTTTGATTGACAAGCTCAAAATTTTTTTTTGAATGTTGTAATTGTCTTTTATGAGATGTTTTCCCCATTATCTTGTGAAAGGGGAAAAGCTTATTTGGGCATGTTCGTAAAAAAATGTGTTTGAAAAGAGGTACGTACACTACAAAAGCCGTACCAATTCAAAAAAATTATTTCAAAAAAAAAAGTTTTGCAAAAGCCGAAAAAATGGTTGAACGGCTTAAAAAAAGAAAAAGAAATGCATCATTTGTTTCTCCCAACTTGATCCATGATTGTTACTCTATCAAGTATGGGAGAAAGGGGGAGTTAGAACTATATTCTTCTCTTCAGGACGTCTTCTGCATATTCACGACGAACAGGATGGCACTCTAGATTTCTCCAGATCATCCGTCTTTACCAAGCATCAACTTCTTCATTGAGGCGTATACTTCTTTTACGACCCGATCAGTTCCCCGCGCTTGGCATCTTCTGCAGCGATTCTTCTCCGGGCACGACCGAGATATATTCCGGTGACCTGATATCGCAGCGGT
This sequence comes from Ottelia alismoides, assembly GCA_037367405.1. NCBI lineage: Eukaryota > Viridiplantae > Streptophyta > Magnoliopsida > Alismatales > Hydrocharitaceae > Ottelia > Ottelia alismoides. The sequence goes on along the minus strand of JAZKJV010010558.1, from coordinate 31,063 downwards.
TCTACAGGCATGATAGAGATACGTTCCGATGACCTGAAAGCCGCAGGCCCGTCCTCGTGCGTGGTCCTCTACCAGCTGCGGATATGTGTTCTTGTGATGTATCATGTGAGAATGTGTTGTATACTTTCTTCTTGTTGCAAGTCGTAACTTTATCAGCTCCAGCTTGAGGGGGAGTGTTAGAGAATGTAATAGGTGGGTAATTGGATCTCACCAAGATCCAATTACCGCACTCATGTTTAGTCCCACATGGATGAGCGGTGGGACTCCGGACTGTCTGAGAGGCTATATAAGGAGCCCCTCACCCCCTGTACTCATTGAGAAAGTCAATAGACAAACAAGCTCTATTTGAAGGCTTCTCCCGTGGTTTCATCCCGCTCCTCACGGAGTAGGGTTCCACGTTAAATCCCGTGTTCTTTGATGTTTATTCTTTTTCCATGTTATGCTTCCGCATGTTTATTTTCTTAACACTCTATATAAGAGACCCTAGGGTTCTATGGAATAAACAGATCGTTCATTTCCACCAACATGGTATCAGAGCCAAAACCCTAACCCTAGTGTTTTCCACCACCAAACCCCTCCCTCTCTCCCTAGGCCGTCATCGCCTCTCTCTCCTAGGCCGCCGCCTCTGCCTCTCTCTCTCCTAGGCCGCCGCCGCCTCTCTCTCCTAAGTCGTCGTCGTCTCTCTCCCTCTCTTCCGCAGCCAACGCCGCCGGACCCCCCCCCCTCCGCCGGGTCCTCCCTCGCCCCCTTCTCTCCACCGTCGATCAACACCTAAGGTAGGGGACTCCACCGTCGGGTTCCCCTTCCTTCCACGCCGACGCCTCTTCTTCCGTTGGTCGTTCTATCTTCATGGATTTGAGTGCGTAAAGTCTACATATGCACTCAAATCCTATCAAGTCTTTGTAGACACATGTTTCTTGTCTACAATCCCTAGTTCTTCATCAACGGCGACATGTCAGAAAAGAAGGACGATATGCCCTCCATAGGCGCATTCAAAGGTTCAACGCCAATAGTCAAAATGGATGGGACGAACTATGAGCTCTGGGCTATGCAGTTCATGAGCCTCATGAAGTCGAGCGGTAAGAAGCATATTCTTACCGAGGATGAGCTCGTAGAGAAGACTGGGACCTATGCCTCCTGGGAGGCAGATGATTCATATGCCAAGGTTTGGTTGTCGAGCACGTTGTCGATGGAGATAGCCAATGATGTCCTCCATCAGCCCATCGCTAAGGCGATGTGGGATATACTGGCCGCAACATATTCACAGTTGTGGAATGAGACGAAGATGTTACAGCTCCAGCATGACATTTTCACAATGAAGCAGAATGGGCGGCCGCTCCACTCCTTGTATACATCCTTGAGGGGGATGTTTGAGAAGCTATATAGCACTATACCTCTCACGGCTACCCTTGAGCAGCAAAAGACCTTCCGGATTGCTAATGCTACCATGGTGGGGGTATTGCTAGCATCACTTGATTCTGAGTATGAGGCAGCCCGGTCTCAGATACTTGTCGATGCTACCATTCCTCCTATGGAGGAAGTCTACCGGAGGCTTAGTCACATCTCTGTTCCTTCCAGCACTTCTACTCAACCACCTTCGGCGATGGCTGTGTCGCGAAGGCGAGGTGGTCTATCTTCCTTTCGTGGCCGTGGACCTCGTGGCAGAGGATGTCGTTTTAGCCAACCATGTGATTTCTGTCATCGCACTGGTCACTCCGAGGACACATGCTATTCTAAGCATGGTTTTCCGGCATCAGCACGTGTAGCTGAACATGTTCCATCTCCATCGGCATCCACTTCAGATCATCGGTTCGAGGAGCTTGTGGTGCGATTACTCGATATTATGCCTCAGTCATCTACAGAGATTCCAGGAGGATCTTCAGATGTTGCTGCTTCAGCATCTGCCAGGACTTCTGTCGCTGCTAGTACCTCAGGTAGTGCTTCTGCTTTTACATCCTATCACGATCTCTCAGATTGGATTATGGACTCTGGTGCAACCCATCATCTCTGCTGCAACAGAGATAGACTTGAGACATACAGACACATTCCACCTGGACGCTCGGTGCTCATAGCTGACGGGACTCATTCCCCTATCATCGGACAGGGGGAGGTTATATTACCACCATCCTTAGCTTGCAGAATGTTCTTCATGCTCCTGAGTTTTCCATGAATCTGCTATCTATTAGCCAGCTTACGAAGGATTTGCACCGTCGTGCTATATTTGACCCGTCTTCTCTTATTTTTCAGGACATACTAATGGGCAGGGTGATTGGTTGTGGCTCTGAGCAAAATGGTCTCTATCGTCTAGTCCGGAATTCATATGCTGGCATCTCTTCCTATTCCGTAGGAGCAGTCTCTCCGTATACCTGGCATCTACGTTTTGGTCACCTACCACTTCAAAAGCCGTGTCATCTCTTACCTCATATTCCTCCAAGTTCATCGTTTCGATGTGAAGCTTGTCAGTTGGGAAAGCATCATCGAGCTAGCTTTCCTCGTCGTCAGTGTCGGAGCAGTATCTCCCCTTTTGAATTATTTCATGTTGATATTTGAGGTCCAAGTCGTGTTCCTGGTCATCAGGGGCATAGGTTCTATCTTGTAGTCGTTGATGATTTCTCTCGTGTTTCGTGGGTATTTCTTTTAAAGAATAAATCTGAGGCAGGGGATTTATTAGAAATCTCATCATTGAAGTGCATAATGTTTTTTCCTCTTCTGTGAAATATTGTTCGTACGGATAATGCGTTGGAATTTTGCACTCGATCTCTCTCACAGTTTTTTGTCAAGAGGTATTATTCATCGAACCACTTGTCCTTATACATCTCAACAGAATGGTGTGGCAGAGAGAAAACATCGTCATCTCCTTGACATTGCCCGAACTTTGCTTATGCAGAGTTGTGCACCTATCACCTTTTGGGGGGATGCTGTTCTTACAGCCTGCTACCTGGTCAATCGTATGCCGTCCTCTGTACTTGGTGAGAAGATTCTCCTTCCTGTTATTTTCCTCGAGAAGGAATTATTTTCTCTTACTCCCCGTGTCTTTGGTGTTGTTGCTTTTGTTCACAACTTATCTCATGGACTTGACAAACTCTCTCCTAGAGCTGTCAAGTATGTCTTTGTGGGTTACTCTCGGACTCAGAAGGGATACTGTTGTTACGACCCTGTGAATAGGAAATATTTTGTCAGTGCTGGTGTTACATTCTTTGAATTTGTTATGTACTTCTCTCCCGCAGGTGATCGGTTGGCCTCTTCCACATCTAATGATGAAGTCTACTGTCCCTCCTCCTCCTAGTCTGAGTCCATCTTTGTCCATCCCTGTTCCGGTTGATGCGTCGTCATCACCAACTTCACCACCACCACCACCACCACAACCACCTATCCCGCCATTCCCTAAATTCTATACACTTCGGTCAGGTCCTGCTCATGAGGCACGTCAATCATCCCTCACCCCTCAGGTATGTCCAGATGCTATTATTAACGATGGGTCAGATAGTGTACCTGTGCAGTATTCTTCTTTGCAGGAGGAGTGTGCACCATCGAGTACAGTGTATGAAGATCCTGATGTCCCGATTGCTATTCGGAAGCAGAAACGTACTTGCGCATTATCTGAACAAAAACTATGGGAGGATGTATTGGTGAGATCTGACAGGTTTACATGCCTCCAAGAAGACAAAAACCGTCTGGAAATCCAGGGACCTTTAGTACCATATCCTATATAGTACTCTGGTTAGAAGGTGTGAGAAGATTTAACTTTTTAGATCTATTACCGGCTAGCTATGACCCAAATTAGATCTGTTTGGACTTTGGAGGCAAGGAGGCCATGTAGCAGACCCACTTGTGAGGGAAAGGGCTTGATTGTTATTATTGCATTATGAAAGCAGTAGAATATATAGACGCCAGAATAGAGTAATGATATACATTTACCTGTTGTAATCTCAAGTATCAAATAACTGGTGGTTATCCTCTTCTCAGTTCATGAGTTCGGCATAATCGTCACTTACGAACAGTCATTTCAAGAAAACATAGGATATGACAATTAGCAAAAAATGAATATTGATGCTAGACAGCACTTATGTTTCTCTTTTTAAACAAAATCAGCATTCTGGATTAATCTTCGTTGTAGAGAACTACTCCCACAGATTAGGAAGGTTCAGAAACAGGAACATTTGGTGTGCCAAGAAAATAAAAACATAATACAAACATCAAAAAATTACAGCATAAGTGTATTACAGTATGTGCAGTGAAAACTCAAAACTAATGTTTCCTCAGCTTTGATCTGATTCTTGAAACAGCAGAATCTCTGCTGGATGATCTTATAATAAACAAAAGTGCTTCCAGCAGCATACCAATCACCAAGCCGCAGATACCGCCAGCAGCATTCTGCCAGTGAGATGTTGAGGGAGGAAAGAAATGAGCATCCATGGTTGAAAAAAAAATAGCATAAGAAGACCAATTCTTTGCAGCATACCAATACTGGATTCCGATTAAGTAATGATCTAAATGCTATGAAGCCCACCATATAATCAGTGGCCATTATCAGAATGACATGCAGACATGCCATCACAAAATTCAAATCTCAAGATGAAATACAACAAATAGTTTATGAACAAATAAAAAAACACAATTGCAATAACGGCAAACAACAATTACCAACATAATGTTTAGATGAGTGATTCTGAAGGAAACTACAAAAACCCAATTTTTCAGTGAGTTCCTACTACCAAGTAAGAAAATGTATATCGAATGAGTGAGATATGAATGTGTCAACAGATTATCTTAACAAGGGTTGTGAGAACTTCCAATGGAAATAGCAAGGCTCCTGGATAAATGATCGACGTGAAGATATGCATTTCAACTACATGTATATAATTTGAAGCTATAAATATGATCTATTGAACCATACTAGAACGGCATTTTAATTATAAAATTAAACTTAATCCTCCACAAAGAGAGGCAAGAAAGCATAATGCATTTAAATCCCGATGTTTCTAAAAATGACCTTAATGTATCCAACTTTGATCCAAATTAACATCTATAACCCAGCTGCTACATGGAAATGAATTGTCTTACGGAACTGTTGGGTGCTATATGAAATAGAACAGCTAGACAGCCTAGACTAATGAGTCAAGCTTTCTAGCTAATCAAGTCTAGAGACTCCTACATAGAAGCATTCAGTACTCTTTCAAGTTCAGTTTGTGATCTTTTCTTCAAAAAAAGTTATGTAAGAAAGAAGAGTCTGCATCATGATGCAAATAAGTTAAATGTATAAAAATTCACAGTCCTTGATCAAGACATAACGAATGGTTGTGATCATTCCATATTCCTAGAATACTTAGATTCGAAGGCATTTCATTGCTAATCGAACCTTAAATGAACCAAACCTTCGTGAATTAGGACGGAGCCGAACCCAACTTCAACACCATTTTCATTTTATCGAACTAAACTCGAACCTTTAAAAATGCTAAATGAACTGAATCAAACGTGGGTAGGTTCGCTCAAGTTCGGTTCCATTATACCCCTATTTGTAATGACACAAAAATCCATGTAATCTTGCTAACTTGTATACCCCAACCCTTGGACAAGGGCATATGTGTCAAATAAAGAAAATGTATAGGGGTTGTTGTGTAATTACACAGATTTCAGGGGTTGTTGTGTAATTGGACAAGTTATAGGAAAATGATTTTTTACCGACTATAACTTATAATTATTTGTTATCTTAATATGTAAATATCTCAACTTTGCCACATGTATACATGCAATTGTGTCATTTTCGCATTTAGGACAGGTCTTACCCTTAAGTTAAAAAATCTTATCGATAACTATGTGATGTCGACTATGCTCAGTTAACTTTAACCCTAACTCATGTGTCTGCCCTAAGTTGGATCTTCAAGGGGAAGTCATCTGTCTCGAAGAGAGGTCTGTATAGATAAAGATCTAAAACTAAAGAATGCATCTAAACTCGCTCCTATCGTGATTTGCTATATAAAACTGAAGGATTAGGATTAATCATGTTGTATAAAGATGTAGTCCAGTTACAGATGAATCCATTAAACCAAGTGGGAAGTTGAAATCACAATATAGCAAGTTTGAAATCAAAACATCTGAGATGGGATCTTTCCCAAGTAGAGAAAGCCACCCCTAGTTTAGAAAAATCATGTACAAATTTTGTAAATTGTAAACTTTACCTTGTAAAATAATAGTACATACACGTAATTAACATTTCATCCAATATGTCAATACGTATGTGTGTGCATGTGTGTATGCTTGCATGCATGTATGTCTAAGTAGAGAGAGATACATACACACATGCTATCTTAAATATGGGACAATCATTAGTTTGGTACTTGCATTTTGTGAATAGACATAATGAACATAAATGCATTACGTCACCTTTTGATAAGAGATAAGATCACAAACATTATTAGGTTTGCCTTCAAAATTGTCAAGGCCTTCAACAGACACACATATACATATACATAGGAGAAACTTCGAATGAGGCGGGATCTCACAGTATATATGGTGAGCCACCATCAATTTAGGCATCTTTACAATGTATTTTACAATTTCTAATTTCGGTTGAAAGGAGTTTAATTCATGTCCCCCAGGCCTAATAAAGTCCTACATGATTCCACCAATTTTGCAAGAGATCAAAGGTGCTCCTGGGTACTTCATAGTTGACTATTGGGTCTTTCACGGGCTATGCTCCCTCGACAAGGGGAGGATAGTAGGGACAAGGCTAACTATTCGCAGGGGAAGGATTTCTCACTGGTATCCCCTTGTCTGATCAAAGTTGGCAATTGTTGGGACGCCTCATCTCAGACACTGACTCACATGCAGGTTGATATTCCATCTAGGGGCGGACTTGTAGTGGAACCTGGGTTGGCCTGCTTCACATCCTTGTTGCTGCTTCTAGTCTACTCGTTCCATTCCTTCTGCAACTATAGACTATGGCAAGGCTGCCAGCTATTGTTCGCTTTTTCTCATGGACTTGGAAAAGGATGAATCTCTCTCTTCTTCCAAATATGAATATATTCTAGTCAAGCCTAGGGTAAATAAGACACATTCAATACATTCAATATAGTTAACACAACTAAATCTTCAGATTTCTTATTCTTTCAGTTAATGTGACGACAGGGAGATGGAGGTATGCGAGGTATATTTTCAGCCAAGCGTCGAACTTCATGATGACTTGGCATTGATTTTGCCTACTGTTAAAAAAGGGTACTCCATAGAAAGTGTTTAAGGTAAGCAACAAGAGATTTGCAGCTGAAAATTAACCCACGAGTGTCATTGTACTGTACTTTAACTCGAATAATGTGTTGGACTATTTTGCCCTTTCATTTGCTATGTTGAGTCTTCCTGACCTGAAATGTGCCCTAGTTCTGTGTCCCCACCAATAGCCCCGCTCGAGTCGAGGAGCGCCGCCCCTGCAAGCCCTAGCACCGCCGACTGAGGAGCGCGCGTGAGGCTTTCCAGCCCTCTCAGGGCACGCGCGTGCGCGTGAGTGCCCTCCTGCGCGTTTCTGCCCGTGAGCGCCCTCCTGCGCGAGTCCCTCCTGCGCGCGAGTACCTTGCGCGCGCGCCTTTCGCGCGAGCCCTCCTGCGCTCTCCTGCGCCTGGGCGAGCCCTCCACACGAGCTCTCCTGCGCCTTCCTGCGCCTGGGCGAGCCCCCCACGCGCGAGCCAGCGGTTCCACGCAGGTCCTGCCCCTGTGCGCCTGGTGTGCGTGATCCACTTGTGAGCAGTATAATCTACTTCTTCCAAAAGAAAAGAAGAACTTCAAGGCATGGAAGGGGTTGTGGAATAAGTCTACATCCACAACCACCTTCATTTATGTCCAAGTAGACATTCTTGTCTAAGTCTCTTGTAGTCCCAGTCTATAGAAAGTTGTTGTCATCATGTCTGACAACAAGGTGGACGTTCCATCCTTGGGTGCCTTCAAAGGTCCCGCACCTATTGCCAAGATGGATGGAACCAATTATGAACTGTGGGCCATGCAGTTCATGAGTCTTATGCAGTGTAATGGCAAGAAGCACATCCTCACTACAGAGGAGCCAAGTGACAAGACTGGGATACATGCCTCATGGGAGGCAGATGATGCGTATGCTCGAGTATGGCTATCCGGGACTGTTTTCACGGAGATAGCCAATGATATACTAAGTCAGCCTACTGCAAAGGCTATGTGGGACATTCTTGCCGCGACTTACTCTCAGGCAAAGAATGAGTCCAAGATCCTCCAGCTCCAGCATGATATCTTTACATCTAAGCAGAATGGTCGTCCGCTTCACACCCTCTATACTTCTTTGAGGGGTATGTTCGAGAGGCTGCATGGGTACATACCTCTGACTGCTACACCAGAATAGCTTAAAGCATATAGGGACTCTGTGATGACTGGGGTATTCCTTGCAGCCCTGGATCCAGAGTATGATGCAACTCGTGCACAGATTCTTACTGATGCTACGATACCTCCGATGGAGGAGGCATATCGGAGATTGAGCAGACTATCTATATCCTCTGGTAGTACCATACATCAACAAACATCTTCAGCGTTGGCAGCCTCACGTAGAGGCAGTCATACAGCATATCGTGGTCGAGGAAGCTCAAACCGTGGTAGAGGAGGTGGTGGTCGAGGTCGATCATGCACTTTTTGTCACAGGACATGTCATTCTGAGGTGACCTGCTACTCTAAGCATGGGTTTCCAGCGTCAGCCAGAGTTGCAGAGCAGACTGGGAGTTTACCTGATCAGAGGTTTGATGAGCTTGAAGCAAGACTGAGAGAGATTATGCCTGGCACATCTGGGTCTACCAGTTCTCCTTCAGGATCCTCGGAGGTGGTTGCTTCTGCTTCAGCATCCACGATAGGTACGTCATTTGCCTTTACTACATGTTACAAGGCGGATCTATCAGAATGGATCATGGATTCAGGTGCATCACACCATCTCTGTGGTGACAGAGGTCAGTTTAGTGTTTTTCATCCAGTTCGATCTGAACGATCGGTGGTGATAGCTGATGGTACATATTCCCCTATTACTGGTCAGGGGGAGGTGCAGTTGACTCCTACCTTGAGACTTTCTAATGTTCTCTATGCACCTAAATTTTCAATGAATTTGCTGTCAATTAGTCAAATCACCAAAGATTTACATTGCCGTGCTATATTTGATCCATCTGCTCTTGTGTTTCAGGATATACTTACGGGCAGAGTGATTGGAACTGGCCGTGAGCAAGGGGGCCTTTACAGACTTGTGCAGTCTTCATATGCTGGTGTCTCATCCTCCCTACGCACTGGGTCTGTTTCTCCATATATGTGGCATCTGAGATTTGGTCATCTTCCTCTGTAAAAGCTGGTTCATGTTCTCCCTCAGATTTCTCCTCGCTCTACTTTCCAGTGCGAGGCCTGTCAGCTTGGGAAGCACTACCGGTCTTCTTTCCAGAGTCGTCAAAGTTCGAGTAGTTATAGTCTGTTTGAGTTGTTCCATTTTGACATTTGGGGTCCTAGTCGTGTCTCTGATCATCAGCGGCACATATTTTATCTTGTTGCTGTTGATGAGTTTTCTAGGTTATGTTGGGTTTTTCTTCTCAAGAATAAGTCTGATGCTGGTCATGTTATTCTGTCATTTATTAATGAAGTTAAGAATATTTTTTCTGCCAGAATTAAGTACATACGCTCTGACAATGCTCTAGAATTCTGTACTTCTCAACTTTCTCGATTTCTTCAAGCTCAGGGTATTGTGCATCAGACGTCGTGTCCTTATACCTCCCAACAGAATGGGGTGGCTGAGAGAAAACACCGTCATCTATTGGATGTCACTAGGACTCTCTTGATTCAGAGTTGTGCTCCTCATTCCTATTGGGGAGATGCGGTTCTAACTGCTTGTTACCTAGTGAATCGTATGCCTTCTTCTGCGTTAGGGGAAAAGGTCCCGTTCTTGATTGCGTTTCCCGAGAAGGATCTTTTCTCTCTTACGCCTCGTGTTTTTGGATCAGTTGCGTTTGTTCATAAGTCCTCTCCTGGTCTTGACAAGCTTTCCCCCAGATCAGTTAAATGTGTGTTTGTTGGGTATTCCAAAACCCAAAAGGGCTATCGTTGCTTCGACCCTGTTCGACGACGGTATTACGTCAGTGCTGATGTCACCTTCTTTGAGTCTATCATGTATTTTTCACCCACAGGTGACAGGCTTGCTTCTTCGGAGGATGGTGAAGACATTTATATGCCTCCACCACCATCACCACCGCAACCACAACCATCGCCACCACCACCACCGCCACCACCGCCTCCGCCGTCTCCTATATTCTTTCCACAGGTCTACCAGCGAAGGCCTCCGGCTCAAGTGCCTCCTCCATCACCCAACACGTCCGAGGTATGTCTTGATCATTTGAGTTCTTCTGATGGCAAGGGTGATTTGATTGCACAGAATGAGCTACAGGTTGTTGATGATACTTCTTCGGCCAACATTGATGATTTGGATATCCCTATTGCACTCCGGAGGCAGAAGCGAGCACGTACATTGAACCCCAAGTATGGATTGGACTTTGGTTCTCATGTTTCCTTTGGACGTTTATCCAAGGACTTCCAGCATTTTGTTGTAAGCTTGTCTGCCATACAGATACCACGCTCGTATCAGGAGGCCCTGCAGAGTAGCCAGTGGCGCTTGGCCATGGAGGAAGAAATGGCAGCATTACAATCGCGTGATACATGGAGTGTTGTTCACCCTCCACCAGGTGCGTCTATTGCTGGCAGCAAATGGGTTTTTACTGTCAAGCAGCGTGCTGATGGTATTGTTGATCGTTACAAGGCCAGATTGGTTGCTCGTGGGTTTACCCAAACATATGGGGTGGACTATCATGACACGTTCTCACCTGTGGCACGTCATTCTACCTTACGGATTCTTATTTCCGTTGCTGTAATGCGAGATTGGCCTCTCTTCTAGTTGGATGTCAAAAATGCTTTCTTATATGGTGATTTGCAGAAGGAAGTTTACATGCAGCAGCCACCAGGGTTTGCTACTGAGGGGGAGTCCAGTATGGTGTGCCGTCTTCATAAGGCCATTTATGATCTTAAGCAAAGTCCGAGGGCATGGTTTCAGAAGCTCTCAGAATTAATTGAACAGAAGGGCTTTGTTAGATCTACAGCAGATCATACTCTCTTTGTAAAGAGAGACCAGCGAGGTATTGTAGTCATCTTGGTTTATGTTGATGACATTGTTATCACTGGCAGTGATGCACAGGGAATTGAGGCAGCAAAGGACTTCCTTGGACATCAGTTTGTTACCAAGGACTTGGGTATGCTTCGTTACTTCCTAGGACTGGAATTTGCACGAAATCAACATGGTATGGTTATGACACAAAGGAAGTATGTCATTGATCTTCTATCTGAGACAGGAATGACAGGATGTAGACCAGCGACTACCCCAATGGATCCTAATGTTAAGCTTCATGATGATGGATCTGAGGGGGTGGATAAGAGATGTTATAGAGAACTGGTAGGGAAATTGTTGTATGTTACTATTACCAGGCCTGATATAGCTTTCGCTGTGAATAAAGTAAGTCAGTTCATGGAGCAACCCAGGCAGACACATATGGATGTTGTGTTTATGATTCTGAGATACTTGAAGTCATCTCCATGTGCAGGCCTTTTGTTTAAGAGAGATACGTCTCTCTCAGTTACAGGGAGTGCAGATGCGGATTATGCTGGATGTCCGAATGACAGGAAGTCTACTTCAGGCTTTACTGTATTTATTGGTAGTTTGTTAGTCTCATGGAAGAGTAAGAAACAAACTGTTGTTGCTCGATCCAGTGCAGAATCAGAATATAGAGCTATGGCCCAAGGTAGTGCTGAGATGATGTGGGTCAAATCTGTCCTCACTGATTTAACGATCGACGTACCTCTTCCTATGCAACTTAACTGTGATAATCAGGCAGCATTATTTATAGCCAACAATCCTGTATTTCACGAAAGGACAAAGCACATTGAGGTAGATTGTCATTATACTCGTGACCTGATCCAAAAGGGACTTATCTCAACATCCTATGTTGCATCCGGAGAACAGATTGCAGATATGTTTACAAAAGCTCTAGCTAGAGGTCCTTTTCATCATTGTTGCTCCAAGCTGGGCTTGAAAGATATATATGCTCCAACTTGAGGGAGAGTGTTAGGATATTGTGGTTATATTACAATATTCATGTTATCCAGTCTTTTAGTTGTATTTTACCCATAGAGCTTTTCTCCTATATAAGAGAGCTCTAGGGTTTCATAATAAACAACTTCTTGATTTTCCCTCAACAGGATCTAAGTGGATCCAAGATCCATTTACATTGAACGCGTTCTAGGCTCCTAGCTTGAGATACCGAGCTCAGATTGAAACACAATTAGGTGCGTTGGAAGATGTTAAGGGGAGAAGACATCACTTTAGTCATGTGACGCAATTTTTACGGACGATATATGGTGTAGGAACAGTATCACATAAAACGCATTGCAGTAAAGGTATATAAAGACAAGATTTATGCCATGTAATAAGAGACTGAATCGTGGAAAGAGTTGTTCTATGTGAAATGTATTGTGATTTCATGTCATTAAAGACAGTGCACAGTTTTGAAAAAAAAATCCAAGGAACACTCCCAATCAAGGAGTTCGAAAGCATTGAATATGTTTCCGTGGATTGAATTGGAGATAGCCGAAAATTGCTTGCATGCTGACATAGATGGCAAACACGTATCAATGTCTGAAGAAGTAAAAAATAATTGGAGTGCAGTCTCAGGAATGCTCCAATCAAGAGCTTATTAAGGGTCACAGCCCATCCTTGCTGCCCCATCCTGATGCTTAGTAGAAATACCGTTGGACTTATTAAGTAGTTTCTATCCAGCAACTGAAATTAGCTTCAGATGATTCATGAATCGTCTCAATTCGTATATTTTCTGTATGGTAGCTGGTGAAAAGAGCAGTTGCATGTGGCACTGGATTGTTGGAAAAAAGAATTATCAGATCTGATGAAAAATGCTTTGTAGCCCTTCTTACTCCGAGAGTTGGTCGGGCATGCAGGAGAAGGGTTCATAGCTAGATATCATATTCTTCTTTCAAAGGACATTGATACTATTTGATCCAAGTGTCCTGGAGCATCAAGGCATTTATAACTGTCCTAGAGATCTAGGCATTTATGACTAGAAAATAAATTATCATGTTTCGACAGTAAGAGAACATGGGGATATAGTTTTGCATTTCTGAAGCCGAGTACATATCGAAGGTCAGACTGATTCTGATGAAATCTTGATGTTTTGGTGATGAATGCATCGATGAAGATAGAGGACTATGGAATGGAGTAGATGGGAGGCCCGAGGGTCACATTCAGTACTAAATATGGTCAGAACTTGACCTGAACCAATATCGTGTTGGCCATGAAAAAGCAGGACACACATGCTAAAGGTTATTGAGAGAGGGACAGAATACCTGTTGAGGGGGCACGGTATCCCAATAATTCTCATCTACCCAATAATCATCGTCTTGTTTTAGCCTGGACTTGAATTATCCAGTGCTGTTGTGTTGGCCCTTAAGTGGAACAAGAAGATGCATAAGCTTAATGAGAGAGGGATTGGACACCAGTCAGTGGGGTTAACAATAATTCGTGTTCTAATTCCAGGCGGAGCTTGAATAATACCAGTGCTGATGTGTTATTGTGTTGGCCTGGAAAGTTGAGCTACATAGACTTGCACGTTGTCCATATTCAGCATATTATTGACATCGTTAATCCATGTCTTGCTTGTTGGCTTCATTTTTCACTCATATCAGTTGAAGTTAAATTTTAGACTGGCTTTCCCAGATTGCAGGTGTATTGCAGGGTTTTGTGGAAGAGAGCGGATCGTCAGGATTAACAGGAAGCAACGAAATCTGAAACCAATCCACTGGTACTAATGTGCTGGAAACAATGAATTCTGATATCCTATATTTGATCTGCAGGAATAACGAACTACATGCGGAAGTTGTCATCTGTTACAGCAAAGTTCAGTTAACTGCATTGGTGCATCAATCCATTCTCACCGAATAGCTGCAGTTGAAATGAAAGCGTGCTTTTTAGGCTATCCGTGATCCAAGATGGTTCATCAAGACAACACGACAGCAAAACAGGTCAGTAAGGCCGGATGTTTTTGACAGTTTTTATGTGATCAGATGCTATTGCAATGCTACTTTTTATACTTTGAAATCAAATGGTTATAAATATACACCCATATTCTCATGATTTTTATGTTAAGTTTTGTACGAATTATTGCAAGTATGCAAGACAATAATTAGGATGTATAGCAGCAATGCCCAAAATATGTATAACTGGTACGCCACAATTAGGTAAGGTTTTAAAGGCCATCAACTATCCCTTATCTGTAATTGCTCAGATGAGACGATGTCCACATCAAACAGTGCTACAGAGGTGCACGACAGGGAGCTAATTAGCGCCCCACTCTTAATCCAGCCCGTCCACATCAAGCTATACCCACCGTCTATTTCATGTCAAGCATTCCAATTAATATGAGGCTGCATTACTATCCCCATGCAGTGTCATTAGCGAGCTTTGTTTGCTCAAAAACATTGATGTTGTCGTATATATACCGTATTGTACGAGCCAGTATGCTCTCTGTGGGCCCACGTGCATACAACTGGCCGAGAACAAGCTGTTATGAGTTATTGTCTCAAAAGAAGTTTGATGTTCCATTTGCTAAGACTTCATCAGTGTTTTGATTGAATGCACAATGGAAGCATTAGGGAATATCAAAGTACTCTCTGCCACCAAAGATGGCTTTCCTTCTAAGAAGAACCAACGGACTAGAGTCACCTCCCTAAAGCCCATCCCTTTACGTCTTGAAGCGAAGGAGAAGGCAAGTGGTGCTTCCGTCGTTAGAGGTCAAGAGGAGGAGGCGGAGGCGGAGGACGGAGGCAATGGTGGGAAGGGCAAAAACAAGAGGAAGACTGGTGGTGGAAGCGAGAGCGATCCTGACAAGGATCATACCAACTTGGCCGGTCGCTATAGGAGGATGTTGAGGGGGGATCCTGGAAACCCGTTGCTCCTCCGCAACTACGGGAAGTATCTACACGAGGTAGTGTAGTCGTACATGCATGTACCCATGCACACACACATTTGTTGTGATGTATGTTTGGTTTGATGACGTGGTGTTGTGTATAGGTAGAGAGGGACTACGAGGGAGCAGAACGGTGTTACAGGATGGCCGTGGCTGCGGCCCCTGAAGATGGAGAGCTACTCTCGTTGTATGGGGAGTTTCTCTGGGATGTTCATGAGGATGAGGAGGTGGCAGAGGCATACTTCCGCAGGGCAGTTGAGGCCTCGCCTACTGATTGGTGAGCTCCTCTTCTTCGATATCCTTAAAACGGATGCATATCCTTTTGAAGACCTAATCACGATGTTCACCGTGTGCGTACATTTTATGAGATGTGGAGCGTTTTACGGGACACTAATTACATCACAAAGATCTCATCAGTATTTCCTGGGATGCAATTGACTCATGTTTTTATCTGTTAAGATGGATCTTGTGGGACCCTCATGCTAGCTTGACCAATACTTTGAGGTGGTTAATTGGTTGTCCTTTACAGCCAAGTTCTTGGTTGCTATGCTCACTTCCTTTGGGATGCTGAGGAGAAGGCCGAAATCGCTGCCAAGGAGGAGCATTCACATAAAGCCTTATGAAGTTCTACCATTCCAAAATATCGGTATGTGTACACGAATATAATAAGTAGGTATGCGTGTGAATACATGTATTTGCATGGTATAATTTCATGTAAGATTATATATGAAGAGGTACGCTGTCTGGATATTGTGTCGCAAAGTTGTATAAGCTTATGATTTCCTGACTTCTTTCCTTGAGCTTGAGCTTCAGTCAATATCTTTCATTGATTTCTAATATCCTTAAATAATTACGAAGTTATTTAGGTAGCCGATGGCTCGCATAAGAAATAGTGGATATTGCAATAATTTGGTAAGAATACATGTAGCCGACCCTACTTAAAGTGCTTTGCCTTTTTTTTATTATGGAGTTATTTGTACTTATGAAATAGTCACGAGCATAAAGTAATTAAGATTTTAGGTATAAATTTAAAGATACTAAATATAATTGTATGTTTTAATTATCTTAAGATCTGTTATAGAATCTTTATGAGATCGGTGGTATACATATTTTTCTTAATATCTGATACACTCATAGTATAAGTTTGTTAATGCATTTATAGAAGTTAGATTTTTAAATATAGTTATTATTTTTTAATAATTTTAAAATCATTATAAATATATGATGGGGATTTTTCAAATCCATTTGTAAAGTTGGATTACCAAATGGAGTTAACAATTAGATATAGGAGTGAGAGATAGTGAAAAGGGTTCATTTTTTGAATTAGACCTAAAATATTAATTATTCTTTGTATATTTATTTAGATATGAAGATTTTCGGAACTTTTTTGGCATCCACATGAAACTAATACTGTTAGGAACGGATCTGATCAACAAGACATAAGCAAAAAAAAAAACGATCAAGAAGGAAACCTCCGCAATCACAACATAAGACAGAGTGTATTCTCTATGTGCATACTTTACTGCTCACACCGTACTCTCTCTCTCTCTCGTATATATACGATATATACGATACCAATCAGTCTTCAGAGGAGAAAAATTCCAACAGTAGCTTTCGAACCCATCAATTACATGGATACAGATCTGCGCATTCACGTGATTGCTAGATTATGATGCTGCATAAGTTGATGACATCTCTTGATCATGGAGATATACTTAGGATGTGATCTTAGCAATAATATCAAGAGGAGGATCCATTGGGACCCAAACTTAGATCCGAATGCATGGGAATGGACGGGCAGCAATATTTGATAAACTAAGTGGCATCAATCAACAGTGCTTCTTAGCAACCATGTTGGTTAGATATGAAAAGGACCATCCGGTTCATATTGGCTGTTGATGTCACACCAACTTCATTTCACACCATCACCCAAACCCTAATGTCTTGTCATCACGTGAGACTCGAGCCAATAGATGGATGAATAGCATTGTGGTTATATACTACAACTAATAGATCTCATTGGTAGATTCTTTATTATATCTTTCAATGTTAAATCTTAACAATGGATATTTTTTTATTTTTTATTGTAAGAATAAATTTTGATTCTTGAAATTTGTAAAGGCTGTGTTATTCATTATTTAATTGTTAACAATGAATAGTATAACAATAATTCTATGCTAACTTTTCAAGAACTTTTTCTTACGAGGGAGAGAAGTGATGTCGATGGATTTAGATATATATAACAATGAATATTATTCGATGCATCCGTGTTCTAATAATGAATAAGGCATTGCTGCAGTAGGCGATTGATATATATATCTGGTTACAATTAGGTAGTCATAGTTCTCTCAGAGAACATCACGATAATTATTGTGATAAGAAAATTGCTTGCGGCAATGTCGATATTAGTTATGATAATGTAATTTCCATCATCATATTTATCGGACATATTCTTGATTTCTATTACGACAGATGAGCAAGTTTTAGTGACAACTACTATGACAAAACGTGTTGTGGCATCGTATTTTATTTAGTAATGACAAGGAAACTTTCACTTATGTTGATTTAAATATCTCTTTAAATCTAATCGGAAGGATATCGAAGAATGTGTGATAAGGGTAATTGATATTTTTACCTCGTTTCTGTTCGATTGGAGAAGCTATATTGCAAAGTAATTGTAATTCGAGTTTCCATCAATGAAACTAAAGTTAACAGATATCAATAATATTCGTCATTATATATTTAAAAGACTGACAAGTTTATATTGTCTTGGAGTGCCTTTCTTTCCATGAACAGTGACATGCATTGACAGTTGTGAGCGCGACCCTTTTTGATGTTAGACATGTCAATCACTTTCACCCGAGGTGTTAAATGTTGGTTTAATCGATCGAAATTTGATCGAAATTGCGATCATTTCGGTCATGTTTTGTATATATCTCTCATATTTTGGTCATTTCGGTAACATGTCGAAATTGAAATTCGATCGAATTTTGTGGAAATTTGAGGCAATGCTTTCACTTTATCACGTGATGGTTGCTACTCCAAAGGATTGCTATTTGGCACTAGATTTCCTACGTGTCAACTAGAGTTGTCAAAAAATTCTCAGGTTCAATATATGTTCAAGTTCAGCACAAGAGGAGGAGGGGGAATTATGAGTATGCGATATTCCAATAACAATATCAAATTAAAAATCACGAGCTATTAGATAAACGAGTAAAGATACGCAAACCATAAATTGTGCAAAGATTTTAACGTGGAAACCCAAGCGGGTGGAAACCATAGTCCATAATCATGTTTTAGGATTTCTCCTTTGTTCTCTTGACGAATCTATTGTCCGCTATCCTATGCTACTTTAAACCGAAGTTATTACAAACAACCTCATGTACAACCTTGAGAATTTCTTCTACAACTCCCAAAGGAAGATTTTATCTCTCACAGAGAAGAATTCACAACTCGGACACCTGATTACATTTTGTTGAAAAGAGATAGATTACCAATAATCTTGAATTCATAAATTTACTAATACTATAACACATAATCTAGTTTACTAATAGTATAACACACAATCTACTCGAGAATAATGAGAATCGTTTGGTAACACATAGAGCTTGAGAGCACAATCATAGCACTCTTTATTCACTTTGAATAAGATACAAATTATTTCTCTTGAATGTGTATCTCAACAAAGATAAATAAGGTCATATTTGTAGGTTGAGATGATCTTTGAGGCGACATTCAAATGTTTATCCATAATGATCGAAAGTTAATCAATCAGCTATGCTAGTTTAATCGATCATGTCAGCCAAAAAGTGATTTGATGATTTTAATGATTATGGTTTTTTTTCCTTTTGTTGGTCAAGAATATGCAAAACTTATACCGCTATTTTTTTTACATAAATAAAATCTATATGTAAATTGTTCGACTCGGCAATTTTGGAAAAGTGACTATATGTCTTCTCCACATGTTCATGAGCTTCAAAGTCTTCAAATCCTTGCTATGCATCTAGATCTGGTTTCGAGTCTTGGATTTTTTTTAGATCTCGATGCTTTGAGCTATATCTTTAGAAGTCATGCTTCTTTGCTTTGATATAGCTTTGTTTCTTTTATCTTAGATAATATACATCCATCATTGAGCTTCTTGTACTTGAAACGTCAATCAAGGTACAAAATAAATTTACACAAAGTTATTAGCAAATTCCAAGTCACTAACATGCTCGAATCGAAAATACTCAAACCGAACTTAAACACGGATTTAGATTTGTTTCTACAAGAAGACAATATACGTTCTTATGTTCAGTTTGTTGAAGTTCTGATGTATAGATTTATGCATGCATGTATGTATGTATGTATGAATATGTGCATACATGTATATATGGAGCTTGTGAAGATATAGCTCCTACTTATTAATTACTTATTATAAAACTTTGTATATATTTAATAACCTTCGTGTAATGTGATTCAAATCATCTTATCTTACAGAAACTATAATCAGATCTAAGTGTAAAAGATTATATTACATGCATTGTTAAAGGTTTGTTCTTAAACATGTACTCATCAATGCAAAAAGAGCTAAAAAATGGACACTATTTACTTTTTGTTCAGAATCCATCCTTTAAAAAATAGAACCGAACTTTAACGAATCAGGGTTTGAACCAAAAACAAAGATATCTTATTGTCTTTGATCTCTGTCTGTGTTATGGTTACGAATTGTAATCAAGGAATACTGAACCTGACAACCCACTGAATTTAGGTTCCAATGGATCCATTGCCGTCTATAAAAATGTATATGCCCGAGTTGTTAAGGTGTATACCTCCACTTACATAATTACACTCAACTTGTCACAAGTGTTTGACTCAACGCGCTCGTTGTGGAATGGCACATTACTTATTCTAGGTAAAAGTGTCAGTTCTACATCTTGGGTTGTCATATTCCTTTTACCTTCAATCAGAGTAGCTCCACCCCTTCGATGTATATTTTTCATGTTAGAGGGAATCCATTCTGATATCGTTTGTTATATCCTGTCTCTAAATATGAGACAGTATCCAAGAATACTACTCTTGATAATTTCTTGGAATCAATTCCAAATGAACCTAAGGACAACCATGTCAAGAAATATTGAATAGTGATGTTGGCGGGCCGAGGAATACAAATAACCTCTGGATTTTTTTTTCAGATTTGACGTGCCCGCTTTAGTAGCTCTGAATAAATTAAATAAATTCATTAAGATACAAAGGAGTGAATGGAAGTTGTCCTAACGAATGGAGTTGATTGCGTCGCTAGCAGGAATCCTTATATCAAAAGTACATAAATGAAGGATGATCTTATATACCTAATTTAATACCTACGTTGTATGCTACGTTCGGAAGTATGAATCACTCCCGAAAAAGAATATATTGATTCTCTCCAAATCCCAATTGGTTGGATTGTAGGTGTGATGATTTATTTCACAGGCGAGGTATCTTGTTCAAGTCCAGGATGGTCCAGCTGTGCAGGGAAAAGAATGGGATCGTGACTTGTTACATGGTTCGTCTCAGAGGTTCTTACCTAGATCGGGGATACGTAGGTCCATGGGTTTGGATTGAGGTCAATCCAGGCTCGATCCATTTATTTAAAGGATGAAATTTATGGTTCAAGCATGGTTTACTAGCAATCAGGCTCGAGTTTGGGTCGAACTTGTGAGTCGGGCTCTCTCTCTTTCTACTTAAGATAACATGTGCATGTATGTATCTCTCTCTACTTAGACATACATGCACGCACACATGCATGCATGCACACACATACATATAGACATATTGGATGAAATGTTAGGTATTATTTTTCTTACAAGGTAAATTATACAATTTACAAAATTGGTACATGATTTTTCTAACTTGGTAAAGATCCCATCTCATATGATTTGATTTCAAACTTGGTATTTTTTTATTTCGACTTCCCATTTGGTTTATTGGATTCATCTGTAACTGGACTACATCCTTATACAACATGATAAACCATAATCCTTAAGATTTATATATCAAATCATGATAGGAACGTGTTTAGATACATTCTTTAATTTTAGATCTTTATCATGATAGATCTTTATCTATTGAGGAGTTAGGGTTAAAGGTAACTGATCGTCGGCATCATGTCGTTATCGATAAGAATTTTTAACTTAAGGGCAACACCTGCCCTAAAGGCGAAAATGACACAATTGTATGCATACATGTTGTAAAGTTGAGATATTGACCTATTAAGATGACAGATAATTGTAAGGAAGTTATATATTGTCGGTAAAAATTTTCACTTTCCTATAATCTTGCCCAATTACACGACAACCCCTGAAATCTTTGTAATTACACAACAACCATTATAAATTTTCTTTATTTATTTTCTTTATTTGATGCATATGCCATTGTCCAAGGGTTGTCGCATACGAGTTAGCAAGATTACATGGATCGTAGTGTCATTACAAATATGGGTGTAATAGAATCAAACTTGAGCGAGCCTGCCCGGGTTCGATTTGGTTCGTTTAGCATTTTTAAAGGCTCGAGTTCGATTCGGATCAATGAAATAAAAATGGTGTTCAAGTTGGGTTCGGCTCAACCCTAATTCGCTAAGGTTTGGTTCGTAACATTCAATTAGCAGTGAAACTCCTTATAATATAAGTATTTTGGGAGCATGAAATAATCAAGATCTTTCGTTATGTCTTGATCAAGGACTGTGAACTTTTGTACATATACCTTATTTACATCATGTTGCAAACTCCATTCCTTATATAACTTTTTTGAAGAAAAAATCACAAATCCAACATGAATGAACCTAACATTTTCAAGGTTCGGTTCATTTAAATAAATAAGCACAAACATATGTCAAGGTAAGGTTCTAATTTATTTTCGAACCGAATATGAACCGAACCTTCAACCGGAGTGAATACCGAAGTCGAGATTTTTCTAACATCACTCATTACAAACAATACAGAGGTTGTGGTGTAATTGGACAAGATTTTCAGTGGCCATTCTATAAAATCCCTAATTTTTTCCGGTTCTTTTCTGATTTTTCATATTTAACTTCTTAATTACACGGATGACGAATTTTCATAATATCGAGGTAGAAGTCAATAAACGACAACTTCGGGAAATGGACATCACATAATTAACGAACACCTGAAAACGACAAATACGACTGTGATTGGAGGAATCGATTGCATTATCTCGAACGTGTCCATCTTTGATTGGATTATTAGATTTGCCCCCAATTATATAACTATATATTTTGGAAGGGTTACATGAAAGGATTTAGCAATGTCAGTGACTATTTACATTGCGAATCACGGAAGCAAACACATACAAGCACGATCAAACAAGTAAGATACAAACACACGGATTTACAAGGTTCACTTGTAACCGAGTTACGTCTTTGAACGGCGGCGATCGATTTCACTATATGGAGAAAAACATAATACAAAAGATACCGAGAAGGTACATATATGGGATGAGAATCATGATAAGAATGATGATTCGGTATCTAGTAGCCCTAGAGCCCCTTTTATACTGCAACAGAAGAGTGCCATTTGATATTCAGCAATCCATCCAACAACTCTCAGCTAATTAGATTTCAGGAGGCAGATCAGACATGTTCGCAAGCCTGACGCAACAGCTTTCAGCTAATCAGAAGGCAAGATATAGATCAACCACATCAACAACCCAACAAGTGGTTAGGATTCAAGTCATATTAACGGTTACTGATGCATGTGTGTATACGTATGCATGTGTATGTATTTATATGTATCTATACGTAGATATGGATACATACGATTAGTCATAAATCAACAACTTCCACATCAAGTAGGGTCAGTTGCATGGACTCTTTATCTCCATTCAAATCTATTCTCAGCCATTCTCGTATTTAGATGTTAGTAATTACGATCCCATCAGGTAGTCTCCTTCTAATACATCATAAGCCTTCCTCGCCCTCTATTAACCGGCTCAACATCTCAAATCTTACATCTTTTACCCGAAACATCAACAGACCTCCCTTGCAAAGTTAATTTAAATAAATTCCGTTGATAATAGTTAAGTTGTCGCGATGAAGAAGTTTGTTACGTTGTACAACAAAATGGAGATACATTAACGAACAATTCGAGCATTCAATCATATATCTTCCGATGCTTGAATTTATAACAACGTATGTTACTTGTCGTAAAAACTATATTTCATTTTTGAAATTTGCAATGAATCTCGTATTTGTTTCTTTGTCATTCACAACAAAACTTTTTAATGTTTTCTTTCTCAAAAATTTTTCCACCAATCATCGCTAAATATTGTTAAGATCTATCCATGTTTTGACAGTCAACAGATAATCGTTATTATATGAAATGTTTGCAACGAGTATATAAATTTGTTGCTAAATAAAAAAATACAATATCGTATCGAATTATACTTGTTGTTATATAGTTTTTTAATGGTTGACATAACGACGAGTGTTTAAAATATTCGTCGCTATATGTCAATTTCTTCGTGGAACTTTTAGTTACCATAATGTCAAATAAATTTCAGATAAGGAATTTCGATAGCCAAATTCTAATGACAAGAAGGTTTCTATTTCATAGCTAATAAGTAACAACAACTAAATTTTCATCACTTTTAGATCTACACGTGCATGCTTACATTGTGCATACTTGTGTATATATAGATAGGTAAAATCTAATCAAACTTTTAACGAGTCAATGTTCGTGTTGTTAATACAAAGGAGTCTAAACTTATGTTAGGGTCAGACTAGTTTGTCTTGAAGCTAATTCTAATGGAATTCTAACTCATAAAATCCGAATGAATATTGAATTTGAGTTTTTTTTCTGATATTTCTAGATGAGATATACAGTTGGATAAATGCTCCAATTTTTTACTGTTATTTTTATATTTTTTTAAATGAAATCATGGAGGATTTTGATCACAATATATCATCAAGAAGTTATTTTTGAATTCAACTTCATTCGAAACTTCTAACACGTCCATCAAGACTACTATATTTTAGCGGTCTTAGAATTGTAGAAGTTGATCCTATCTAGATCTAAATGTTAAAAATGTATTTTTTTAAATGAAATTTGAAATACATATTCCACCTATCATTCTCTCCAAGATTTCATTTAAAAAAATCAAAAAAATAAAATAAAATAAAGGAGTGGGAGCATATTGTTGCATGCCATGAGGGAGCATATTCATTTAACCATATAGGGTTTATTGGCTACAACCGAAGGGAGCTAACTTGACTACCCCACTATTATTGTTTTCATTTCGTAAGGTATTTTCTCAAAACACCTAGAGGGATTTAGTCTGCTAGATAGCAATATGTTGTCATTCAAATTCTGTGTAAAAAAGCAGACATTCCATGCATGTTCATCTATAATGTATCAATTTCAACAATTCTGATATCGTTAAATTTGACAGACCTGATGGATGTGATAGGAGTCTCAAATTAAGTTGAAATTTGAATGAAAACATTGTATCATAAATAATCTATATACCTAGGTGTTTTTAGAATATACTTTTAGAAATAAAACAAAATAAAGATGGGATAATCAAGTGGGGTCCCCCTCAGGGTAGTCCCATTAAACCATATTGGATGATAACGATTTTAGGATAAAATGAAGTAAATAAGGTAGATTAATCATGCATTCATTATGACACACGCACACACCCACAAAGCAAGAGAAGAGGAGGGGGAGAGAGAAAGGAGTTTTTTTCTCTAACAGGGCATCGCCATCACCCAAATACTC
Organism: Ottelia alismoides; assembly: GCA_037367405.1. NCBI lineage: Eukaryota > Viridiplantae > Streptophyta > Magnoliopsida > Alismatales > Hydrocharitaceae > Ottelia > Ottelia alismoides. The sequence goes on along the minus strand of JAZKJV010010558.1, from coordinate 6,258 downwards.
TATCAGGGCATCTGACTTCTATATTTCCCTATCCCTATCAGGATATCGATCGTTGAACGGTTCGCCGATCGACGAACCGTTTGCCTATCAATACATAAAAATAATATATAATATTATTCTAGATTTTTTTTGAATTTTATATTATTAAAAATTATATATAAAAAATTTTGAAAATAAAAATCATCGCGATCCTCAATTTCAAATATTTTTATATATTATTTTTAATAATATAAAATTTAAAAGTTTTCTGGAATAACTTTAATCGGCGAACGGTTTGCAAACCAACAAATCATTCACTGATCGATGTCCTGGCAGGGAAATCCTGATGTCAGTGTTGTATTAAGATTTGTAATTATATTTTAATTGGAAAATCTATGTGATTACAATTGAAGTTAATTTGATTTCAATTGGGAAACCAAATGGTTTGGAAGGAAAGTTGGGAATTCTCAAATTTGAAACATGGATAAGTTTGGTGGAAGTTTAGTACCATACCTTGGAGCTCTAAACTTTTGGTGGGCTTATATATGAGCTCACACCCCAAGCTCTTGTAGCAATAGTAGAGAAGAGGAATGGAGGACCACACGCGCGTGCACGCATTCTGCTCCGCTCTGTCTCCGGCCCGGGCTCGGGCTCGGGAGAGTCAATTCGGATCACGATACTTTCGCTATGGGTTTCATTTGGTAAGTCGATTAAATTAATCACACGATTAATTTGATAAGTCGACTAAAATGAGAATTTAGCTCGCCGTTATGGACGCGTTTATGGCCACGATTTCGGGATTCGAAATGGCGGGCCCATTGAGGGGTGTTTTCGGAAATCGAAATGGTAACACACGACCATCTATATATATCCCTTCCCTCACATCGTGTTTCACACACTCGCAAGAAACTCTCTCACACCGTCTTGGCTTTATTCTGGTTCTTCCTCTCACAGACGAACATGTCTCTTCTTCTCTCGGTTGTTGCTCTCTGAGGTACATTCGAGGACGATCTTGTCGGTGTACGCAGACGAAGATCGTATGTCGTTGTATCCTATGAGCGGATTGCCAGTACCCTACGCGTCGGTATTGTTGGGACGATATCCTCTCTAAGGACAGCCCATTTCATGGACGCTTCGATGACTTCTAAACTAATCTTTCTTATATTTTGTTTGCTGCAATTTGTTTATTACTTGACCCTTTCTGGATTACGCCCTAATTTATGTTCCCGTTTGATTAATTGGTTCATGTTTGCGTTATGTAATCGGATAATGAATTGGAAATGCATGACGTTAATGATGTTAATATGTAATGTGTATTTCCATTCATTTGGATCCGTGTAATTACTGTTTACTGTATGCTTGGTTGATCCTGATCACAACAATCTTAGATAGGATATCCGAAACCGGTTTTAGAATAATATCGGAAACGATGTTTAAATCGATGGTAGATAAGATGGGTATGCCTGAAAAATTCGGTGGTCAGAATTTCAAGCGTTGACAACAACACATGAAGAACTGATTAACCACCATAGGATTAATCTCAATGCTTTAAATTGATTACCCTACGGTGGAAAAGGAAAATCCCTCACCTGATAACCAGAAGGCGCAATCTGCGTGGAAGGAACACGGCCGTATATGTCATGATTGCATCCTGTTGGCTCTGTCCAACACGTTGTTTGACGTATATTGTTCGTCCATGCAGACTGGAAGGGGTTATGGGAAGATTTGGATCGTAAATATAACATCGAAGACCTCGGTATTGAGAAATACTCCGTGGCCAAATTTTAAAGTTTTTTATGGTCGAAGGGAAGTCGGTTTCTGAACAAGCACACGAGTTTTTACTCCTACTCCATGGTTTAGAAGATGCCGAAATGAAACTTCCAGAGAAGTATCAAGTCATGTGCATCATAGAAAAATTCTCCAAGTCGTGGGAAGACTTCGGTATGACTCTGAAACATAAGAAGGGAAAAAATTCTATTGATGACTTGATGGTGACAATTGCCATAGAGGAGGAACACATGAGACAAAAGCATGTGCTTCCTGTCGATATTCAAGCTAAGGTTAATCTCATGACCTCGAAGGGCAAAGATAAGAAGAGAAAGGGTATTAATAACAATAAAATGAAACCAAAGGACAAGATCCAGAAAAAGACAAAGAATAAACTATGTTGGCACTGTAATCAGGTTGGCCATTAGAAAAAGGATTGTCCGTCCTTGAAGGCTCAACCTAAGGTTACAGACGGCAGTCCACAAGTGAATATGACCACTATCGGATTCGAGGCTAGCGAGGGGTATATTTCTCTAAAATCTGAACTATACCATATCCATGATCCAAATGAGTGGCTCATGGATACGGGAGCCAATGTAAATATTTATTCTGACAGAACGTTATTTTCTTCTTATCAGACCTGCAGTGGTGGGACTGTGAAGATGGGGAATGATTTTGCAGCTAGGATGCTAGGGTCGGGACAAGTCAACTTGAGATTCCCCTCTGGACGTGTCTGAATGTTGCACATGGTGCTACATGTCCCTGACATCAAGAAGAATATTTTATCTGTCTCTATCTAAGTTAGAAATAGTTTTGAATTGAACTTTAAATGTAATAAAGTTGTCATTCTGAGACATGACATTTTTTATGGAAAAGGCTATTTGAGAGATTTTGATTTGTTATTTAGAATCATATGTGATTCAGTAAACATTAATGAAATTAATGTTTTGAATTCTGAATGTTCTAATTCTGTGTCTCATGTTGTGAATAATCTACAATCTTGTGATCTGTGGCATGATAGATTGGGACATGTAAACTTAAATTCAATTAAAAGAATGATGAATTTAGAGTTGATCCCTAAACACACTATTGATAAAAACTCAAAAATGTGAGATCTGTATGCAAGCAAAGACACCTAGGAAGTCTTTTCAGATTGTCTCTAGAGATAGTGAGATCTTGAATCTAGTGCACATGGACATCTGTGAGTTTAATGGTGTGTTGATCCGAGACAATAGGAAATACTTTATCACCTTTATATATGATGGCAGTAGATACTGCTATGTATATATAATGAAAACCAAGGATGAAGCCTTAGAGAAATTTCTTATATTTAAGAATGAGGTTGAGACACAAACAGAAAAAGTACTTAAACGCCTTAGGTCAGATAGAGGAGGTGAATATACCTCTAACTTACTTGATGGACAATGCAAATCATTTGGCATACTTCATGAAGTTACAACCCCATATTCACTGCAATCAAATGGGATAGCAGAACGGAAAAATAGAACCTTAACTGACATGATCAATGCTCTCTTACAGAGTTCTGGACTTCCAACCTATATGTGGGGAGAAGCCTTGAATACGGCTTTCCATATTCTAAATAGGATTCCTCCAAGGTATATGTAAAAATGTCATTTTGAACTTTAGAGACATAGGAAATCGAGCTTAAGATATCTTAAAGTGTGGGGTTGTCTTGCTACGATTTTAGTCCCATAACACAAGAGAAAGAATCTTGATCCTAAAATTGTTGATACAGTCTTCTTAGGTTATTAGGAAAATAGCTATGCATATAGGTTCTTGATAATTCAGTCTGAGATACCGGGCATAGAAGTCAACACCATTGTTGAACTCCGTGATGTTACCTTCTTTGAGGATGTCTTACCGTTGAAGACCGGGTTCCTCGGAATCTGACCATTGAGGGTGCCTCTACATCAGGATCTATTCCAGATTAAGTGAAAAGGATAACGAATGTGGAGGTTGAGACTCAACCTGAACCCAATGATCTTTCTGAAGAGATTGAGCCAAGGAGGAGTAAAAGACCTCAGATAGCCAAGGATATGGGTAGCAACTTCGTTGTCTACCAGATCGAGAGTGATCCACCAAGTTACAAAGAAGCCATGACTTCATCTGAAGTAAAACAATGGAAGGAAGCCATCAAATCTGAGATAGATTCCATTATGGCTAATGGAACTTGGGAGTTGGTTGATTTACCGAAAGGGTGCTCTACCATTGGGTGCAAGTGGGTGTTTAAGAGAAAGCTTAGACCTGACGGATTAATTGAAAAGTATAAAGCCAGATTAGTTGCCAAAGACTTTAGGCAAAAGGAAGGTATCGATTATTTTGATACCTATTCCCTTGTGTGTAGGATGACTACAATTCGGATGCTTATAGCATTGACATATGTATATGATCTCTCTATCCAACAAATGGATGTGAAGACCGCCTTCTTATATGGCGCTCTTGAGGAAGAAATCTATATGGATCAACCTGATGGACTTGTGACTCCTGGGAATGAGGGAACGGTTTACTAGCTCGTTAAATCCCTTTACGGATTGAAATAAGCACCAAAGCAGTGGAATGAAAAATTTGATAAAATTATTTTATCATCTGGCTTTAAGGTTCATGAATCCGATAACACTACAAAAAAGGCGGGATTGGCGTGCACATAAATGCTCGTTATGTGCACGCCTAGTGCCCGCCATGTGCACACCCGAGAGGTGGGCGAGCACATGTGCTCGTTCAGGGCGTGCTCGTTTATATGAGAGTCGCTCCGGTTGGTGGACGAGCACATTGGGACGCTATGTGCTCGCCCTCTCTCTAGCGGGCACATATGTGCTCGCCGATGTGATCGCCTCCACTAAATATTGCGATCACCGACGGAGCACCTGGCGAGCACATGTGCTTGCCTAAACTGATTTTCAGGAAAAAAATATACGGGTTCGACAGGGTTTTGACGCCCCGTCGAACTTGTATAGCCTGCCAATAAACCACTGCAGGTACTTATAAGAGCTCCCTAAGGGTATATATATTATAGCAGTTCATTGACTAAGATAATTAGCACTAACAACTGAAAAGTCACGCAATATACATGAATTTAGAAATAAACACTCAAATTTAACATCTAAATATTACAAACAAGTCAAAGCAAACAAAGTTCATATAAATTAAAAGATGTGCTAAAAGTTTAACAAAAATACAGGTCCAAACCAACAAAAATTTACTTCTTCTTTGATCTAAAAAATTTAGACATTAAAATCTACTTTTATTTCTTTTTTTCCTTCTCCTTTTCTTTGAACCTCGTATACATGCGTGCCTCTTCTTCAGGGTCGTTCTCCTCCTCCTCTTCGTCATCAGATTCAATCTCTTCAGATTGAGATGCATGTCCTTGCGACCTATATTATATATGGAAGATATATATCTATTACATGCATTTTGTAGATATAGAAATATAAAATCATTACTCATTCTATAAGTAGAATACTTACATGTACGTCGTGAACTCTTCTCGGAGCTTCGTCACCTGCTCCCCCATCATCGCAATCTGCGACTCTATTGGAACTGATGATTGGGACGGATGTGGTTGCGTGTACGACGGCTGAGAGTATGCAGAATAGGAGTGACGATGTTCCTCCACATAATATGGAGGAAGACCACCAAGCGTCTGCTTCTGTTCACCACAACGTCCCTCTCCTCCAACACCTTATAAGATTTTCATTGGTTAATATAAAATTATATATTAAAAATGAGTATAGTAAGATAATATTTATCTATATATACCTGCTTCCATATCGTTTTATCAAATGGTGGTTGCTCTCCAGTTGGATCGACACCCTATTTTTCTGCAGATAGTGCCAGATAACGATCCTGAAATACAAAATTTAATATATATAAATGAGTTATAATATATCATTTAATTCCAAATAAATTGATAAACTTACCAACAATTGTCCTGCTTCAGGAGTGGACCATTGCAACTCTCATTCTCTCCCACTCATGTAGGACCTCGACTGCCACTCCTGAAATGAGGGTTCTCTTTCCAACCTATCTGCCTGAAAATTAATTTTAAATCGTAATACCATCTCCGCTCTAATCCGATTGTGGCTTTTAGAGCCACTTGTCGACTTAATCATTTGTTTCTGGCGGTTTGTCCTTCTCGCCGTAGATCTTCTTCCAAACTCATCATCCGCAACGAATGCGTCATAAAAATCCGCCCATCTGTAAGGATTATGTTAAGATTATTGATTATTTTAAAAAGTTTATTATAAATTATTCGACAAGTATAATACCTATCCTCCGTACACCATGTTGGTGGGAACCTCTTCATCTCCTCAAAATTCATCTCCTCGCATCCCGTCTTCGCATGCGAGTCTCTCCTTGCCTTGAAAAATGTATCGCTTATTCTCTTTTCTGCCAAACGAATGAAGGCTCTACGATAAGCCTCCTTCCCCAGACCAGAACCAAGACGAAACCTACTCTGAAAATTAAAACAAATTATAAGATACAAAAACTTGA
>JAZKJV010010557.1:600000-892055 GCA_037367405.1 Ottelia alismoides | reverse complement strand
TAGAGACTAATATGTCATTTTCTAGTACTTAATTAACGTGGGGCTCTCCTTTTTCAAGGGCCAATCGCAATTCATCCAGCTAATCAGGCTAACCACTACTACTTTTTAATATCCTACCTTCGGCTTGTGAGTGAGGTCCCGGGTCATAGACGCCGAGGGTCTATTTGGTGAATTCCATTTCTGATCTTTCTTTTCTTCTTTTTGATATATAAAGGCTATTTTCTTTATCTATTCTTCTCAGAACCCTGAAATCCCATACCTGACAAATCCCGGTACCTTGCTTGTCCGGGAAAGGTAGACACTGCAGGTTAAAGGAGGAAGCTATAAGAAATGCTTTCCTTCTGTAAGACAAATTAGTTGAGGCGGTGTTTAAAAAGTGAAGACTGAACCACCTCGAAAAAGCCCAGTGGCCCCACTATATATTACCCTTGGATCTGGGGCCTAGGTGGAAGAAAAGCAGGCAGAGTAGATAGGCAGTCCACATGTCTTTACAGACCCTTGTTGCCCAGAAAAAAGAGTAGGGTTTAAGATTATTCAAGATCTGATTCTCATCTTCTCATGTCAGAACCCCGGGCGAAAGTCTCGCATTAGAAATCCTTAAAAAAAGGAGAATCCTTCAATGACATCTTAGAAACTGGGCTTAGAATTTAGCAGAAATATTAGTGCTTAACACATTTCTTGAGATTATGGCCGGTAGCAAACATGACTTTCGTGGAGTGCTTAACACATGAATGAAAGAGGTTGATTAGAAAATCAGCGAGAGTTTTCACTTTATCAAAGCTTTGATTTTCTTCATGTTTTTTTTAGCCGATGAGAAAGAGAGATGATGAAAGATAGAAAGAAAGGATTATTGAAATCAAGCTACGCTTGCTGAAGGTGAAGTTTGTAGATGTCACAATTCATCCGGTCGTGTATCCTCGATTGATGCTGCCTCATATTTTTTCAATTGTTGATTTTAGTATTGTGGTTACACCTATGGGTTCTGTATTGTGGGTCAATCCCACTTAACTAGTACTAATAGGCCGCATAGGGGCAGAAGCACTAGACCCAAGAATCAACAATATGAACACATTGTTAGAAATTACCCCCATTCCTCATCGCTATCGGGGCTAACAAGAATGGTTGGGACAACAAGCATCCATCTCGTTTGTACTTTGTTTGGATACCCGTATAGCCATCGAAGATCATTGAAGTGACTAATTCCTGGGGCATTGAGGACAAAGAAATTGTTGGAGTTACCATTTCTATCGAGTACTAATATGATTGGTATTAAGAAAAAACAAAAGCGGCTAGCAATTTCTTGTCAAAATACTAGCCCCTGTTAGTTCTATTCGCGATTATAGGGGGAATATTGACATTCACGATTTCATGTATTATGAGTACTATGCAAAGAAGGGAGGATCCGTATGAGATAGGAAACTATCAAGTACGGAAAGGTCTAACCTATTCCGACCGAGGCCAATTCGACAGGGTCATTCTTCAATTGCAGAGGCTTGGTTCGATCAAGCTACTGAGTATTGGAAACAAGCTATTGCGCTGACTCCAGGTAATTCTATTGATGCACACAATTGGTTGAAGATCACAGGGCGACCGCAATTGCAAATAATATCCAAATCTGAAACCACTCTATTTTGAATTCGGTTGTTGGATACATCATAAAATAGAGCTTTCCCCTCAGCTCATAAAATATAGCTTTCCCCCCAGATGGTCCAATGAAGGAATTTCATTATATCCCTTGAAAAAAGTATTTTTTGAGTTTATTAACCAGTAGGGCACCCCATCAGAATAAATGATAGGGACAGAATATAGAGTGAATATTGTAATCAAATGCGATAAAGGATACCGCTATTTCTAATGTCATGATCAAATATGGATATCCAAATGTATCTTCTTAATTATTAATGAACGATCTTGTAATAGACTAATAAGGTTTTATGTTGCTTGGAAGTGACGGATTCATAGGGTGACTTATATATTGATGAATAGACTAAATTGAGAAAATCTCTCGGTTTAAAAGATGAAAAGGGGGTCCGTTGAGCACCTAATCGTTATGTCATAATAGATCCGAACACTTGCCCCAAATCGACTACCATCTGTTAATGGCTCTAGTGAATAACTCAGAAAACCATGATAGGAGATAGGAAAGAAGGGAACTGATCATCAATATCTATCTCTTAGAGGTTCGCTAAAAACATGACTATTGGCGGGTCTCTTTGTATGTGTTGTTCAGAAAGAGGAGGACTCAATGATTATTCGTTCACCGGAACAAGAAGAGAAAATGGTGGTGGATAGGGATCCCGTCAATACATCTTTCGATGAATGGGCCAAACCGGGACATTTCTCAAGAACAATAGCTAAGGGCCCTGAGACTACTACTTTGATCTGGAACTGACATGCTGATGCTCACGATTTTGATAGTCATACCAATGATTTAGAGGAAAAGTCTTTAGTGCTTATTTCGGTCAACTCTCCATTATCTTTCATTGGCTGAGTGGCATGTACTTCTACGGTGCTAATTTTCTATTTATGAAGCATGGCTAAGCGATCCTACTCACATTCGACCTAGTGCTCATGGACAGGGTCAAGAAATCTGGAATGGTGATGTTGGCGGGGGTTTCCGAGGAATACAAATCACCTCTGGGTTTTTTCTGATTTGGCGAGCATCTGGAATTAACCAGTGAATTACTACTTTCTTGTACTGCAATTGGTGCATTGGTTTTTGCAGCATTAATGCTTTTTGCCAGGTGGTTCCATTATCACAAAGCAGCCCCAAAATAGGTTCCAAGATGTAGAATCCATGTTGAATCACCATTTAGCGAGGTTACTAGGACTTGGATCTCTTTCTTGGGCAGGACAAAGAATTCATGTATCTTTAGCGATTAACCAATTTCTCGATGCTGGAGTGGACCCTAAAGAGAATACCACTTCCTTATTCATTTCTCTGAGGTCAACTTTCTCCTAGTTTTGCTGAGGCCATTTTTGACCGCGTGGATTTTCTTTGTTTTCATGGAGGATTAGATCCAATAACTGGGGGTCTATGGCTGAGCGATACTGCTCACCATCATTTAGCTATTGCAGTTCTTTTCCTGATAGTGGGTCATATGTATAGAAGTCTTGGTCATGGCCTGAAAGACGGCTCATAAGGGTTCGTTTACAGGTCAGGCTCATCAGGGCCTTTATGAAATCCTAACAATGTCATGGCATGCTCAATTATCTCTTAACCTGGCTATGTTAGGTTCTTTAACCATTGTGCTAGCTTACCATATGTATTCCATGCCTCCTTATCCATACTTATCTATTCACTATGGTACACTACATTCCTCGTTCATGCATCACATGTGGATTTCTCATAGTTGGTGATGCTGCACACGTTGCTATTTTGATGGTCAGAGACGTAGATCCAACTAGTCGATACAACTTTCTTTTAGACTGTGTTCTTAGAGCTATTATATCGCATATCAATTGGGCATGTATATTTCTAGGTTTTCATAGTTTCGACTTGTATATTCATAATGATACCATGAGTAACTTAGGGTGTCCTCAAGATATTTGTTTTCCAGATACCTCTATACAATTGCAACCCATCTTTGCTCAATGGATATAAAACCCTCATGCTTTAGCTCCTGGTACAACAACTCCTGGCGCAGCAGCAAGCACCAACTTAACTTGAGGAGGTGGTGAGTTAGTAGCAGTAGGCGTCAAAGTAGCTTTGTTACCGATTCCATTAGGAACAAAAGACTTTTTGGTACATCACATTCATGCTTTGACGATCCATGTGACTGTATTGATTCTACTAAAAGGTGTCATATTTGCTCGCTGCTCACGTTTCATACCTGATATAGCAAATATTGGTTTTTGTTTCCGGACCTGGAAGAGGAGGAATATGTCAAGTATCCTCTTGGGTCCATGTTTTCTTATGTCTATTCTGGATCTACAATGCTATTTCGGTAGTAATATTACGGAAAATGCAATCAGATGGTTGGGGTATTGTAAGTGAAAAAGGGGTGGTAACTCACGGGAGGACACTTTGCACAAAGTTCCATTGCTATTAATGGGTGGCTTCGAGATTTCTTATGGGCACAGGCGTCTCAGGTAATTCAGTCTTATGGTTCTTCATTATCCGCGTATGGTCTCTTTTTCTTGGGTACTCATTTTGTCTGGGCTTTGAGTTTCATCTTTTATTCAGCGGACGTGGTTATTGGCAATCACTTTTTGAATCCACAAATGAAAAGTGGCTCCTGCTACTCAACCTAGGACCTTGAGCATTGTACAAGGACGTGCTGTAGGAGTAACCCATTACCTTCTGGGTGGAATTTCCACAACATGGGCATTCTTCTTAGCAAGAATTATTGCAGTAGGATAATGGCTAGGAGGATTTTCAAGGCATTTAGATTTCCAAGGCGGACCCCACTACTCATCGTATTTGGTTTGGTATTGCTACCGTGCATGACTTCGAGAGTCTATTACTAAGGAAGGTCTTTATCAGAACGTTTTTGCTTCTGCAATAATCTTTCTATGGACGTCTGGAAACCTCTTTCATGTAGCGCAATTTAGAGTCGTGGGTAGAGGACCCCTTACACGTCAGACCCATTGCTCATGCTATTTGGCCATTTTGGCTGTAGAAGCCTTGACTCAAGGGGGTGCTCTTAGACCGGTGACTATTGCTTATTCCGGTGTTTATCAGTGGTGGGATTATGCACAAATGAGGATCAAATCCCTTCGCTTCTTCCTCGGAGAAAGAGGAGGACCATAATCTTCGTTAGAGCAGAGAAAGTCCATATATTAGTTATCTTTCTCTTTGAATGAGATCTCAATTCACAGTTTCGGACCAGAGCAACTAGAATCCCTCTTTTTCCGACCCTCCACCTCTTTTATATAGTATCTAGAAATCCTGCCTCAAATATGATTTTTTTCTGTCGAATAAGAGAATAGGGCCTTTCTTCTGGGCATAGGTAGTTTAAGTAGCCTAGGCATGACTAGGGGGACTACTCCTCCTGACTACTTGATTGAAATAAAGCAAGCGCCAGCATTCAACCTCTCCCGGGCCTAAAGGGAATGCCAGACATGCTCACCCCCTCTTCCAATCACTACATTCTACCTCCCTATCCTAGGATAGAGGCAGACTGAGTTTTCATTGACTTTGCCGCAAGTTATTTGAAAAAAATGTGTACGGGAAGACTAATCGCTTTCTGTTCCGGGCGGAGCCACAGCCGAAGGGTGGAAGCTGGCTGGGTCAGTATGGAGGGTTGAGACATCGACATGATGTCTCTGGTAGTCTACCTCTCATTTTTCTTGGTCAGAGGACTTCCCTAGTCTTCTTCCCTCCTTCTCTCTACGCATCGAGCTTGGCCTCTGAGTGGAAGATGAAAAGGATGGAGGAGTGTATGAGCTGACCTCTCATTCCCGCGGAAATTCAAGCCATGAAACAAGTAGTAGCCAGTAGCGGCGGCAAACATCAGTGATCCAGAAAAAGAAAGACAGTGCTCTGACCCTACCTCCGCGCCTTTGCTTAAGGCTCACTCTCCTCTTAGACTATTGCTCCTTCCACCCTCTCTTCCCCAATTTGTGATCACTGGATCAGCCAAAGAAAGAAGCTCAACTAGTTATTAAGAAATCTTCATCGAATGATGAGGCAAGAACTTTTTGAATCCATTGTGGTCAGAAATTAGTTCGCAGTTGGAGGCTAGGTAGGCTAATTCAGATGATCGTCGATTGGCTTAAGGACAGGGAACCCAAGCGGGGAAAAGGAGAAGGCTAGACCATCTTCCTCCTGATGGAGAGGAAAGCAAAGAAGCTCGCAGTCTATAAAAATGCCAAAGCCCACATTGAATAAGCTGAAGCTGTGCGAAGCAGGAAAGGGCCAAAAGACTGACTAGAAAAGAAGGAGCTCCTGTGTCATTCCATTCCTCTCGTCCATCTGTAGCACTCATAGCTACGGCTCTAACTCGATTATTTCCTCATCATTGTTGTACCTCACAAGTCACATCAATTTGCTGACCGAGAGTATCTCTGCCCTGAACTACAAAAGCCTTAGAAATCTTAGGCATATTTTCCGGAGGATAAGCAACATCCAGTACTGGGCCAATAATTTGAGCGATCTGCCCTAGATTTTTTTTCTTCCAATGTGAAAACCGAGAAAAAACTATCGTGATTTTCAAAAGAGGAGGAAAGAAGCTGATAGTTTTTCTTATCCTTATAATAAATATCTTCAAAATAACTCAAAGATGATATCAAAGTAGTCATATTGAATTGATTGATTGATTTTTGATTAGATATATCCATATATACATATATTGACTCGGATATCATGTATCTATATGCATCAAAGTGCTTTCATTTTAATTCGGGGGAAATCACATATCATACCATATTCCACTAAATGGATACCTGTATTATGATCCACTGTTTAAATGACTTGACGAGATTTGATCCCCCATTATATCTAGACCATCAGATTTTTTTTTTAAACATGAAGAAATCAAGAAGCCATTGCAAATGCCGGAAATACTAGGCCTACTAAAGGCAAAAAAAGAGAGGGTCAGTTCAGATCAGTCATAGAATAGATGCCTCGATTTCATATTTGTAGTGGAAAGAGATCAGATTATCAGTATATTCGAAATCTGATTAAGTAGTTAATAAATGCAAGGAATGTAGAATTCAGTGTACACACTTATCTATTTTTCTGCACGAATATGTATGATAATCCACTTGAAGAAATTGAGCATTCTTCTTTTCTTTCTCTTGTTCTTCTCGTCTGAATTGGATTAAGAATTCGCGACTATAACTATAATGAATCTAATACAAAACATGGAAAAAGTGAAATTATCTAAATTACTTACACTCCATATTTCTTTGATATTGATCTATAAATCAGACTAGATTATGTAATCTGATTGATTTTTGAGAAGGCATTTTTCTATATAATGATGATATTAATCAATCTAATTCAATGTAAGTCAAATATAGAAAATATGGATCAAATCAGATATATATCAATATAGAAATCTTTTTTTCTTTTTTTTCTTTTTGGAAAAAACCCATGGAGCTGAAATAACTCACTCTGAGCACCTTTTAAAGGATGGTGTGGTACGATTGAATCAAATAAACCCTTATAAATACTCAACAGGTTGTGAACCGTCGAGTATAGTTTTCTTCAATGTTTGTTCAATTACTCTTTGACCTGCAAATGTGATGTAGGCATTAGGTTCAACAATAATGACATCTCCCAACATACCAAAACAGGTTGTCACCCCTCCTGTTGTAGGAGAAGTCAGGATTGATACATATAAGAATTTGTGATCGAATTGAGAATTATATGAAGTAGAAGAGATTTGAGCCAGTAGAGAGTATGTTTTCCTATTCATCACTGCATTGTTTATATTCAAACTTGGGATATTGAAACCCGTAGAAAAATGACTGTATGATCTACAATGGAAAGCCAAACTTCTCACTTTCCTCGTCGATCGACGCCCTGACGTGACGCTCCTTCCTATAAGTCTGTTTACTATAATATAGCCCGGCTCGTGCCTTGGGTCTCTCTCTGTCCCCATTCCTTCTCACTTCTTCAATCTTGCTGCCTCTTATGAGGAATGACTTCGCTCTATCCACGTTTACGCCTTTTTATTTAGTTTAGTCTCGGACCTTTCCTTAGCTTTAACGAAGCAACTCACCTCTATCTTAGTTCCTCCCGGGAAATGCAATACCTGATCCAGATCTGTACTTCTCTCGACTATTTGCTTTCTTTCTTTTTTTCATTTGAGCGTCCTCGTCCACCCACTCCTTGCAGTCTTTAAAAGCTCCAGCCTACTCCCCCATCCATATATAGGCTACCTCACTCACCTTTCACTAATACATGAAAGATGGAAGATGATGAGGGAGAAGGCGGTAGCTATTCAGTTGTCTGTTTGTTGTTTAAGTGGGCAGGGACTGGCCTTTATAATAGTTTTTCCCGGGGATGCGGATGGAATGCTGTTGGGAATTCTGTCTGGGTGGGATTGTCTTCCCTATCTGTGAGTAAGGCCCCGCCTACGAGCTAGGCACATTGTACACAGGTTCGACCAGGTTTTGTAGTTCGACCCTAGTGTTGAGAGAGCGACAGGAGTTGCGGGAAAAGCTAGGACATTCAGTTGGTTGTCAGTGAGGACGGCGTGGGAACTAATCTATGAGATTCCCAGGCTGTGTCATTATAGGGGGCCCGTAGAAGCAGGATTAGTAGACGAACGGAGTTGTACGAGTGTAGGCTGGAATGCATGAAAGCTGATCCTGACGACTCTAAGAGGAAGGTAGTTGTACGCAGATTCACCCAGGGGCCCTTACCCCTTCCCGCCTTTCTAGCACCATTCTTCTTGGGCTTGACTATATATATTGCTTCTCATATAAGCTGAGGAGGATGGTGTAACAACAGTTACAGTCTTTCCATTCCCGGTCATTCCCTTCCGCTCTATTTATATATAAATGGGGAGGAAAACAATAATTGTGATGTCTGTTCGACCTTTGATGAGTCGTGGGAAGCAACGAATAAGCAAGCAAGCAAGCAACGACCAACGACCCAACGAGACTAAGCTTGGCGAAGAGTGGAATTTGATAGATAGCCCTAGAGAAAATCAAGAAGGTTGATATTCGCTACTATATATTCTAGCTAGGTAGTCTCTACTTTGCAAGTGGCCAGGTTAGACACAAGAGAAGGAAGAAGGACTTTAGCAAAGAAAGGGGATGTAGACGTGTGCAAGTTCCTGGCAGGCAAGGAGAGTTGAGCCCGAGGGTGGGGGCGTTGAGACTGTCGCATTCACGCACCACGCAGTCGAAAGAAGAAGAGAAAGAGTCCATTTTCTCACAACAGGTCAATAAAGCTTCAGAGAAGAAGTCAAAGGCTAATTTAAATCAATATCAAAACTCAATGGCGCAGTCAGTCCTTGAGATATATAGTAGGAAAAGGCAAAGAATCAGTTTCAGTAGTTAAGTCGTCAAAGGAAGAGGCATGTGACTGCTTTGCTTGGACGTTGTGGAAGTTGATCAGATGTTGTCGCAACTAAACCAGAAGATCTGAATTATGTTGAGGGAATAGGAGAAAGTTCTATGGATTATAGAAAAACCGATCTCGGGATAATAAGTCCTTTCTTTCTCAGAGCTATATATATGGAGTAGATCATGGTTCACTTGCTAACTTCTCATCAAACAAAGGGTCGACCTCAAGAAGAGCTTCAGCTTCAGACTCCTCTGGTAAACTATAGAACTCCTCTCCCAACGTCACTATAAGCTCTCTTTCTTGTTCTCCAGACTCTCCCAGGGAACTCTTCATGCTAATCCCAATTCGGTTTTTGACTTTCAGAGAGCATCGTGCTTACTATTCAAAAAGAAGTAGGTAATTAGACATAAGTGAGAAATATAGATTTTAATAGCTATTTGATTTTGAGAGCAGAACCAATATAATAATCTAATCTCGAGTGATTTGATGGTCCTGCTGAAGCTGAGCTCCTTGACGTCAAGCCGGAAAAGAAGAGCTCTTAACGTCATCCTCTTCTCTATCTCTCTAGCACTCACTGAGCTTGTCTCTTCCCTATAATCTAGTCCCTCCTTTTCCCTTCCCAGACTCATTAATCCACCATTCCGTTGTTCTTCACCTCTCGCGAGATGAGTTTTTCTCCTTCTAGTTAGCCTGCTACTCTACTAATATACTCTACTAATAGTCGTAGAGATAGAATTAAGGAAAAGGGGATGTCAAGAAAGACCGAAGCCTCATTCCCCCTCACTCGACACTCATCAGCCAACTTTATTTCTCTTGGTTAAGCTCTATGCTTTCTCAAAAGACTCTGTGGGCTTTCTCAAAAGCCTCTCAGACCTATAATGACGTCTTTCATTCTTATCAGCATGACCTACTACTACCTCTCTCTAGACTCTCTGAGCTGCTTCACGTACTGACTTATCTTTCTTCACCTTCCTACTCCTTCAAAGTTGGTCCTGTCTCGGTTGCCCTCATTAAAGACCTATCTTTTGCGTGATCTTGTCATTTCACTAGGGAAAAGTGAGTCTGAATTTCTAGTAAAAGAGGGCTAACTGACTAGAATCAGCAGCATCGGTAACTAACATTTTCGTTGTGTCAACTGCCTCTGCATCTGGTCCGAATACCTCAGGCAGAGCAAGGTTGATGGGGGGAAGACAGAACTTCATATCCCTACCTAGGTAACTTTAATGCCCGACTATCTCTATCCCAACTCCCTTCTGTCACCTCTTCAAAAGCAATCCTCTCCCGATTTCATCAGTAGTGGCAGCGCTTTCATTCCCTGTTGTTCTTTCTTTAGGTTATGCCGGGCTAATTTGATCACCCTCTTGTAGGTGGTACACAGGAATAAACTAGCCTGTCTTTCTGATTGGGCCCTACGCAGCCGCGGTACCTTATTACTGCCCTCGGCTGTAGGGTAGAAGTGGTCGAAGCAACTACTAGACGCTCCAGTAAAGGCTCGAAGCACTGCGTACAACCAACATCTCCCTGTCAGTCATTCATAACCGGGTCTAGGATGGTCTATGTATATTCATTCTTCTATTTTCGGGTCACTCTAACTACGAGATTTCAAGTCCCGACCCGCGATTGTCAAAAAAAGGGGGTTGAAAGCAGCCAGATATATAGTGGAGGAAGTAGTCATAGTCTTTCTCAGGTATTGGTCTCACTTTCTTCAGTAGCTAAGGAAGAAAAAAGTTTTCACATCACAGGAATGGAGGCAGGTATTCGACTTGAACCAGAAAAAAGAAAGGTGAACGAAAAACCAAGCGGCTTACTGACAGAACAAGCAGGTTACTAACAGCAGAACAAGCGGGTTACTTATAAGAACGACTACTCACGAGCCTGTTTAGCGGGCGGAAGCGGAGAGGAGAGAGGGAAGAAAGGTACGATACTAAAGGAGAACACCTCTTACTACTTATAAGGGGGTAGTCTCATGTTTCAGCTACGCACCGTCAATCCCCGGTCATCAATACGAAAGTGCAAGAGGAGCGAAAGTCCCTCCTGACTCTTATCTTAAGTCAAGATAGCGCGAAGAAGGCTTTCGTAGTGAGGATTGATTGCGGTAATTCTCTCTCTTCCTTATTTTCTTTTCTTTTCCTTTTTTCTCTCTTCTATCAACTCTTTCTTCCAGAAACTACGGCTTGCCTTTGAAAGTTTGCGAGGGCCAATTTCTTTCTAGTCTTCAGGGGACGTAGTAGCTGAGACGCTAGTCGAAGGGGATGTAGTAGCTGAGACGCTAGTCGAAGGTGACGTAGTAGCTGAGACGCTAGTCGAAGGGGCCTTTTGACGCATTTTGAGAACATATTTATATAGTGAACATTTTTTCTTTGCTTTTGCCTTTTGCTTTTCATGTCAGCGACCTTCTCTAACAGCAACCAGCACCGCCGGGACATATCAGAGTGGAGGCGGCCATGCCTGATCGAAAGCTAACTACAGGTTCCAGCGATAAGGGGTAGAGGTTTCAGAGCCATACGCAAGGGAGGATAAAGAGTAGGGAGAAGCATTATATATATTAATTATATCAGACATTTTCACTAAAATAACACCTTTTGTTTTCACTATTTTCACTAGAATATCCGGGCTTGGTTGTTTTCGGGAGTTGGGAAGCCAGGACTTTGTTTGCGATGGTGGACCATTTCAGATCATCTTAGCTCTTGTCCCCGACTTTGAATTTGAGCATTTATCTCTCGCCTCGAGCCCCAATAGTTCACGGTCCCGTTGATTGTCTGCCGACCGGCTCTCATGTTCGAACAACTAGTGGTGGTGGGGCCTCTCCTGGAACCTTCACCTGCCTCACAGACTGAGCAAGAACAGACTGCTTTACGCGCTCCCTTCACTCGCATCAATCGAAGAGCGCTGATAGGAAGAGAAAGCCCATATATCTTCTAAGAAATTCCTTTCCCCATACTACTTGACACTATTTTAGAAGATATTATTCTGACTACTACTCTAAGTCTAGCGAGGGTTGCAGCTGACTTTACAGTTTTCCGAGTCGAGCGGAAAGAGCCTCTCGTAAGAAACTAAACTAGCACCTCCCTCATAGTGCCAGTAAAGAAAGTCAGCATCCAAACAAGTCCTCCCCCTTATGTCCAAGATCAATCAAGCTTTTCATGCGCTCACAAGACCTCCTTGTTTATTAGCAGTCGAGCCTTTCCAACTCAGGTTCAGGGATATAGATATTTAGCCAGATGGTGGGTGGCGACGAGTTTAAACCTTTCAACAGACACTCACTCCATCCTTCCATCACGAAGAGCTTATTCGAGTTAAAGTGAGTTGAAGATTGACCTGTGAGTGGGGGATAGGAGGGAAAGACATACCTCAACTACCTCATGACTTGACCTCTTGACATCCCCTCGGGTCGTCCATGAGTGAGGACTCGATCGATAGGGAAAGGAAAAGAAGGACATTGGACAAGTGATGAAAGTCCGTCATCGAATGTGAAAGAAAGTGGTCTTGGGCGGTTGAACTTCTTTTTGAGTTCTTTCTTTGGTTTCAGAATTGGCCGCCGATCATTTCCCTACGAGACTTCTTGTGGGCCGGACCTAGACAAAGAACCCATGGTCAGCTTGTTGCTCAGAACGTGGCTGCCACCCCAGCTAGACAAAACTATCGACCAGAGCCGCCAACCAAGCTAATATATAGTAGTAGTCGACTTTGGGCCTCCAACTCGCACCCTTTCATTTCCACTCCTCACTTTCTAATGCGATTTTCTTCTTCCCCACTATATATAAGCTAGCTTCCATGCAAGATAGACCTCTCGATTTAGGTAATGGACAAGCAAAAGCTCCTTTACGGTACGAGAGTTTAGTCTACTCAGAGGGCGCTTAATCTAGTAGAAAGATCGAAGTAGCGGGCGCAGGCAGTGTGGATTAATTAATTAGGGGTCACATGCCGGCTTTTTTCCAGCATGCACTTCCTCCTCTCCCTATTTTGTTCTCAACCTCTGCTCTTCTCACATCATCTGTACTGCTGGAATTGCCATTGTGTTGGTTTGGGCTGCAGGACTCCTGGGATCTCAACGATGTAAAGTGACTTTCCCTTACTACTATAGCTAGGAGGTGACACCACCTTTTCCAGCCGCCTCTTGTGAGCATTGGACTCGTTGTGCTCAGTTATTCCTTGCTATGGTGTCCTGACTTCCTCCCATTTTCCTTGGTCTTTCACCTATGGAAGGTCCTCCCCTGTTGGTCGAGCCTTCCACGAAGAGCCCCAGGCCTCTTCATCCTCTAAAATCATGTGGGGGAGGTGAGTATGGTAGCGTTGAAAATGGAGTGGAAACTTGGGTTTTCCCAACTTCCCGATATCGCGTAGGTGGTCATCAAACCGTTTGGAAAATGGGAAAAGTAGGAAAACGACAGGAATTTGCAGGGCGACTAGGATGATTGAATGTATTATCTGGCTCCGTTCTCCATGACGCGGAAATGGCCTTGGAAAAGGGGGTCAATCTTTCTTTCTCCATCCCCTCTATAACTAGTAGGTCATGACTTTAAACATCTGGGGTCATGGTAAGGCAAAGCATGGGAAATTCGTTGACGGGGTCGTATATGCTATTGAATTAAAAAAAGGCCCGGACATTGTTGTCGTTCTATTACTCTTCTCGCACTTGCGGAACAGAGCATTTCCTCGCACCTTTCCATTGCTGGGCAGGACTACCTCTACCTTCCCCTTTATACTACCTTGAGACCAAGGTCACTATAGGGCCCTCGGGTACTCGTCCTGACTTTCCCTTCCCTCTTTTTTCACAGACGACAGAGTCTAGGTTCGCTGAGGGTGCTGCCGGCTAATATATATCAGATTCTTGGGGTACTCGCTGAATCTGACTTCTGACTCCTACTATATACCCGGGCTCATCTTCACTCCTAAACAACTCGTCAAACCTCCCCTGACGGCTCGTACCTTCCTCACCTTCACTTCACCTTGTGGTTCCACTTCCTCACTTTCTCTTAACGTGACGTCCCTTCTTCTTCCTATTCTCCGGTGGAAGAGATCTCGTAGACGATGACTAGAAAGAAATCAAGTCTCAAAAATCAGAAAAGATAAGAAGAATGAGTTAAAGAGTAGGTCGATGTTAATAGTTTGGCTTGAGATCATTTTGGGAAGGTAGGACTGCAAGAAAAGGAGAATAGATAGTGGGATGGTCAAATATCGTTGTCATCCACGCTGGTCAAGAGATCTGAGTATACGGGTTATGTGGATAGTAAAATAGGACGGAAGAAAACTGTAGCAGTAAATAAGCTAAGCAACAGACGGTAGAGGCCCCCCTGAGAATATTTATGAGGTAATATACTCTATGAGTCTTTGGGCAACTACGATATTCTTATTAATAGCAGCTGACCTTCCGTCATATAATGTAGCGGAGAATAGGTACGATCCCCGGTATATAGTACGATAGATGATGTGAGGAGGAGCAGCTTCGCAGCCTCAAGAAAAAAACGAGATTCTTAATGGCAATTAGTATGTTCAAGCGGTCAAGCAAGGTGGGACTCGATGGATGATCAGAATAGAGAGTAGACTATTGGGCTCGATTTATGGATGAATTTCGACCAAGGATAGGTCTGATATACGTGAAGAAGAAGAAGGTTGTGAGACAGCTGCAGATTGCTTGAGGAAGGGCCTCGCTTCCCTGATTGCATAGGAAGGTCAGTCAAATGCTACATGAGTCAGTATCTGGTGGGCGGATTGATGCCCTTGGCTTATCCCCTTGGAAAGCACGAGGTAAGGAAGGCCAATCTACAATCTCGAGAGTCGCGGAAAGCGAATTCATCAGTCTGACTTCAAGGATAGAGCGTAGATGAGACGTGCGGAGAAGTCCGCGATAATGATGCGAGCCGAATATATAATAGGTGGCCTCTCGCTCTGGGGGAGGTAGGAGCGAGCCATAGGGAAGTAGAGAAAGTGATCATCGCTAGGTTCAGGAGCTTGTTGTCTAAAGGGTATGAGATGGTGGTTGAGCAACTAGTAATTAAAGCTCAGGCCCTATCTCATTTCTCATAGCTCAGTCGATATCGAGACTATACTGATTAACGATGTCCATCATGCAGCTGGTCTCCAGCGGGAGGTGAGAGGCTTTCACTAAAGTTGGATTTTCGGATAGCTGAAGTAGTCAGGTAGGATTGCAGTCATAGTGAGGAGAGATAGCAAGGTTTATAGAGGCCTAGCATGAAAGCTAGGACATAATGTGACGTTGAAGGTCATCATGGTTCATCTCAAGCCTTTGATGAGATAGATGTTCTACTGAAATGATTCCTGACATCTACTCCCTCTCTTAGCTAAGAATCCGGGCTTGCTTTTTCTAGTGACATTTCCGTGGGGGTCTTGATATTATTTACACTCGAGACTGAGCTTCCTATGCCGACAGTAAGATGGTGGTTGGTTGGGATTGATTTTGAGAACTGTTGAGACTCCACTGATTTTCCCAGAGTTACTAGATCAATGCCCTTTCTCTCTCATGTCAAATAATTGGCCTTCTCTTTTCTGCCACATTCTGAAGCTAGTAAAGAAAGTGAGATCAAGACTGAGGTTGTCTTCTCCTTTATTCGTCTTGAAGTCGCGCAGTCCTCACAGCGTCTCTGTCCGCAAGGGGATAGTACCTTTCCCCTAAAAGCTCGGTTGACAGTCCAATCAATTATAGATAAAACATTCTACATAGTCTGTCACATCCGATGAAGGCATTCCTGTATATCTACTCTGCCCTATCTTATTAGCTTCTGGATACTAAGGTTTAGGAACAACGTACGCACTGTTGTCTGGATGACTGGGAGGTTCCAGTACTCTTTTGACATGCCCCAGATATATAGTTGCTATTTCAGAGAAAGGACTCCAACCCTCGGCAGTGGAGGAAGGGGGAGTCCGGATTGACCATTTCTCTTCGTCACTGAGGACTAACCACTTGCTTCTCCTGGATTGTTCCCTGTTCCCATCTACCTTCTTTGTCCCTTTGAGTCAGAGTCTTTCTTCGTCCACTTCCTCCATCTAATCTAGGTAGCGAGGTTCAAGTGGCTAACTAGACAGAATTCCCCAGTTCATTAAAGCGACGTGTTGTTCTTTTTGCTTGCTTTGTAGTAGGCAAGTGGCGGTCTTCCACTTCCTAAGATAACCTGAATTACTAGTTTCAGCCCTTCTCCCTACCAACTAGATTCTAGTAGTTCGTCCGTTGTTGCTATATTCTAGTTGTTTATCCCTCTCCTTCACTCTTGGGACCATGAAAGGTGCTTCTAAGCCAACTGCTCTCTGGTTTCCTGGGAGTCGAAGAGATCTCGAAGGAGACTCGCTCTACCACCCTCTATTGAGGGAGGCAAACCCTACGAGACGTGAACCTCGCTAACTCTCGCACCTCCTTGAACCTACTCGCATGTAGGATGTCAGATATTGTATTAGCTTTCAACTGCGGTTTCTTTTGCAAGATGCCAAAGCTCCACAAAGGTCTCTTCTAGCTTTGATATTAGTGCCTTCTCCTGACCTCTTTTTCCCTCCCGAATTCCTATCAATCCTTACTCAGATGGGAATCACATGTCTGTCTTATCGCTTTCCACGTTGGGTTAGCGAGAACTGAATCCCATTTCTTTCCTCCGGTAAGCTGGCTTGAACCTTTCCCCGGAACTATAAAAAAGGTCAGTCTAGGCTTTCACCTTCCAACTGGTAATGAAAGCTCAAGCATCGTCAACCATGTAGCCAAAGCGGCTAAACCTCAAGTCAGGGTGGTGGAGGTTTTGAGAGCGTGAAATCGAACATCGAACTCTCAGTGGCAAGCAAAAGAGGTCAGGTAGAAAGAGAAATGCACTAGAATATATAAAAGGATATAACTAGTCGTCGAATCAACCCGCCTAGTTAGTTGGCTTGGTATGCTGCCCTGTAGTTTAAGCATCATGGTATGCTACTTCGACCTGCCTTCACCCTTCACGCCGGCATTTGAAGAAATCTCAGCAATATGTATCCGTTTGAAAAGTCCAAAGAGCACATACGGGGCCAGTATGTGTGAGTGCAGTAGTTGAAAGGGTAGATAGAGCCAGACCTCAGAGGCGTGGCTTTGCGAAGCCGAGAGAGGCAGCAAACCAAACAACTACTATTAATTGCGATCTTCAATGCGAAAGTGGATGTGAACCTTGCGAAAGTTGATGCTCCATTGCGATGCTCCCAAGTATTGATTTGAAGCTGTCTCATGTCTCATCCAGTTGAACCATAGGATGGCTTTCATCCCTCACCCCTCTATTTCAGTTCAATAGTCTTTGATTTCACCAAACTCTTTCATCTGATGCATCTAAGACTCAGAATGGTCGATATCATTGTTTATAGTAGACGATTTCCCTCGCTGCTTTGTACTTCCGAACCACTCTCCTCCCCCTTCTCGCTTTACCCTCTTCAATTTTCATTGGGAATAAAGAAAGTAGAGGTCAGGGTGCAAGAAAGGGAGTAGCAAGGATGCGAGATAAAGACAATTCCCATAGTAATTGAGAGAGGTTAATGTTGGTTCTTTGACCAGCTGGTTGGTAATCCGGGGAGCACCCTAGGACACTGATTCCCCGTGCACTAAAAGAGGGGGGCGAATGGAGGAGCTTCGATTGACGACTTCGATTCCCCTACATCATCACCTATAGTACCGGGTTTAGCTTTTGGGTGCGAACTTTTTCATCTGCCAAGGACTCTCTCTTTAGAACTACTCGCATATAGCTTTCTTCTTGAGAAAAGGACAAAGACTTTCATCAGCATCCCAATAGGGGGAATGACGGAAGGTCCCTACTCAGGAGCAGAAAGTCAAGCCTTCTGCTATTCTGGAAAGAGATTTGACTTGCATGTTTGAAGCGATGGGCTACTTTGGGAAAGACCCGCCTGGTGTGACATGTCGACAATTTGACCCAGGGAGCTTCCGACCGTCATTAATTAAGTGAGTCGAGGCCCTGAATGCTCGTATACATAGCTTACACTAGAGCCCTGCCTTGACCCTAGTATTGATCTGACAAATGGACGAGAATTGAGGATGTCAATGGAACATGGAGTGTGAAGTTCCAGCGCGGGGTGGGCGAGGTCATTCATCTGACTGATCTTTCACCTCCATGGTCGCCAATTTCTCTAGGGCTAAACTCAAGTAATAGTGAAGCCTGAACCTGGATGCGAGAACATTGGATAGGCATCGACGGATGAGAGAGAGTGCAGGACAATCAGAACCAGGATGCGATGAGGGGCGAATGAGACATAGGCGGCCTAAACCCTGGAAGCAGTTCATTCTACCTTCAGGGATGCTACCTAATGCG
The DNA here is from genome assembly GCA_037367405.1 of Ottelia alismoides. NCBI lineage: Eukaryota > Viridiplantae > Streptophyta > Magnoliopsida > Alismatales > Hydrocharitaceae > Ottelia > Ottelia alismoides. The sequence continues at coordinate 873,809 of JAZKJV010010557.1, read as the reverse complement.
CACACCGGGTTCCCTCTCTAATCACTGCCTCCCCTTGATCCGCATCTCAAGTATACTATATAAGATGGGAGGGGTAGCTAAGGGAATGCACATACCTATTCTAGAGTGAAAACTGGCATCCCTACTATTCGTTGCACTCTCCAGGACATACAGAGGATTCTTGACCATAAGACCTAAGCTCTGGCTCATAGATAAGAGGGTGGACTATTCTCAAGAAAAGCAGTGAGACGCAAGGCTCTAATATATAGGACTAGATTATAGGGGTGGAAGATCATTTCATATATTTCTTTGATAACTTTTTCCATGCTCTTTAGAAACGGGCACTGACTCGACCTTGGAGCAGGGGACAGAGTCGACGTGGCTCTTTGGAGGCTGGGGATTGACGGAGTCCACGTGCGCTGGGAGGGTAGTCAGCTATTGACCTATCGTCGAGGCATAAGGTATGACATCATTCCTTAGTCCCCTGGTGCGAGCGTGAATCTCTTTCTTTCCCGATTTATTTTCTCCATATTATAAAGGCGGTCTCGGCCCTGCTGTACAAGCTTCTCGCTGACCTCTGTCGTCCGCTTTTCCTCTACCTTAGGTTATTACCTTAGTCCTACGCTTCTACCCTTCTTTCTATAGTGACCTCGGTCAAAGTAGTCGAGGCTACTGACAGATAATTAATAGTGGGTCTTCTCCTAGCTCAACGCCTACCTCCGTCTGCTGTCTGCCTATACTATCCTGTATGTCCCAGGCCCTCAGAGGCTAGTACAAGCTCACTTATTTTCTGAACGTTTTATGTATAGAACGTTGTAGTTTGCAATGCTGATCTCATCTCATCCTAAGGTGAACACTGGTCTTTCAATTCAGGATCCTCACTTAGACATTGTAGATAGCCTCAGACCACGTATATTTCATTATAGTTTCAGATTCAGAATCGATCCTGCTAATGATCGATCATCCTCATTTCTAATGGTTCAACGACTTGTGGTAGACTAAAAACTTCCTCAAAAAATACGGTTCTTCCCCCATGCCACATGAGCACAAGAAAGACCCCATTGAATAGTTGCCTTGTTGTTTGAGGTGGTCTTTTTTCACAATGATTTTGAAGAGAATCGTATAAGACCAAAAAGACAGTCCATAGATTCTCTTTGAATTTCATTAGATATCAGAAACCCTCTTTTTGCCTCCTCCAACACTGCGAACCCCGGTTAAATTCAGTCATGATACACTGATTCTTTCTTTTCTTTCTTGGGAGAACCCAAGTACTCTCCATGAAACTACTCTCTGAACCCCTTTGGAAGATGCAGGACAATCAGCCTATTGATATTGGAAGAGGTTGTCGACAGGTTCAGGCTCAGTGTCCAATGGAATTCATAGGTTTAGGAAGAATCCCCATCAAATATAGAGAAAGAATATAGTATGATTATGACATTATTTGATTCGCGAGGAGCTGGATGAGAAGAAACTCTCATGTCCAGTTCTACAGTAGAGATTGAATTGAGAAATCACCATAAAGTATTACCCCAAAAGATTCAGATTCTGTAAACAACATAGAGGATGAATGAATGGAATATCTTCTCGAGGCAATCATCTTTCTTTCAGAAGATATGCTCTTCAGGCACTTGAACCCGCTTGGATCACAGCTAGACAAATAGAAGCTAGGCGAAGAGCAATGACACGATATGCACGGAAAAATATGGGTACGCATATTTCCCGACAAACCCATTACACTAAGACCAGCAGAAAGACATATGGGTTCCGGTAAGGGATCCCCCGAATATTGGGTAGTCGTTGTGAAACCCGATTGAATACTTGATGAAATGGTTGGAGTATCTGAAATTGTAGCTAAAGCTACTATGTCAATAGTTTCGTGCAAAATGCCTATACAAATTCAATTTCTTATTGCGCGATAAGTCAGGATGTAGAACCAAAGGAAGGTATTAAAAAAGGGGATATTTTGCTTTCTGGACACATCTGAATTCTTTTGTTCCTTGACTCTTTGCATTGAAAGAGCAGATAAAGAAAAATAATGAGATGATTCAACCTCATACCCTTTTGAATGTAGCGGATAACTGCGAGGCTAGAGAATTGATGTGTATTCGAAACTGTGGGGCTAGTAATCGTTAATATGCTCATATTTGTGATGTTATTGTTGTTGTAATCAAGGAAGCAATGCCTAATATGCCTAAAGAATGATCAGAAGTAATTAGAGCAGTAATTGTACGTACACGTAAAGAACTTAAACGTGACGACGGTGTGATAATATGATATGATGACAATGCAACATTTGTCATCGACCAAAAAGGAAACCCATAAGGTTTTTGGTGCGATTGCTCGAGAATTGAGACTGTTGAATTTCACTAAAGTAGTCTCATTCCCGAGGTCCGAGAGATTCGATTAAATTATGATATAGTAGTGTATTGAAAACAGATCAATATGAAATAGATCAATTAGTAGATTCTATCTCAAGTATATATTCTTCTTCATTCCTAAAAAACATGTTGATTATATCCAGACAACAAGAATTCTAGTTCATCATGGGTAGAGACACTATTGCCGATATAATAACCTCGATCTTCAATGCTGGTATGGAGAAAAAGGAAAGGGTACGAATAACATCTACCAATATAACCGAAAACATTGTTCAAATGCTTCTATAAGAGGGTTTTATTGAAAACGTTAGAAAACATCGGGAAAATAACAAATCTTTCTTGGTTTCAACCCTGCGATATAATAGGACTAGGAAAGTTATATATCAAACTATTTGAAAACGTATCAGCTGACCGAATTTCTTCTAACTATCAATGAATTCCTCAGATTTGAGGTGGAATGGGAATTGCTATTCTTTCCACTTCTCAGGGTATAATGACATATCGAGAAGCTCGACTAAAAGGAATTGGGGGAGAAATGTTTGGGCATATATATATATATATATATATATATATATATATATATATATATATATGTTGATCCCCCGCATCCTAATTTGATCTGTCACTTCTTACCGGAAAGGAAAGGTCAGTTATATGACTACTCCTCCATTAGTTGATACTAAAAGGGGGGGGGTCACCCGGAATGAAAGAAGACAAATTGATTCATGAAGGTTGAATTACTGAATCACTTCCCAATGGTATGTTCCGGATCCGTTTAGATAATGAGGATCTAATTCTAGGTTATGTTTCGAGGAGGATCCGATGTTGTTTTATACGCATACTATCGGGGGATAGAGTCAAAATAGAAGTAAGTCGTTATGATTCAACTAGAGGACGTCTGATTTATAGACTTCGCAACAAGGATTCGAACGATTAGGTCTTTTTTGAGGATCCAATTTGGGGTTCTAAAATGAAATGGTGGAAGAGAGCAAATACGGAGTAGGAAAAGCCTCCTTCCCTCTCCCTACGATCGAACATTCATCTTCCATCTTTGAATGCTGTGATGAATAGGGAAATTACCTTTTGCACAAAATCTTCCCTCTCTCGGTAAATGATGCTTAGCTGCTTCAGATACAAACAAAGTATATAAAGGCAGATACAATAAGGAGTAGGTCAATTCCCCTTCTTCACGGAATTCTATAAATAGCAAGATCTTTGACAGGACAAAAGGCTAATCCACATTGAAAAGCCTCTAAGTTCCAACGCATAGCTACATTCATGTTAGAGTTGTTGAAAGAGGGAGGAGTAGCCAAACCTTTTCTCTTCTTGGATATAGAGACAAAGATCATCTCCTAGATGGATTCATCGACTCAGTTTACAGTGTGGTTGCGTTGACTACATCTCTGACTCATGAAGTCAATCGTTCTCGATCCTGCAAGAAATTCATACCTCAGAGGTGGTGAGAATGAATGAAGTATCCCAATTACGATGTTGCGAGGGAACTTGAAAATACCTAAGGGCAAATTAATATCAACGTTGCTCGTAAATGACTACCAGAATGTCCCGGAATAACTCGGAAAGGAATATCAAAAAGACTACCCTGGGAACGACTCTACTAGAGGGACCTACCTGATGATTGAGTGAATAGGCGAACATCTATTTACTTTGTCCACGAATAGAGGCAGATGTAGTATAGATTCGATTCCCTCCTTCCCCACTTTCTTATTTCTCTCGCTAATAATTCTTTCTTGCCCTGCTCTTTCTGGACGACCTTACCATTAGAAAGAAGGATCTCTCACATATATGCTTCAAGGAACATCACGGTATAACCAACGAGGTGAGTGGAGTAGGGACCTAAAAGATCGAATGCCACTATATATATAAGTGAATATATAGAAGTCAATCCCTGGATTCTCTGATGGGAAAGGGATTCAGCGAGAACTATTGCTGATGGCTCCTTAATAGCAGCGGGAGAGGCAGGAAAAAGTGCAAAAGGTAGTAGTTAGTAGGACTCCTCAGCATGAGAACAGATAGAGCGAGTCAGAGGCAGTCTCTTTCCAGGTCAAATAAAAAACTCACTATATAAAGCAAAAAGCGATATCAAACTCGAGGGCCAATCTCTTTCTAATCTTCGGTCTTTTGTCCTATATCTCATCAAGACCTTTCACCTATTGGCTTTGATTCAAAGGAAGAAGTAACCTCAACCTCCCCTAGATATAGATATGAATTTCTGTCTAACTCTTTTCTGAGACAGCTTTTCCACTTCCTGATTGAGAGGTGAAAGAGGACCCCTAGATGTAGTACTTTTTTTCTTCAATGCAGAGTAGCATCTCTCTTGAGATTCTCATCGAGGTTTCCCGATATATATATATATATATATATATATATATATATATATATTTCTACATAATAAGCTTGCTCACTTCTTCTTTTGACTCAATCCCGACACCCCCCCTCTCTTGTTTGTTCTCTGTTAGCGCTTCACTACTTCTCTCTCTTCAGACTTTTTTCTAGCCCGAACTAAGCCTAATTAGACTCAGTCTCAGAAAAGGAAAGAGTGACAGGGGAGGCTTTTTGAAAGGGCTAAACCAAAGAGGGCGGAAAGATTGTCTTCGAGTTTCGGAGTTCGTCGATCCCTCGAGCTTGGAGACTCTGTTGGACATGCGAGCCCACGGCGAGCCATTATGCAATAAATGTTATTGTGAATATCATTCACTGATCTGAAATGAAGAATAAATAATTTGCATAATAGTTCCCTTAATACAATTAGGGTTATGTACCATGACCATCTTAATGATCACACAGTTGTTGATTCAATTATTGAATCATATAGGATGGTGCTTAGATGAATATCTAATGAGTTAGATTGAGGACTCATCAAGCACCGTCAAATGATTATTAAGAGATGATCTCCAGCCTGAGTAGGAGATGGCAATCCTTTCTCAGTTAGGCTGATATCTGACTGACTTTGTGATGCAGGTCCTCTGCAGAATAGAGATTCGGAGGTGTCGGATTAGTTAGGTCAAAGAGTTGACTTAACGAGATCGAGATAACCAAAGTCCTATATCGTATGCTGTCATGATATAGGCACGCATCCTCTAACTGGAGACAGATGTGTTACTATATGTCCGAGTATGTACATTTGGCAGACCAATAGGTTGATGACCTAACCAAGGTCTATACACCGACGCGCTGGTGTGCATATAAGGGCATATGAGTAATACGATCTCTCAAAGGGATCATACATGTTCACTACTGAATCGGAAGACATGAGCTCACTCATGAGATATTGGGAAGAAACAAATTCCGTGCGCACGGTCGTCTCGCTTTGGAAGCTTGACTGAATTTGTAGGTTTGATATACACTTTTGGAAAGTGTATGATCAAGACCTAGGTATGATATATGCTTTTGGAAAGTATATGATCGATACCAACTCCCAATGATCAAAATGAGAAACTTACTGATAAAACCCTGAAGTAGACAGTATAAAGTTGATCTAATACTTCGGGTTTATTCTGAGTCTTCCAGTATGGAGGATGTACAGGTATTGGGAATATCTGAGTGTGATGTGATCTTAAACGATTGTATAACCATGACGCTTCCATTCCTAGGGAGTGATGAAACGGGTCTGGATTTTAGCGACTCCTCTCAGTTGAGAAGTAATCTCATCTTGATCCAAATGTTGGACAGTGATCTGAATGTGATCCAGATACAATTAGAATATTAGATTTGCGGTCTTCATTTAATCAAGCATCTAGAGGAGGCCCGAGATCTGGATTTGAGATGTAATCTCAATATCCAAGTAACTATACGTGGAACAATACAATCGCCATGTCCTTATCTCCAAGTATTCGCGGAGAATGCGCATTATCCATGAAAGAGTTCATGGATAATTCTATTGTTGATATATGTATCAGAGCATTGAGAAAATGGATAATTAAATGTGATTTAATTATCATGAACAATATGAATTTGATTCATATTATAAGGAGAGTTATCTTAGATAATTAAATGTGATTTTATTATCAAAGATGTAAATAATGTGAATGTAATTCAGATTATTTGAGCACATGAGAATAAGTTATCGAATATAATTAAATAAGATTTAATTATTATGGATAAGAATAATGTGGATAGTAATATCTGATTATTCATAATATATTATAAATGTGATTTATAATGTATTAGAGAGAGCTAGTTATAATTTATATTTGTTGATTAATTATTAAAGTGTATTGGATACACATTGTCCAATTAATTGAAAATGTAAATTATATTTTTTTTGGGTTGTGAATGTGATTCACAATTTTCCAATGTCAAGATTGCAATATTCCCAAAATTAATTTTGAATTATTTTTGGTGAATAAATCCCAACAAAAGTTGTTGGAAATAAATAATGGAGAAAATCAAGGAGGCATGTAATCTCATGGAAATCCATGAGATTGCCTCCATAAGGAAGGAGGTGGGTGGCACCCAATTCCTATATGGAATGGGTGGCCGTCCCCCCTTGGATGTACATGGAGATGTAATCTCCATGTATATTCTCTCCTTATTTATTTATGTGATTTTGGATTGATTATATTTGATTTTGTCAAATATATTTTAAATCTAAATTAAATCACAAGTTGTTGGCTTTTACCAACAACAATCTTGACCATTTGATTGACATAAATCAATCTCATCCATTGATTTTATATGTCCCATGGAATGAGATCCATGGATCCCAAAACCCTATAAATAGAGATGCATACCATGCTCTCTCTTTAAACACAATGCTTGAGAAGCACATCACTCTCTCTCATTCTCTCTACACGCCATCTCTCTTCCTCCCATGGTCGTCCACCATGGATGACCTAGAGAGAAGTTTCCATCGCTGCAGCGTCGTCGTTATGCTGCCCGATCATCTGCTCGTCAATCTCCGTCTACTTCGGTGCACCTCGCTCATGAAGAAGACATCAGATCTCATGTGTCGAGATCAGGAGATCCACCTCTTGGATCATAAACATCAATTACGAGAAGCACGCGGTTCATCCTCACGCTCGCAAGCGTCTCCTCCGTCGGATCGGACTTGAGATAAGAGCTCTCTTCGTTTAGAGACTCGATCGCAACCACGCTTCAAGAGGTAATCCTATTACTTGTTTGTGGTTTAGATGAAACGATTCGAGAAGTGTTCTTGGATCATGTGGTTTCGTCGCATGAAAAAATTTTAAATTCCGCTGCATCGAGCAACTAGTGCGACTAGTCGCTCCTCGTTGTATTCGATACGACGCTCATGCATCCGTGATGCACTTGAGGATCTAACCATAACCTTCAAGTGGTATCAGAGCCTTCGGTCGGTGTTTTTGGATACGATCCATTAACCGAGGATGACTTGGGTTCATTAGGGCTTGCGAAAGTTTTCTTGCATTTCATTTTCGCATCTCTGCTTTGAAATTATTTTCGGCACTGTTTAAGTTATTTAAACACGAAAATAATAATAAGATTTTGTTCCCTATTAAATAAGGAAACCGTAGGATCTGAGTTTGCATGATTTCGATTCCGTTTGCTCAAGTTATGCTCATTTTAGTGAACATGTATCCACTGTTTCGGGGACTGCGGATCATGACGTAATTAAGATGTTAATTGTGCATTTGAGATGCCTTGAAATGCGTGCAAATCACTTATATTCTGTTAGAAATCAAATTAGCAAACTTTAAGAACTTACATTTCTTAATTTGGATTTAAATTGATTGAGATATGGCATTTTTAGTAAGTGAGGGTTACTGCTGAAAAATACTTTCCTAATCAAGAACCTAGTGATTGTCATTTAATCAATTAGTGAGATTAAATTGTTTATTTCCTGGAATAATTGTGTATAAATATTTGTGAAATATTTGATGATAATTATTTCCTTAAATGGTATTGCCTTAACCAATATTTGATTAGATGTGATCTAGATTACTAATTGGTTACATGATATACATGATCTACATTCCAACAAACATGTTGCTTGAATAGGATTGGGAATTTGTCTGGCAAATTTTCTTATAATAAAAAATGTCTTGATTATTACTATATGGTATAATTTCGGTTGAAGAACCGATGATCATCTCAAGTACAAAGTGATTGACTCGGCATTATTTTTTCTCGAGGCGGATATGGTGTCTAGTCGAGGATCGCTAGGGTAGCGGGTTGCAATGTATGTGGACCGTCCCACTCCCGCCGGTACTGGCCGTGATAGCGGGTAGGGAACGAATGATGCCTGAAAGATCATGATGTATTTTTCTAATTATTAAAATTCAAATTAATACGTATTTTGAGATAATACCATATATTCAACTAAAATCAACTTTATTGATTGAATTGGATTGATAATTAATTTTATATGATTAAGTTAATTATATCCAAATTAAAAGTCTATTATAAATAGAGTTGTTATTTCCTTTGGAGGAATTAATCATAATGAATATGATTCATAATGATTAATTAGAATTTGAATATGATATGGAGGATCACATAAGTGACATCCATGATCTCCCGTTAAGGCGAAGGATTCCGTCGCCAAATATTATATGTAGGAGACGCCTGTCCGAAGTGACAGCTCCTGCATATGATCCATTTAGATCGGGCTCGTCGCTTCTCAAAAGAGTAAGGACGTATGCGTAGTGACCCCAATATCGGGTCATCATATTATTGTGGTGATATTGGATTGCGCATAGCGAGTTGTATTCCTGTTGATGGTTGGTTCAATTAATGACGGGTCAATATCACCTTAGGGGTGGTGGGCCCAGGTGTTAAAAACCGAATTGGGAGATGCAAGTTGGACTTGCAAGGCGGAATGTGTTCCCGCTTCTTTTTATCCGAGTTGTAGGTTCTCATATTATTGGGATGCAACAAAGATAAGGAAGGAGATCCCAGATCTTGCTTGAGATATAATGGTAATTATATCTCTTACACTAAAAGTGATTGAGGGAATGAACTTTCAGTGTTGACAAGGCAAGACAACTTTGATATAAAAATTCCTAAATCAAAGTAAAATGTGTATATATTTATATATATATATATATATATGCAAATTTCTTATTTCAGATAAATCCTTCATTAAACCCACTCAATACTATACTCAATGATAACCAGTAAAATATCATGGATTAGACTAATGATCCAGAAATTGTATTTGCAGTTGGACACATAATGTATATGGTTGCAATGTGCAAGTTTCCTCATAATAATGAGGAATGACAATTAAATAGATAATAAGGCTACGACCCTAGGGTTTGTATGTCTCTATAGTCTTGCTCTCTCATCAAATGTACTTTGGAAGTGACATATTAATGATGATCGCAATTGTAAAATAATCCTTATAAAATCAGTGAAGATATTCTGGCATACATATATGCTCTCAACATTTAATCGTGAATGACATGGTTCTCTGCATCATGCAGAATGGTGGCTCCATAAGAGATGTTGTATTCAAAATGTTTGAATACCTAACTGAACCAATGTTCTTAAGAGTCTAGATGGATGTAGACATGATGAGTGTCATTATTCTACTGTCTATACTCTAGTCATTCAAGAAGCTTCATAATATCCATATTGTATGAATTTAGTGAAGCATGTATAAATGTTGAAATGCTCTTACATTGAATTCTTTTGAATTTAACATAAGAGATCCTTAGTCTTAAGCAATGGTTGTTTATAGATAAAGGGAGCGCAGTGGAAGCATGGGTTGGACCCAAGTAAGAAGGAAAGTCAAAAAGTTGACCATACTTCTGTGACTTCCATATGACAGCCTAAGAGTTGGATGAATGCCAATACTGCAATAAGTTGGTGTGTTCATAATATGACTATCAAGTCTGTCTAGAATCTTTAGAGAAGGACTCAGATAGAGCATCAAAATAATCTATATTAATCATTAAAATTGACTTTCTTATTTGATAAGATAAATTCTAATAATTGTATCTCAATCTTCTGACAACATTTATAATGGGTTGCATATGTTTTAGAAGACTGGAAAATTTGATCTTAAGGTTTATAGTTATCCACATGGACATTGATGCAATTGTTGCAACAAACTCTGTTGGATTGATAGACTTGTTAATTTCAGTGGGAGCCCTTAGTCATAGAGAATGTCTCTATGATCCATATATTATAATACACTATTGGTTATTTCTAAATGTTAGAGATAAACATGAATTCTGGTATTTATCTATCATAAAGAGTTATGATGGATACATATTTTCAGATAGTAATCTAGCATCCAGTGACTCTACTAAATTAGAAAATTAATGAATGGTTCTTTAAGATTTCTAATACTGATAATTAAAACCTTTATAAGATCAATTGGAGGATAAAAATCATTTGATAATGATCTGGCATCAAGCCTTGGACATTTGTCTATTGATTTGATCAATAGACTAGTAAGAGATGAAACTTTAGAATGTCTAAAATTTCAAAACTTACATACTTATGAATATTGTATTCAAAGTAAAAATGTCCAATACACCCTTCCTTGGGAAAGGTGTAAGATGTCAAGGTATTCACGATCTCATACATATTGATGTATGTGGATCATCTATATCATAGTAAACATTATGGATATGTGACATCTGTTGATGATTATGTATGATATGAGATTTTTTCTCTTCACCTAAAGGAACCTTTGAAATGATCAAAGATTTCATTAATTTTAGTTCAGAACCAAAGTTTGAAGGAAGATAAAATGATTTTTGATCTAATCTAGGTAGCAAGTACCTGCTAGATAAATTCAAAGAATACCTTGTGGAGATATGAATATCATTTCTAACTCAATCCTCCTAATACACCTTAACTTGATAGAGTTATAGGGAGATACAATTAGATCATGTGTGACATGATCTTATCAATGATGAATTTTAGCATAATTATCCCTTATGTTTCCTGGTATATATATGTAGTAGAGACTACAATATATATCCTTAATAAGCTTCCATGCATATAAGCTGGAATCTAGCACTAGAGAGTGCTACTTTATTAGGAAAATAAAGGATGGAATGGGATACCTACTTTATGACCTTGAGATTCCTAAAAGATCTTATCTCTCAGAATGTGATTCTTAGAAGATGACTCTATTGGGAATCAAGAATAAAATGAAGTGTAGGAACTCATTTAATCTTGATAAGATAATGAGGCTCCTGAAATCGGAAACTAAAAGGACAATTAAAGATGAAACACTAATACTTCTTCAAATGAGTTTGAGGATGTATTCCATGTGTCAATGATCGGATTTCCTGTGATAAAAATCCAGAGGATCATAACATGGAAAGATGGATTTTAGCAATGTATGTCTAAAGTAGACTTCATATACAAGTGTTTTATATGGACCCTCGAGGATCCACCTATATGGCTAAGACATGTAAAGGTGTAAATGGATCTTCAAGAGAAAGGGAACCTGATGAGAAGGTAGATACCTTCAAAGCACGGTTCATAGCCATGAGCTACACATCGGAAGAGAAGACATTGCTTGCAATGAGACTTGCTCTTCGATGACCATGCTTAAAACCATCAGAGTATTGCTAACTATAGCTACACAACTTGACTATTGCATCTTCTAGATGTAAGTCAATATTGCATTCCTTTATAAATACCTCTCTGAGGATATTCACATGAAGTAGCCCCAGGGCTTCATGGTTAAGGAAAGCAAGGTGTGCAAGCTAAGGAATCCATCTATGGACTCAAATAAGCTTCTTGAAGTTGGACCATAAGATTTGATAAAATTATAAATATTATGATTTCAGATAAAAATCTTGATGAGCCATATGAAGCTTAGTGGTAGTTCCTTTGTGTTCATCATGCTAAATGTAGATAATATCCTAATCATTTAGAATGATATAAGGATGATGATAAGTGTTTTATAGACTGGCTATTCCATACCTTGAAATATGATTTCAAAGATACCTCTTAGATCTTAGTTCTGAAGTTGTTAAGAAGCAAAGAGAATAGGATATTGGAACTGTCACATTTGTAGTACACCTTGGACATATTCTATTGTTAGAAATTCCAAGAAAGGCTTCCATCCCTTAAGATATGGTGCTGACCTATCTAAAAGGATAACACCTCAAAGAGTTGAGGAAGTGAATGCTAGAACTGCTTGCACTTGTGCATCAGTTACGAGAAGCTGAAGTGTATGCTAGATGTGTACAAAAGCCATATGTATGCCATGCAATGGGAGTAGTAAACTGTTACTAATCCTACTATGGAAATAAAACACTTGGTTGTGGTAATAACAATATCTTCAAAGATGATGAAATTTAGAGATAGTGATCTCAAAGTCTTATCTTTAATAGTTTAAGACCTTGTAGATAGTGATCTATAAGGGTCTTAACTGTAGATACCTTAGGAGATAGAGATCTACAGGAATGAAGGTATTCTAACAAGGATTATGGGAATACTGGTTATGATAATTAATAAGATGTAGTGTCAAGGACACTATAACCGACAAAATTGAATATTGGTTGCATAAGATGCAACATTCGCATTGGATGCGAGCATTGTTACTAGGAGATATGCAAGTGTCGTAAAAGGACTTGGCGTAGTCTCTTGGGAACAGAGTGACTGATCAACTTACCTAGCTATTTTCTAAATAGCCTATGATTGTCATATGAGTGTGGGTTTAAATGATTAGCCCATTAATGTGTCTTTAGGCTAGTGGGAGAATGTTGGACATGCGAGCCCACGACGAGCCATTATGCAATAAATGTTATTGGGAATATCATTCCCTAATCTGAAATGAAGAATAAGTAATTTGCATGATAGGTCCCTTAGTACAATTAGGGTTATGTACCATGACCATCTTAATGATCATACAGTTGTTGATTCAATTATTGAATCATAGAGGCTGGTGCTTAGATGAATATCTAATGAGTTAGATTGAGGACTCATCAAGCACCGTCAAATGATTATTAAGAGATGATCTACAGCCTGAGCAGGAAATGGCAATCCTTTCTCAGTTAGGCTGATATCTGACCGACTTCTTGATGCAGGTCCTCTGCATAGGAATAGAGATTCGGATGTGTCAGATTAGTTAGGTCAAAGAGTTGACTTAACGAGATCGAGATAACCAAAGTCCTATATCGTATGCTGTCATGATATAGGCACGCATCCTTAGATCGGAGAAAGATGTGTTAGGATATGTCTGAGTATGTACATTTGGCAGACTAATAGGTTGATGACCTAACCAAGGTCTATACACCGGCGCGCTGGTGTGCATATAAGGGCATATGAGTAATACGATCTCTCAAAGGGATCATACAGGTTCACTACTGAACCGGAAGACATGAGCTCACTCATGAGATATTGGGAAGAAACAAATTCCGTGCACACGGTCGTCTAGCTTTGGAAGCTTGATTGAATTTGTAGGTTTGAAATATACTTTTGGAAAGTGTATGATCAAGACCTAGGTATGATATATGCATTTGAAAAGTATATGATCGATACCAACTCCCAATGATCAAAATGAGAAACTTACTGATAAAACCTTGAAGTAGACAGTAAAAAGTTTATCTAATACTTCAGGTTTATTCTGAGTCTTCCAGTATGCAGGATGTACAAGTATTGGGAATATCTGAGGGTGATGTGATCATAAACGATTGTATAACCATGACGCTTCCATTCCTAGGGAGTGATGAAACGGGTCTGGATTTTAGTGACTCCTCTCAATTGTGAAGTAATCTCATCTTGATCCAAATGTTGGACATTGATCTGAATGTGATTTAAATACAATGAGAAGATTAGATTTGTGGTCTTGATTTAATCAAGCATCTATAGGAGGCCCGAGATTTGGATTTGAGATGTAATCTCAATATCCAAGTCACTATACGTGGAACAATACAATTGCACTGTCATTATCTCCAAGTATTCGCGAAGAAAGCGCATTATCCTTGAAAGAGTTCATGGATAATTCTATTGTTGATATATGTATCCGAGCATTGATAAAATGGATAATTAAATGTGATTTAATTGTCATGAACAATATGAATTTGATTCATATTATAAGGAGAGTTATCTTAGATAATTAAATGTGATTTGATTATCAAAGATGTAAATAATGTGAATGTTATTCATATTATTTGAGCACATGAGAATAAGTTATCCAGTATAATTAAATGAGATTTAATAATTATGGATAAGAATAATGTGGATAGTAATATCCAATTATTCATAATATATTATAAATGTGATTTATAATGTATTAGAGAGAGTTAATTATAATTTATATTTGTTGATTAATTATTAATGTGTATTGGATACACATTGTCTAATTAATTGAAAATGTAAATTATATTTTGTTTTTGGGTTGTGAATGTGATTCATTATTTTCCAATGTCAAGATTGCAATATTCCCAAAATTAATTGTGAATTATATTTGGTGAATAAATCCCAACAAAAGTTGTTGGAAATAAATAATGGAGAAAATCAAGGAGTCATGCAATCTCATGGAAATCCATGAGATTGCCTCCATAAGGAAGGAGGTGGGCAGCACCCAATTCCTATATGGAATGGGTGGCCGCCCCCCTTGGATGTACATGGAGATGTAATCTCCATGTATATTCTCTCCTTATTTATTTATGTGATTTGGGATTGATTTATATTTGATTTTGTCAAATATATTTTAAATCTAAATTAAATCACAAGTTTTTGGCTTTTACCAACAACAATCTTGACAATTGGATTGACATAAATCAATCTCATCCATTGATTTTTTATGTCCCATGGATTGAGATCCATGGATCCAAATACCCTATAAATAGAGAGGCATACCATGCTCTCTCTTTACACACAATGCTTGAGAAGCACATCTCTCTCTCTCTTTCTATATACACGCCATCTCTCTTCCTCTCATGGCCGTACACCATGGATGACCCAGAGAGAAGTCTCCATCGCCGCAGCGTCGTCATTATGCTGCCCGATCGTCTGCTCGTGGATCTCCATCTACTTCGGTGCGCCTCGATCGTGAAGAAGACATCGGATCTCGTGTGTCGAGATCAGGAGATCCGCCACTTGGATCATCAACATGGATTGCGAGAAGCACGCGGTTCATCCCCGCGCTCGCAAGCGTCTCCTCTATCGGATCGGACTTGAGATAGGAGCTCTCTTCATTTAGAGACTCGATCGCAACCACGCTTCAAGAGGTAATCCTATTACTTGTTTGTGGTTTAGACGAAACGATCCGAGATGTGTTCTTGGATCATGTGGTTTCGTCGCATGAAAAAATTTTAAATTCCGCTGCATCGAGCAACTAGTGTGACTAGTCGCTCCTCGTCGTATTCGATACGACGCTCACGCTTCCGTGATGCGCTTGAGGATCTAACCATATCCTTCAGACTCTTCTTCAGCTTTAGTAGCTTATTGAGTAGCATTTATTTACCTATATATTCAAACTGACCTCATGCCTGTCTGTAGGTTTTTGGCGAAGTGGAAGGGTCTTTTTCCTAGGATTCCATAGTGGGACTTCGACTGGAAAGAAAAAGAAGTAAGCTGGATCAAATGAAGAACCTAGAACTAGATAGAAAGGGGGTGCGATGCTGCTAGGGTGAGTGGTAGCTATCCCAGGAGCTAATAAAAAATTGATCTCAAGTTAATGAAAATGTGGTCAAGCTTTGATCCGCCTATTTGAACTTACTATGATAACTGGAAATGAGTCTTCGAGGGGCCTATTATATATTCCACTCCTTCTTTTTTGAGTACGCAAAGACCCCATTCCTATCTTTACCACGTTAGGTGGCCTTAGGTAAGGAAGAAGTGATGAACTACGGGGAAAGAAAGGGGTGAGCGAGTCGTATGCTACTAACTAAAAAGCGGGCTAAATCAGATGAAAGCAGAAAGGGATAGGAAGAAGACGTTAGGTAATGAGATAGGGGAAGGCAATTCTCTCCGACGAGGACACCCTTCCCTACCATTTGAGATTTCAGAAAAAAAAGAAAGGCCTAGGGCACCAAGCAACTAGAAGGTGAAGCGGAAGCTCAGTGTTGGGTCCAGAGTGAGCATCCATGTATTCCCTATCCCTTACTGGTCTATAGAGGGGGAGAACTGACTCTCTCTGTCCACCTACCTCGACACTAAGGGCTTGTAGGGAAGAGTATAGACCATCCGGGATGATCTTTCATGGTGAAGGAGGGATGCCCCAATATATTCTAGTAGGAGTGTCAGAGGCTTTTTGATAATATAATAGTTTTTTTCTTCAAAAGATGGATGTGCATAGGTAAAGAATCCAATCAGTCAGTGAGGGAGGTCCGTAGGCTTTCTTTCTAATGCAAGAGAGTTGGAGACAAGAAAAAATTAGCAATAGAGCCAGGGATAGACGACTTTCTTCCAAGATGCAACCAGAGAGGAGCTCAGCGGCTAGGATGATTTAAAGATGCTTAGTACGTGCCCGTGCTGCTTTATATATCGCGACGCATGCTTCATTCACATTCGTTGGTTGAAGAGATCTCTGAGAAGAGTTGTGGTGGGTACGACTAGATTCAAGCCTGGGAAGTCTATGGCATGGACTCAGCAAGGTCTCAGTGAAGATGAGATTGGTGAAGTAGTGATCTTCCCTTCATTAATTAATCGCGAAAAAAAGCGAAGAAAGTGGTTCCTTACTAGAACACTGGATTCAATGCAATATAGATAGCAACTCTATTCTCGCAGTACATTGGCATAGGGAGTATCACTCACACCGACGGAGTCAGCTCACAAGCAGTATGAGCCACAGCTCTAGACTCTGCTTCCGCACTTGAACGCGATAGAGTAGTTCTATATAAAGCTGATGTTCATGTTAATAGTTAAGCATTTACCAGATTACATACGAGGAAAGTACTATAACCTGTAGTAGATCTCCTATCCTCTAGTGAACAAGCATAATCTACATCTTCATAGGCACACAAGTCATCATGGCCAAGCCTTTTCTCCTCTACCGAACCTTTTCCATATTTGAGAATAAGACAAACTGCATGCCAGTGGCTATAATGGGGCTTCTCCTGAAATTGACTCACACGACCCTATAGTGACGTCTGGCCTGCATCAGATAAAGTAACTTGCCAGCTAGACTCCTATATCGCATAGGGTCATCAAAGTCTTCCTTATCTGTTGTCCAAAAATTGACTTTGGGATCCATAGGAAGGCACATAGGATGGCTTTGGACGTAGAAGACATGTCTCCCCAACTAATTTCCAACACAGGTTTTGACATAACTACTCCTTATGAGAGACGAGAGAGAGGGGAAGAGACCGACTACAACCAGCCGGAGCGTGACGAGCAGAGTTCAAAGGTGAGCAGAGGGTTCACTATGCAAGTCGTGCAAGCCTAAGTTAGGAGAAGGGTAGCCAGCTGGTTTGCGATGCGAGTAGGAATGGTGCGATGCGATAGCTCAGCTCGAGAGTGAAGCTAAGCTCCAATGCGCAGGGTGTGAGCCGACGGGTGAACTTCTTAGACGGGGCTTGGTATGGCGCACAGGAGTGAAAGGAAGCTAGGACTCTCAAGGAGTGTAGTTGAGCCTCATGATGTAACAGAGTCGAGATCTGAAGCAAAGCCGATCAGTCCATCCACCTTTGATGATCATAGAAGCATGCCTTCAGGCATAGATATTGATATAATCAGCATTATCCTCTTTCGGGAAGCTGGTATCCTATAATTGATCAAAGCTAATCTGGCGGATGTGATCACTTAGGGGCCAGAAAAGGACAAGTCGCGCCTCACCATATGTCAAACCAAACCTCATCAAAACCAACCGAGAATTCCAGCAGACTTTTTCTGCCCAAGAAAACCTCTCACTCTTAGAGTGGAATCAAACTGCAACTATATATTTGCTGCTTTGCAACACAAGCCTCGCTCCTTACTCATACTAGCAGTCATGCAACCTGGCCTCTACTTAATTAATCTCAGTACTCCAGGCTTCTGAGAAGAGAAGTTCGGTGATTTTCTTTTCTTTTTCTCTGCAGTCTCTTCGCTAACTCTGATCTTCGTTAATGGGTAGAACTGTGGAGGATTGGACAAGTTGGGAGACATGTTCTTTACTGGCTGCTAACATTTATCTCTTTTTTTCAGGAATTCAAAAGAATGAGGCATAGTAATTAGAGAAATCCGGAAGAATATGATAGCAAGATCGTCATGTCTTTTTATGCAACAAGCTGGGCATGTTAGCTCTAGCATCGAGTCGGTTGATTGGAAGGTTTTTTCAGGTACCATCACGTCAAGCCGTACTCCCTACTAGTATATAATGTGACGTCAGAGAGGCTAGTTACATCAGCTATTGGCACCTTTACCCTGAAGCACTCGCAGTATGAGTCTAGGGACGAAACAGGACCCAGGGAAAGAAAAAGAGAGTGAAAGGCCCTTATATACTAGTTGCTCGCTCCACTACGCTTGCTTCTACTCTGCGCGTATTCTTGATTCTTCGAACAATAGGTATAATTACTGCTTATTTGAGACTCTGCCTTGAACTAGGCCTCGCTCTTCTCTTTCTTCGATTCGAACTATATATCTCCCGAGAAGAGAGGGCATAATTGATACCATTAGATATATGACGCTTATAAAAGAAAGAAAGAATGCTGGGACTGGCGAACACGCTTGAGAGTTCATAGGAAAAATCTCCTCAGAAAACCACTGCACAAACATCACACATGCAATTACGCTGATTCGCAGTTTCCTTGCGTCAGAAAACATCCACCAACTGAGCGGGAATAGGCAAGAGAAAGCCTTTCTATCTAGTTACTGCTGGCTAAATCAACTACTAATGTAGAATTGAACCAAAACTATATAAATCTATATAACGAGGGTTCGGGGGATGAGAAGGTAGAAATTGACGTGGGAGAGGCTTTCACTATATAAAATAACGGTGCGAGCATTGTTCACGGAGCGAGAGAAAGACCTCAATCTCAGTCCCTGGGGATTTAGGGGCCCTTCCATTCCTCACCTGGAACCATGATCACACCCCTTGCACCCTTGCTTCCTATCTTGTCCTAGGGGATTGAAGCATGTAACCAGACTCCCTTCCCTCTTCTAGTCCCTGCCTCCCCTAGCCTAAAATTCCAATTATTTATTGCGTTGTCTGCTATGATGCCCTACCTAACTCTCCGCTCCATATACCCTCACCGCAGCAATCTTCTCAATTCGATTTCAGATGCATCTTCCCAAAAGTCGTGATCCCTGAGGGTAGTAACATGAGTTCGGGTTGTGTGTGATCACTTTCTTGATTGTTAGGGAAGCCCATTAAATACAAAGCAAGCCCAGACCAAGTTAGCTATGAAATGACACCGAGTCTGCTCAAGTACATTCCAGAACTTGGGAAAAGGATTTCTCCATTAGACTGCCCTGGGTTTCCCTGTAGGGAAAGACTGAAGAAAGAGATTCCTTAGTAGTATGTAGGTTAGCCAGTTGTTCGCTGAGTCTTTCTAAGTTTCTCAACAAATGGCAAATTTCCTCATTTTGTACTATATATTTATATCTTTGGGGGAGGGAAGAGACTACCCGAACTCTAGAGATGGCTGGAAGTCTTTCTACGGTATGATATCAGTTTGTCTGACAGTAGATTCAGGAATTGATTGAGAACTGCTTGACAAGGTTGTTGTATCGACAAACTATGTCCAAGAATGGACTATTTCGTCTCAGAGGCCCTGCTCAGGAAGAGTAGAAAAGCAGTTATCCATCATTGCCCACTATTTTCCCAGGTCTAAAGTCTACATATTAATATTTAGCAAGAAGCCACCCCCCTAGCAATAGGAGTTGCTGAGTGCGTCATATCATGATATATAGTAGCTTGTGGTTTGTAAGCAGTGTCTCATCGAGTCAAGGACACCATCAACTGATTGATTGTTGCTACCAGCCCTTCTCCCCTTTTGCTCCATCTATCTTTCTCTACTCCGCTGCTTCTACTCTTCTGCTTCTCCCTAATTGAATACTTCGCTGAAATCCTTGAGTACCTCGTAGACTTCGTACCAGTGTGACCAAGAAGATCAAGACCAGAACGATAAAGGCACGAACTAAAGATAGCCTTGGTAACTAGGATAGAGAAAGACACTAGGTAATATCGGTCATCAAAACAAGGCGTGCTCAACTTGAACTTCCGCAGGGCAAGAGGCATCAATATATAAGAGATAGAGGCAAAAGGTCTCATAGTCAACAGACTACTGTATAATCTCACAATCAAGCTCTTGCAGGGATCACGGCTTACTAGTTGTGTCTTTGCGAGCCTATTCTAAGTAGAACTGCGGTTTGGGATCCTAGGAACAATACAAGCAAGCAGCAAAGCGGTTTTTCAAGGTCGTAGAAGAATATATCGACGATTCCACCACATGATAATAGGCCACAACGACTTATAGAACCGCCAAAAAAACATATATTTCAGGATTCACAGCTTCTACAGCTTCAACTACTTCTCTATATAGCCGTCCGCTTCCTCGGGCCCAACAGGCTGGAGTGGCATCAATGTCTAGATATAATGGAAGGAAACAAGAAAAGTTGTCGGGCCGTTTTTTACCTTTGATTGAGATGCTTGGGCTCTTCTTCCTCTTTTCCTTTGATCTCTCCTTCGCTCAACTCCTTATAGGTATACTCATCACGTGTATCCTCTGTGGAGCTGTTATATGTTGAGTTTGCATCTTCCGGAGTGATGATTTCTGACGACCGACAAGCTGACATTTGATATACTAGTTGAAAGGAGGGAAGAGCTTTCTTGCCTGGCCTCTGCTCGGGCACAACACGACTGGCAGTCCTGTCTGAGATGAGAGTGTTGCGACGCCACCCACAGGCATCTGGTGGCGGGCTGGCATGGGGATTTTTCTCAGGAATGTTCCACATGATGTTCCAATGCCCTCTTCGTGTGGATTTCTCCGGAGGCTGCAGTGGTCTAGTGCGAAATCCAAGACTTGGTCTGAGAAAGAAAGCCATCTAATGGTCAAGTTTCTACTCTAACCCCCATCACAAGCCTTCCCAAGGGAGGAGGACTGCGTCCCAAGAGAGGAAGGAGTGCCTTCGAGGGGAAGAGTGTGAGTGGAGTGTGGTCAAGTAGACGAGTGCACGCAGTATCCGTGAATGAAAGGATGATGCCACTTTTTGAGGGTACGAGAGCTGGTTGGTCGGTGAGTGAGAAGATCATGCGCTTCTTCTGTTCCAATGTACACATTTTGGAATGCATCACGTCATTCTGTGCGCGAAGGCCAAAATCAATCACCTAACTGTTATCTGCAGGCAAGGGATGGAGGGAAGAGTCAAGAATGAAAAGAGGGCTTTGATTATATAGTTGATAGTTGGAGCGCATGAAATTATACAATAGGAGGGATGGGGGGAAGAGAGCGACGCATGAAACTAGACAATGCTAGGTCAAGTATACGTGAGGGGAAGTCTACCTCTGACTTTCTTTCGATGGGAAATGTTGTCCCCAATGGCTGAAGCAGGAGAGAGCTGACCGTAAGTATCCACTAGTGAATCCCATAAATCAAGGCAAAGAGAGACAGGTCTCATGATTAACTAGTTAGAAAGCAGCAAGGACTTTTGAGCCCTCATATATAGTTCAACTCAAGTGGCGGCTGACATTTTGAAGGAGCAGTGGAAGCCTATAATGACGTTGGGGAGGACAAGTCAGACGAGGGGATGAGTGAGGGGAAGGATCCAGCTCAGTGGCTGCTTACCTAGTGCTACGAGAGCATGCTTGATCTGTCTAATACAAAGGTCGAGCGAGTGTCCATAAGGGAGGAGTAAGGCAGGTGGGAGATGACATGAAACCTGAGGGTGACGTCAAATGCTTTGCCTTATAGGAATGAGGAAGGAATAGGAGTTGTGCCGGTCTTGGAATGAAGGAGAAGGAGAAAGAATAGGTCAATCAAATAACTATGAAATCTCTCAAAAATGTCGCATCTATCTATCTCTCAACATGCCCTTGAAGCATCATCAGTGATGTCGACCTTACTTGACTATGGAGTTCCTGACGGATCGTCGAAAGAGAAAGTGCGCACCCCCCTCAGGGGATGGGGAAGGAGTCTGATGGCTCATCCGACGTTTACCCATGAGGTCCCCTATGCAAAGTGGTAAGCTACTTTCCCTATCTTTCGTCCCCTATCAGTACCAGACCAGATAGCTCAATAGGGGGAGCGGCTACCGTCTGTCAATAACATTTTACTTACTTAGCAAATCAAAGGCTAAAGGGTTGACTATTGATAAGGGGTCCAGACCACCTGGAAATCTCTCTGATCATGGTTTGATCCCCTTTTCATCGCGTCTCAACCCGTCCTGTGTCGACTAATTGCACAGTATCAGACTCTTTTTTCCACTATTGATCTGATATGGAAAATCCTGAAAAACCTCATCCCGTGTCCTTTCTTGGCATCCATGCTGGTCTGGTTCTTTCGTCATCATCCCAGCTTCTTCATGCTTGGCATCCTTGGTCTGGTTCTTTCTTCCTCATTCATCCTTCTATATACTCTTTCCGACCTCACTTGAATAAAGCCACAAAGAAATCTACTTCCTGGGTTCTGTGCCCTTCTACCCATCGAAGGGTGAAAGAAGTATACGCGACAGGAACATACATACGTGGCACATCACTATCCGAGAAAGGGGAATCTCTAACGCGTACTTACAGCTATTAATATAATAGAAGACTCATTAACTGACACAGGCCTAACCGGCCATGAATGACATTTTCTTTCTTTGTCGCGTTTTCTACGTCATTATAAAAGCATGCCTAGTGATTGAACACGGTGCGTCATGGATAGAGTACGGGTCAGATTGGTAGCCGTCTCGAGGGTCATAGCAATTTGGGTCATTCCCGGTCTTGGGACTTTCAACAAAGTCTGCCCGAACCTGAGATTGCAGCCGCTTGAACAAACCCAAACTATCTTATCTGTTAAAGACCGACCCAACTGAGACTTTGATACAAAGCAAGCACAGAACCAACGAAGAGATGTGACAAGCGGAGGCCCTACTTTATTATAAGCTCGGACAAACATCTTTCTCCTTGAACCCCTTTCCCTGACCTCTCGATCCTCCCATAACATAAGAAGAAAGAGCCTAAGGGGCCAATCAGAGCTTTCAGCGGTCTGGCCAATCAATCAGAGCTAGCAACTTTCTGCGGAGCTTCTGGTCGAGCGGAATGGCTATATAAATCTTTGTCAAGATATTGAGGATTGGCCTATATGACAAGTCAGTTCTTCACCCACATTTGTCTTATGAAGATATATATGGTCGGGGTATGTTTATTAAGCAGTTATATTAGGCTGAAGCATGCTTAACACATGTCGGAGGGTTCACCACCCTACTCGTCTGCTGCATGAAAGTCAAGCTGCTTGTAAATCATCCTACCCCTTGTGAGGTGCAAGCGATAAAGAGGTCAATCCCAGTTTAGTTATCCTTAGGATCACTGACTCGTAGGCTTGCACGCACGACTCCTAGGACTCTATCGAATATTTTCTGGTTCAAGGATCTCTCTCTCTAACAGACCTCTGAAATGAGTCCGACCTTCCCTTTGACCCCTCTGCTACATCCTCCAGCCGTTAGTCATCTCCCGCTTTGCATGTTGGTCCGTTCGGGAAGTCATCTCTGCCTATCTGCAAGAAAAAAGTTGGGACGAGGCTCTGGTGTCCATCTAGTCATCTTCAACACTGCGAAGTCAATGAGTGGCCAATATCAAGTAGAGGAAGTTCGATTTCTATTCTAGCTAGCAAAGAGTAAGATAGTCTTCTGAATTATTAGCAATGGGAGCCTGTATATAAAGTCTATCTACGACTTGTCGGTCTAGTCTTTCTTTCAAGAATAACTAGGAAAGGCGAGTCGCCCGTCGTCTTCTCTTCGTAAACCTCTGACATGCTTGCCCTATTAACCTACAGTCACCTTCTGTGTGCGGACCCTTCTCCTTTAACATGCTAATATATAGTAGACTTTGCCCTTTCCGCCTATGATTGATAGTAGATTCCAGCCACCCCCTTCTCAATAGTCTCCCTGATATATAATCAGAATTGCTCACCACATACTTGAGTTCTTCTATATCGCTACGGGGAGAGCCGGAGGTGTGCACCTGGCTGCCGGTATAAAGGAAGGGGCTAAATCAAAAGCAAAGAATAGCAGCTTTCTCGGGTAACACTTGTATAATGAATTCGGTCTAAGAAAAGTGATGGTCAGACATTTCTCTTTATGTCGTTGAATCACATATCTATAAAAGCTCGCTCCTCCACCTCATGCAGGATAGACAAACCTTCCTCCTCCCTTGTTTACATTGGTTTCGTAACTAAGGGGCTACTACTGGGCACGCGGAGCTTTCATCAATGGTTAACTAAATCATCCTAAACCGACCAGCCTAACTACGTCCTTTTGTCCTTTCTTTCTACAGTCTTAGTGGAATCAAGGAAACCATCAGTCTTTCCATCTTTGTTTTGCATGATACAGGAAGACAACTGGTATCTAGCATTCCCTAATGGTTATATTATAGTTATGGCGAAAAAAGAGCTAAGAAAGGAAAGAAGTATACATCAAGAGAGAGCTGAATTAGGTCTGGAAGCGACGAAGAAGAGTGAGCCCGCAACTAGCAATGGGATAGTAGCGGGGAGCCCAAGTAGGTATTAGAAACCACTGTCTCCTCTGCAACTATATATTCCGAGGCTGGGGTAGATAGAGGAAGAAAAGATTACAGAAGCATTCCGCCTATATCTGCCGCTCACACCCGCACAAGCCTACTTATACATATACATAACTGAACACACACACCTCTTCCATTCCTGTGCCCCACCCTTAAGACCTTGTAGCTCCAGCCTTAACAACATCAAGATGGCTCTTCCATGCTAGACTAGAAGGAGGAAGAGCTCTATATCGAGAGATAACTACTCAGATATCGGCATCGGATGGTCAGGAAGTGTGAAATCTCAACAGGTTTCTATTCCCGGGAGAATTGATGTCTCTTCATTCCAGTATCATCCAGGGCTTCCCCAGTTTCTGTCCTGATTATGACTATTGATAAGGGGCCAGTCCTATGTTCTTACTCGTAGAGTTCGTGGGCTAGGCTTCACACTTTCGAAAGAGCATTGACTTGTTTACGCGAATCAATGAGGGCCCAACTAATTCCAAATTTCATTGACCAATTATATACTAGTTGGAAGGAGGGAGATTTTAATAGATATATAAGTTTGTCGACTTTGAAAGATTTGCTCTTTCTGCCCGGGCTCAAGCCTAGGGCCTAAGCCTCTCGATCCGTCCCATAGAATCGCGATGGTGAAGCCCAATCCCTTAACTATAATAGTTTTCCTCCGGCGAATGCTAAACTAGTCTAGGTAGGACCCATCAATCAAGCACAAAGGAAGCCTAAAGGCGAATGCAAAGGCCACAAAAGATAGTCAACCTCCCGTAATGAAATCGTGATATCTAGAGCGAGTCCTCCTCAGGCGATGTCTAAGCTAAGGCTCACGAAGGAGGCTTGCCTCAAAATATATATATAATTGTCCCTCACAGAAAGGCCCGTCATAGATAATCAAATAGATACGACTCTTAGCCTCTTGAGAGCGGGGCTCGCACCTCCAGAGAGCGGGCATCTTTCAACTCTCTCTGAAAGTCATGGAATGCGACTAAGGTTTGAGTCCTACCTAGAACAGGAAAGCGATAACAGCGAGGGCCAGGGCTAAGTTGGAACATGATTTGAGGCTGATGCGGATGCTCTTTCCCCCTAAGCTCAGGGGTGCGTCAAGCGAGATAGAACGGAAGCAATTCAACAGCGAAAGCCAAGCTCATCCTCAATTGGTGCACTACTCTGTTAAGAAATCGAAAGACTGAATCTATACTCTTTGGACCGTCTTCTGCAACTCTTTCTTCTTTCTCGTGGTCTCATCAGTACACAAGTGAAGTCCCTGGCCTCATATCCAGAAAAAAGGACGAGAATCGATGAGCCTTCCCAACGTCCCGAACTACATATATAGCTGACGACTGGCTCATCAGGAAAGGACAAGGAAAAAGACATACATAGTCTTCCGCCCGAGGAATCTTAGTTATTGGAAAGCTGTGCATCAGAGCTATATTACGCATGACTTGTGGAAAGATGCTTTGAAGGCCAAGAGAAAGAACTCTCTCTTCAGCAAGAATGAGGAGCCATAGCCTTCATATCAAATAGCTCACTAGATAAGGGCTCGAAGAAACAACTCTGGAAACGGAGATTACAGCCGCTTGAACAACCCCCCGGGGATTCCTTCAAGCTAGTTTCCAGAGAGATCTTCCAAGTCAGAGAAGGATGCAGGGGAGTTGACGGGCCGGTCATGCGAGTTCACCTCGCCCAGTAGACCCAGACCAGAGGGAGAAGCGAATCCTATCTCATTCACCGGTAGGGAATGTCAGATTGAGGATAATTGCCAGTGAAGTAGAAAGCAAGCATAGCGCTTCAGTAGACCCCTGAAATTTCTCTAGTATAGCTTCGGGCCTCTCTTGAAAGAATGACAGTGTACAACAAAGGGCCTTCCCTTTCCTTTTTCGCTAAAAGGAAGAAGCTAATGGAAAGAATTGCAATAGCTCTAAGTGTTCTTGTAGGTAGGCATTTCTTCGCTTTCTAGCCCAGAATATATAATATAACCGTCGATCTGCCGAGATTATATATTAGGCCTTAGGCCATTTCCTTATACTGATCCTATTGCCTTTACTCCTAGCACCAAGTGCAGCTCTATATACGGGCCGCTTCGAAAAGAGTACGAAAAGAGCTAAAAGCATCAGAGAACAGAGCAGCGACACTAGCTAGATTGTTCTCCCGAGCTGGGGCATGGGTTGCAGTACGCATCAGCCTTCCAATTTGTCAGTTTACGGGAAAGAGATCACATTAGCAATAGGTAATATGGGAAAGCAAAGCCTTTCGTCAGCCTTTCCTTTCCCCCCGGGCCCCTATCCCCTTATCAATAGTTGCATCATAAGACTAGGATAAAAGAAAGACTAGGCCTTCTCTCCATCCGAAAGTCAAATCCCCGATCGTCGACTAGGTTATGATTCCTGCCTGGGAAAAGTGAGCCAGCCCTGCCACTTTAATTAGGGGGGGAACCAGACTAGTTCAAAAGAAGAGTGGCAAGAGGTAAGCATTCAAAGCAAAAACAGTTCATGAGACCTGGATATGATTATATACCTGAATTGAGATGGACTGGTGGATTATTAGCTAGTAGAGCTGAAGAATTGGCATAATGAATGCAGTTGTAGGTTCATTAGCTCGCTTCCACTCAGAGGGAAACTAAGCCAGCCCTAGTGGAGTTCTTAGGACTTTGACTTGTCAAGGGAAGCCGTAAATGAAAGAGTCGATTACGCTACGTGCTTTCTACTTGGTGTAGAGAGAGAGGTGGAAGGTCCAAGCAAAGTTAGCAAGAGGCGACTCCTTGATCCATTATGATCTTTCCCGGGCAAGGAGACGTAGAGGCAGGATATGCCTTTCCTTGCTTTGGTTGTCAGAAGAATCATGCAACTGCCATTTCCAAGCCGACAATCACAGGAAAACTAATCAACCACCACTTGCCATGTCAACTTCATCCTATCCCTCGATCGAGCAGCCTTCTAAGTCAATGGTTAGCATTTAGGCCGGGTCATTTATTATTTCTTAATGTAGAACTCATTGAATCGCAACTATATAAATCTATATAATGAGGGTTCAGGGGCGGACACTTAGTCCATTTCTCACCTCCTATAGTGACGTTGGTCTCGAATACTATTAGGATAGTGGAATCATCACTTTTGATGGCAAGGAGGGGGCCTACAAGAGGTTGGGCCAACGCATTCTCAAATCATCTTTCTAAATGCAAAACGTGGGGAAAACGGGGATCGAACCCGCGACTTCTGGCATGACATACCAGCACTCTAACCAACTGAGCTATTTCCCCTCAAAGGCTAATATATATTACATCATTCTAGCTCGCTCCAACTTTGTGGGGCTTCGCTCTGGGGATCTCTTCCTACGAATCATCAAAGGTCTCACTCCATTCAGCCCACTTATATATAAAGAGAGCTGAAGGAAAGACTTTCAATTGAGGCAGGCGAGAAATAGCTCCTTGGGTCATCGAGACCCTTAATATATACTCAATATATACTAAATATATATTAGCGTAGAGAAGTGCTTTCTGAATCAGGCCTTTATTCAAAAGGGAAGTTTCTCAGTCTTCTCCGTGTAAATTCAAGCTCTTCGCTTCCTTTCTCTATATAAGTAATTGATCACATCGAATCTACAACCTAGCCCCTCTCATCAACCTCTTTGAGTGCCCTCGACTCTGCAAAGCTCTGGTACCGCTCAGTGTCCGTTACCACTACATTCAGTTCCCTGGAAGAAAGAGGCCCAGGATATATAGTAGAAGCTTTTCATAGGTCTAATCATAGGATGATACCTGAAAGTGCCAATGGATCAATGCCTTTTCTGCCCAACCAGACTTTTCAGGTAGTATGTATGATCTGGAGTGACTTCTCGCACATTGAGGTAATTATGTGGGCAGTCCCAGATTCAGCGCATGCAGTCCTTCAGAACTAGTAGTCCTCTTGACTTCTCACCCACTTACCGCCTATTATCTGCCTCTTCTGCTTCTATCAAGGATAGGAAATCAACTACAGGAGACATATTGCGTAGGGCTTAGGCAGGGAATGAGGTCCATATATATAGCTCGACGAAAGAAAGTCAAAGATAAGATGAGAAATGCAATATCAAATTATTGAGTAGTAGAACTTCTCCCCATTTTGTCCCTTTCGTCCAGTAGTAAGGACATCGTCTTTTCATGTCTAAGACATGGGTGAGATTCCCTCCAGGGATAGATTATGGAATTGAGGAAAAGAATATTGTGATTATTAACTTGTTGAGTAATCGCTCGCTTTCTTCTCGACTGCTGGAAAAGGTTGCTTCCCCACTTTCTTTCATGAGGAGGCTTCTGAGACCTTGACTTTGCGCAACATCCCACCGCTTGCTTGCAAGTGGCAAAGATCAGAATGAATAATGAAATAGCTGTTGACAAATAAATCCCATTAAATACAAGTGAAAAAAGAATAATAGTTGCAAATAAAGCCAAAGAGAAAAGAAGGTCGATCCGTTGCCGCTTTTTTCTATCGCAATAAACACGATAAGCCAGGAAGGCCGGCATAGATGTATCTTGCACGCAATAAGGGGACGTTGTTTGTTGCTGGATGTCATGGTTCCGGGGCGCCATGATCCTTCTCTTCTCTCTGAAACAATCAATCGAGTCGCATCAATCGTCGCTCAGTTTTTCTACCACCAAAGGTGTTTCGCTTGCATGCAAGATGGAAGGGTAGATCCCTCGCGCACAGGCGAAGGCCCTTCCCGGGTGGTACTGGACATGCGTCGGGGGGAATAATCTCTTTCTTATTTCTTCCTTTCTTTCCCATGATGACTAGGAGCGTAAAAATCAAAAATTTCACTTTGAATTCAAGACCTCAACATCCTGATGCTCTTGGTGTTTCACGAACAGTATTGGAAATGAACGGAGAAGTGGTGGAACGTGCGGAACCACATATTGGACCACTTCAATGCGGCACGAAGCTGCTGATGCCGAGGGGGATACCCTGCCAAAATCCTTGCTCCCTAGAAAGGTCCCCTTTAGAAACCCCCTCCCGTTTTGACTTGTGTGTCATGACAGGCAAGAGGCGGGGTGGTTGAGCAACTCAAGAGAACAGGGTTGGCCTCACTTTAGCCCACAAAGCAGAAAATTAAGTGAGGGAAAAGGTTGCGAAGGTGGCCTCGTTATCCACACATTAGGTCGGGGAGGACTGGCGGGTTTTCACGAGCATTGGCAGGTCCTGGAGTGCCCGTCGACTTAGCGCATACCCTGGGGTGATTATCACCACCTGCACCTCACATCTCAGCAAAGTGGAACGTGTAACCCGCTTGTTGTCCATGTCAACCACTGAATTTCCTGGGAGACAGGAAGCCTTTAAGCGAGAGTTGCGAGGGTGGGACAACCCCACCAATTTATTAGCAGCAGCCGGGCGGGAGGACGACACTACTGGCAAAGGCCGTCTGGAGAAAAGGCTGCAGGCACGAAGCGTGGTAGGCCTGCGCTGGGGAAGCAGGGAAAAGGGGGAGGAAAGGGAGCCCGAACGGTGGAAGAGCCAGGGGAGGCCATGTCATTTGACGGAAATTCCAGGTTAGAGGGGGGTTTGGAGCGGCTTTTCTTGAACGAGTCAACGGGGGAGGAGTCTGGTAGCCTTGCCTACCATCATTCCTGTAACGAGCAGTGGAACCCCCACTTTCCCCCCTCTAGACCACCTCGAATGAGGTGAGCCGCATGCGGGGAGACCCGCCGTACAGTTTGGAGGATGATCCGGCCGACCGGCTCCCACCCAACTAGAGGGACTGAGAAATTAATAGAGTACAAAACTTATCTTCAAGCTTTACCTTATTTTGTCGTTTAGAGGGCGATCGTAGAGTCAATGAATGAAAACCTCCCTTTCTTTCGGAGGCGCTGACCCGCTATGAAGCAGATATGACTAACTACTATATTATATATGGTGACGACAACAACATGTCCTAGAAGGATACCTGAGGTGAAGCCAACGACCCACGGAGACGAACGTATATACAACTACATCCCCGAGCGGCAGTCAAATGGGGGTGTGAATGCGAGATGCCAAATGATCGGCCGGACGGAGGCGAGGGCTGCTTCCTTCCCACCGTGTCCTGACTTCT
Source organism: Ottelia alismoides (assembly GCA_037367405.1). Lineage (NCBI taxonomy): Eukaryota > Viridiplantae > Streptophyta > Magnoliopsida > Alismatales > Hydrocharitaceae > Ottelia > Ottelia alismoides. The sequence continues at coordinate 842,840 of JAZKJV010010557.1, read as the reverse complement.
GTGTCAGAGATATAAAGAGAGTGCACCAGAAAATAACAAGAACTGGGTCGACTATGGTGAAGCATCCGAAGTAAGACTGCACACTCTTTCTTTCTTTGCCGAGTGACCGGAGCATTCGGTGGAACCGGTGAATCACACGTCGCTTCTGTACCGATGTGTGGGACAGAGGGCTCGTGGTACCTATTGTCCACCCTTCCTCCAATTTTATAACCGCGTGAACAGAGAGTGGGCAGATTCTCAAAGAATGAATGGGAAGGAGGTCCTCATACGGAGTCGCACACGTCGAGCAGTGCAGGAGACTGGAGAATGGGGAGAGGTCAACTCAGGGTCAGCAACATAGAGAAAGATAAGGTAGAAGCCGCTGCCTATTATATATCACAACAGACGATTGGGAACTTTTTTGGGGGGGTTACAAGAAAGATTGGAAAGGAGGGCACCTGCCACCCCCCCCCCCACAAGGCACAAGGGAGACGGACGGTCAGGAGTCTTTTCTCGAATCGTGAACAGACTTTGGCATGCTAATGACTTATAGTTCGGAGGGTAGATGACAACACCTTTTGTTGGACATGTGAGCCCATGGCGAGCCATTATGCAATAAATGTTATTGTGAATATCATTCCCTAATCTGAAATAAAGAATGAATAAATTGCATAATAGGTCCCTTAGTACAATTAGGGTTATGTACTATGGCTATCTTGATGATCATACAGTTGTTGACTCAATTATTGAATCATAGAGGCGGGTGCTTGAATGAATATCTAAAGAGTTAGATTGAGGACTCATCAAGCATCGTCAAATGATTGTTAAGAGATGATCTCCAGCAAGAGTAGGAGATGTCAATCCTATCTCAGTTAGGCTGATATCTGACCGACCTCTTGATGCAGGTCCTCTGCATAGGAATAGAGATTCAGAGGTGTTAGATTAGTTATGTCAAATAGTTAACTTAACAAGATCGAGATAACCAAAGTCCTATCTCGTATGCTGTCACGATACAGGCACGCATCCTCTGACCGGAGACAGATGTGTTACTATATGTTTGAGTATGTACATTTGGCAAACCAATAGGTTGATGACCTAATCAAGGTCTATACACCGGCGCGCTGGTGTGCATAAAAGGGCATATGAGTAATACGATCTCTCAAAGGGATCATACAGGTTCAGTTACTGAACTGGAAGACATGAGCTCACTCATGAGTATTGGAAGAATCAAATTACATGCGCATGGTCATCTCGCTTTGAAAGCTTGACTGAATTTGTAGGTTTGATATATACTTTTGGAAAGTATATTATCAAGACCTAGGTATGATATATGCTTTTGGAAAGTATATGATCGATACCGACTTCCAATGATCGAATGAGAAACTTACTGATAGAACCCTGAAGTAGACAGTGTAAAGTTGATCTAATACTTCGGGTTTATTCTGGGTCTTTCAGTATGCAAGATGTATAAGTATTAGGAATACCTGAGGGTGATGTTATCATAAATGATTGTACAACCATGATGCTTCCATTCCTAGGGAGTGATGAAATAGGTCTGGATTTTAGTGACTCCTCTCAGTAGAGAAGTAATCTGATCTTAGTCCAAATGTTGGAAATTGATCTAAATGTGACTCAGATGCAATGAGAAGATTAGATTTGCGGTCTTGTTTAATCAAGCATCTATGGGAGGCCCGAAATCTGGATTTGAGATATGATCTCAATATCCATGTCACTATACATGGAACAATACAATCACCCAGTCCTTATCTCCAAGTATTCGCGGAGAAAGCGCATTGTCCTTGAAAGAGTTCATGGATAATTCTATTGTTGATATATGTATCCGAGTATTGAGAAAATGGATAATTGAATGCGATTTAATTATCATGAATAATATGAATTTGATTCATATTATAAGGAGAGTTATCTTAGATAATTAAATGTGATTTGATTATCAAAGATGTAAATAATGTGAATGTGATCCATATTATTTGAGCTCAAGAGAATAAGTTATCCAATATAATTAAATGTGATTAAATTACTATGGATAAGAATAATGTGGATAGTAATATCCAATTATTCATAATATATTATAAATGTGATCTATAATGTATTAGAGAGAGCTAATTATAATTTATATGTGTTGATTAATTATTATGTGTATTGGATACACATTGTGTAATTAATTGACAATGTAAATTATATGTTGTTTTGGGTTGTGAATATGATTCACAATTTTTCCATGGCAAGATTGCAATATTCTCAAATATAATTGTGAATTATTTTTGAAGAATAAAACCCAACAAATTTGTTGCAAATAAATAATGATAGATTTCCATGGAGATATGCAATCTCATGAATTATCATGAGATTGCTCTCCTCATGGAAAGAGTGGGCGGCACATCATTCCTAATAGGAATGTGTGGCCGTCCACATGGAAGGTGCATGGAGATGAAATCTCCATGCACATTCTCTCCTTATTTATTGGTTTGATTTAGGACTAATTTATATTTGATTTTGTCAAATATATTTTAACCTAAATTTGTTGGTTTCACCAACAACAATCTTGACCATTGGATTGACATAAATCAATCTCATCCATTGATTTTACATGTCACATGGATTGAGATCCATGGATCCCAAAACCCTATAAATAGAGAGGCATACCATGCTCTCTATTTTTACATGCAATATTGGAGCAAACTCTCTCTCTCTCTCTACTCGACAGCCCTCTCTCTCCCTCTCATGTGGTCGTCCACCATGGATGACCTAGAGAGGTTCTCCATCGCTGCAGCATCGTCGTTATGTTGCCCGTTCGTCTGCTCGTAGATCTCCGTCTACTTCGGTGTGCCTCACTCGTGAAGAAGACGTCGGATCTCGTGTGTCGAGATCAGGAGATCCACCGCTTGGATCATCAATATGGATTGCGAGAAGCACATGGTTCATCCCCGCGCTCGCAAACGTCTCCTTCGTCGGATCGGACTTTAGACAGGAGGTCTCTTCGTTTGGAGACTCGATCGGAACCACGCTTCAAGAGGTAATCCTATTACTTGTTTGTGGTTTAGACGAAACGATCCGAGAAGTGTTCTTGGATCATGTGGTTTCAACGTATGAAAAAATTTTAAATTCCGCTGCATCGAGCGACTAGTGCGACTAGTCGCTCCTCATCGTATTCGATACGACGCTCACGCTTCCGTGATGTGCTTGAGGATCTAACCATATCCTTCAAGTGGTATCAGAGCCTTAGGTCGATGGTTTCGAATATGATTCGCTAACCGAGGACGACTTGGGTTCGTTAAGGTCGCGAAATTTTTTATCGCATTTGATTTCGCAAATCTGTTTAGGAAATAAATTCGGCACTGTTTAAATTCTTTAAACACGAATTTAATACTTGGATTTTGTTCCCCATTAAATAAGGAAATCATAGGATCTGAGTTTGCATAAATCGGATTTCATATGGTCGAGATATGGTTGTTTTAATGAACATGTATGCACTGTTACGGAAACTGTAAATCTGAACGTGATTAAAATGGTTAATTACTGTTTAGACTTGCCATGGAATGCTTGAAAAATCACTTGAATTCTGTCCTAAATCAAATTAGAAATCCATGAAAATTTATTTTATCTAATTTGGATTTAATATGATTGAGATATGCTAATTTTAGTAAGAGGGGGTCACTGCTGAAATTACATTCCTAATCAAGAACCATGTGATTGTCAATTAATGAAATTAATGTTAATTTCGAGAAATAATTATGGGAAATATTTGAGAAATATTGGGAAGATGGATCATTTCCTTAATTGACTTGGCCCCAACTAATTGATTGATTAGATTGATCTAGAATCATAATTGGAAACACAATCATCAAACTCCTTGCTTGAATAGGATTGGGAATTTGTCTAGCAAATTTCCTTATAATCATAATTGTTTTGATTACTATATGGTATAATTTCGGTTGAAGAACCGATGATCAATATCTAGTACAAATTAATCAATTTGGGCAATTATCCTTTCCCGAGGTGGATATGGTGTCTAGTCGGGGATCGCTGGGGTAGCGGGTTGCAACGTATGCAGTCCGTCCCACTACCGCCGGTACTGGCCATGACAGCGGGTAGGGCCGGGATAATGTCCGAGGGATTAAGTTGTATTTTTTCTAATTATTAAAATACGAATTAATACGTACTTTGAGAATAATACCATATATATTCAAGCATAAAAATCAAGTTTGGATTGATTGAATTGGATTGATAATTAATTTAATACGATTGAATTGATTATGTCCAATTATACTCTAATATGATTAGAGTTAATAATTCCCTTGGAAGAATTAATTATATGAATGTGATTCATAGTAATTAATTAATTTGAATAAGAGGTGGAGGATTACATAAGTGACATCCACGGTCTCCCGTCAAGGCGAAGGGTTTCCGTCGCCAGGGATTGTATATTGGAGAAGCATGTACGAAGTGATAGCACCTATATACAAGCGCATCTGGATTGACTATTTGCTTCTCGAAAGAGTAAGGCCGTATACGTAGTGACCCCAATATCGGATCCTCGTATTATTGGGGCGATATTGGATTGCGCATAGCGAGTTCTATTCCTGTTGACGGTTGGTTCAATTAATGACGGGTCAACATCACCTTAGGGGTGGTGGGCCTGGGTGTTAAAGACCGAATTGGGAGATGCAAGTTGGACTTGCAAGGCGGAATGTGTTCCCGCTTCTTTTTATCCGAGTTGCAGTTTCTCATATTATTGGGATGCAACAAAGATAAGGAAGGAGAATCACAGATCTTGCTTGAGATATAATGGTAAGTATATCTCTTACATTGAAAGTGATTAAGGGAATGAACTTTCATTGTTGACATAGCAAGATAACTTTGATATAAAATTTCCTAAATCAAAGTAAATTATATATTTAAATATATTTATGCAAATTTCTTATTTCAGATAATCCTTCATTAAACCCACTCAATATTATACTCAATAATAACCAGAAAGATATCTGGATTGGACCTATGATCCAGATAATGTACTTGCAATTGGACACACAATGTATGTGGTTGCAATGTGCAAGTTTCCTCATAATAATGAGAAGTGATAATTAAATAAGACAATAGGACTAAACCCTAGGGTTTGTATGTCTTATAAGTCTTGATCTCATCGAATGTACTTTTGAAGTGACATGTCGATAATGATCGTAATTATCAAATAATCCTTATAAATCTAAGAAGATGTTCTGGCATACATATATGCTCTCGACATTTAATCATGAATGACATGTTTCTCTGCACCATGTACAATGGTAGCTCTATAAGAGATGATGTATTCAAATTGTTTGAATACCTACTTGAACCTATGTTTTAAGAGTTTAGATGGATGTAGATGATGAGTGTCATCAATCTACTGTCTATACTCTAGTCATTCATGAAGCTTCATAATATTTCATATTGTATGAATTGGGTGAAGCATGTATAAATGTCGAAATGCTCTTACATAAATTCTTTTTGAATTTAACATAAGAGGTCCCTTAGACTTAAGCAATGGTTGCTTATAGATAAAGGGAACGCAGTGAAGCATGGGTTGGACCCAAGCCAAGAAGTATAATCAAAGAGTTGATTGTACTTCTGTGACTTCCATTTGACATCCAAAGAGTTGGGATGAATTCCAATACTGCAATATGTTGATGTGTTGATAGTATGACTATCAAATTTATATAGAATCCTTAGAGAAGGAATCGGATAATATATCAGAATAACCAACATATAATCATTGAAATCGACTTACTTATTTGATAAGGTAAAGTCTAATAATTGTATCTCAATCTTCTAATGACACTTGCAATTGGTTGCATATGTATTAGAATATTAGAAATTTGATCTTAAGGTTTATTGGTCATCCATGTTGAAAGTGATGCAAGTGTTGCAACAATTTCCATTGGATCAATAGACTTCATATTTTCAGTGGGAGCCCTTAACCTTAGAGAATGTCTCTATGACCTAGATATTAGAATACACTCTTTGTTTATTTCTAATTGTTAGACATAAACATGAATTCTGTAATAAATCTATCATAAAGAGTTTATGATGGAGATATTTCAGATAGTAATCTAAAATCTAGTGGACTCTACTAAATTAGAAAATTAATGAATGGTTCATTAAGATTTCTAATACTGAAAATTAAAAGATCAATAGGAGGGTAAAGATCATTTGACAATGATCTGGCATCACGTTTTGGACATATGTATGTTGATGAGATGAATGGACTAGTAAGACATGAAACTTCGATTGTCTAAAGATTCAAATCTCTCACATTACTTGTATTCAAAGTAAATGTCCAATACACCCTTCCTTTTGGTAAAGGTATAAGATGTCAGGTATTCAGGATCTCATACATATTGATGTATGCAGATCATCTATATCATAGTAAACATTATGGATATGTGATATCTATTAATGATTATGTATGATATGAGATTTCTTCTCTTCACCTATGAAACCTTTGAAATGTTCAAAGATTTCACATTTTTGGTTTAGAACCAAAGTTTAAAGGAAGATGAAATGAATTTGATCTAACCAAGGTAGCATGTACCTATTAGATGAATTCAAAGAAATGCCTTATGGAGATATGAATATCATTCCTATCTCAATCCTCCTAATGAACCTTAACTCAATGGAGTTGTAGGGGATACAATTGATCATGTGTGACATGATTTAATCAATGATTAATCCTAGTATAATTATCTCTTAGTTTCCAAGGTATATATGTAGTAGAGACTACATTATATAATTAATAAGGTTCCATGCATGCAAGATGGAATCTAGCACTAGAGAGTGCTACTTCATTAGAAAAATAAAGAATGGTATTGTATACCTACTTTATGACCTTGAGATTTCTTAAAGGATCTCTTCTCTGAGAATGTGATTCTTAGAGAATGACTCTCTTAAGAATCAAGATAAAATGAAGTAAAGGAACTCATTTAATCTTGAGAAGATAATGAGGCTCTTGAAAAATCAGAAACTAAAAGAATAATTGAAAATGAAACATTAATACTTCTTCAAATAAGTTTGAGAATGTATTTCCATTATCGGACTTCATGTGATAAAGTTCCTGAGGATCATGACATGGAAAGATGGATGTTAGCAATAAAAGTCTAATGTAGATTTCATATACAAGTGTTGTATATGGACCCTCGAAGATCCACCTATATGGGTAAGATCCATCAAGGTGTAAATGAATCTTCAAGAGAAAGAGGGAACCTGATGAGAAGGTAGAAACCTTCAAAGCACGGTTCGTAGCCATGAGCTACACACCGAAGAGAAGACATCGCTAGCGATGAGACTTGCTCTCCGGTGACCTTACTTTAACCCATCAGAATATTGCTAGATATAGCTACACAACTTGACTATGATATCTTCATGATATGAGTCAAGATTGCATTCCACTATGAATACCTCTCTGAAGATATTCATATGAAGTAGCCCAAGGCTTCGTGGTTGAGGAAAGAAAGGTGTGCAAGCTAAAGAACACCATCTTTGGACTCAAATAAGCTTCCTAGTTGGAACATAAGATTTGATGAAATTATAAATGTTATGATTTCAGATAAAATCTTGATGAACCATATGAAGCTTAGTGGGAGTGCCATTGTGTTCATTGTGCTAAATGTAGATAATATCCTAATAATTTGGAATGATCTAAGGATGATACTAGTAAGTGTTTTATAATTTGGTTGTTCCATACCTTGTGATATGATCTCAAGGATACCTCTTAGATCCTAGTTCTGAAGTTGTTCAGAAGCAAAGAGAAGAGGATATTGGGACTGTCACATTTGTAGTGCACCTTGGACATATTCTATTCTTAGAAATTCCAAGAAAGGCTTCCATCCCTTAAGATATGGTACTGACCTATCTAAAGGGATAGCACCTCAAGGAGTTGAGGAAGTGAATACTAGAACTGCTTGCACTTGTGCATCAGTTACGAGAAGCTGAGTGTATGCTGGATGTGTACGAATACCAGATGTCTGCCATGCAGTGGGAGTAGTAAACTGTTACTAATCCTACTATGGTTATAAAACACATGATTGCAGTAATAACAAAATCTTCATAGATGATATGATTTTTGAGATATTGATCTCAAAGTCTTATCTTCAAGTACTTAAGACTTTATAGATAGTGATCCAAAAAGGTCTTAACTTTGGAAACCTTTAGAGATACTGATCTCCAGAGATAAAGGTATTCTGATAAGGATTATGGAAATACTGGTTATAACAATTATTAAGATGTAGTGTCAAGGACCCTATAATAGCTTTAACAAAGATTGAGTATTGGTTGCATGAAATGCAACATTCGCATTAGATGCGAGCACTGTTACTGGGGATATGCAAGTACCGTAAAAGGACTTAGCGTAGTCTCGCGGGAACAGAGTGACTGATCAACTTACCTAGCTATTTTCTTAATAGCCTATGATTGTCACATGAGTGTGGGTTTACATTAAGGGCTCTTTGGGCTAGTGGGAGATTGTTGGACATGCGAGCCCACGACGAGCCATTATGCAATAAATGTTATTGTGAATATCATTCCTTCATCTGAAATGAAGAATGAATAAATTGCATAATAGGTCCCTTAGTACAATTAGGGTTATGTACTATGGCTATCTTGATGATCATACAGCTGTTGACTCAATTATTGAATCATAGAGGCTGGTGCTTGAATGAATATCTAAAGAGTTAGATTGAGGACTCATCAAGCACCGTCAAATGATTGTAAAGAGATGATCTCCAGCCAGAGTAGGAGATGGCAATCTTATCTCAGTTAGGCTGATATCTGACTGACCTCTTGATGCAGGACCTCTGCATAGGAATAGAGATTCGGAGGTGTCAGATTAATTATGTCAAATAGTTGACTTAACGAGATCGAGATAACCAAAGTCCTATATCGTATGCTGTCACGATACAGGCACGCATCCTATGACCGGAGACAGATGTATTACTATAAGTTTGAGTATGTACATTTGGCAAACCAATAGGTTGATGACCTAATCAAGGTCTACACACCGGCGCGCTGGTGTGCATATAAGGGCATATGAGTAATACGAACTCTCAAAGGGATCATACAGGTTCAGTTACTGAACCGAAAGACATGAGCTCACTCATGAGATATTGGAAGAATCAAATTCCATGCGTATGGTCGTCTCGCTTTGAAAGCTTGACTGAATTTGTACGTTTGATATATACTTTTGGAAAGTATATGATCAAGACCTAGGTATGATATATACTTTTGGAAAGTATATGATCGATACCGACTTCCACTGATCGAATGAGAAACTTACTGATAGAACCCTGAAGTAGACAGTGTAAAGGTTATCTAATACTTCGGGTTTATTCTGGGTCTTTCAGTATGTAGGATGTACAGGTATTAGGAATACCTGAGGGTGATGTAATCATAAATGATTGTATAACCATGCCGCTTCCATTCCTAGGGAGTGATGAAACGAGTCTGGATTTTAGTGACTCCTCTCAGTAGAGAAGTAATCTGATCTTAGTCCAAATGTTGGACATTTATCTGAATGTGATTCAGATGCAATGAGAAGATTAGATTTGCGGTCTTGTTTAATTAAGCATCTATGGGAGGCCCGCAATCCCGTGGAACAATATAATCGCCATGTCCTTATCTCCAAGTATTTGCGGAGAAAGTGCATTATCCTTGAAAGAGTTCATGGATAATTCAATTGTTGATATATGTATCCGAGCATTAAGAAAATGGATAAATAAATGCAATTTAGTTATCATGAATAATATGAATTTGATTCACATTATAAGGAGAGTTATCTTAGATAATTCAATGTGATTTGATTATCAAAGATGTAAATAATGTGAATGTGATCCATACTATGTGAGCACAAGAGAATAAGTTATCCAATATAATTAAATGTGATTTAATTAGTATGGATAAGAATAATGTGGATAGTAATATCCAATTATTCATAATATATTATAAATGTGATTTATAATGTATTAGAGAGAGCTAATTATAATTTATATGTGTTGATTAATTATTACGTGTATTGGATACACATTGTGTAATTAATTGACAATGTAAATTATATGTTGTTTTGGGTTGTGAATATGATTCACAATTTTTCCATGGAAAGATTGCAATATTCTCAAATATAATTATGAATTATTTTTGAACAATAAAACCCAACAAATTTGTTGCAAACAAATAAAGAGAGATTTCCATGGAGATATGCAATCTCATGAATTATCATGAGATTGCTCTCCCCATGGAAAGAGTGGGTGGCACATCATTCCTAATAGGAATGTGTGGCCGTCCACATGGAAGGTGCATGGAGATGAAATCTCCATGCACATTCTCTCCTTATTTATTGGTTTGATTTAGGACTAATTTATATTTGATTTTGTCAAATATATTTTAACCTAAATTAGTTGGTTTTACCAACAACAATCTTGACCATTGGATTTACATAAATCAATCTCATCCATTGATTTTACATTCACATGGATTGAGATCCATGGATCCCAAAACCCTATAAATAGAGAGGCATACCATGCTCTCTATTTTTACATGCAATATTGGAGCAAACTCTCTCTCTCTCTCTTTCTCTCTACTCGACAACCCTCTCTCTCCCTCTCATGTGGGATGACCTAGAGAGGATCTCCATCGCCGCGGCATTGTCGTTATGCTGCCCGTTCGTCTGCTCGTAGATCTCCGTCTACTTCGGTGCGCCTTGCTCGTGAAGAAGACGTCGGATCTCGTGTGTCGAGATCAGGAGATCCACCGCTTAGATCATCAACATGGATTGCGAGAAGCATGTGGTTCATCCCCGTGCTCGCAAGCGATTCCTCTGTTGGATCGGACTTGAGACAGGAGGTCTCTTCGTTTGGAGACACGATCGCAACCACGCTTCAAGAGGTAATCATATTACTTGTTTGTGGTTTAGACAAAATGATCCGAGAAGTGTTCTTGGATCATGTGGTTTCGTCGTATGAAAAAATTTTAAATTTCGTTGCATCGAGCAACTAGTGCGACTAGTCGCTCCTCGTTGTATTCGATACGACGCTCACGCTTCCGTGAGGTGCTTGAGGATCTAACCATATCCTTCACCTTTTTCACCCCCACAGGAGAGTCCTTTCTTCTTCTTCTTGCCTGAACCTCCCGCCTAACCCTACTTTCGAACTCCAGCTGCCCTGCCCCTGATCTAAGGGAAATATAAAGTAGGGCTCTAGACTTCTCCCTTTTCCGGCGGGGCCTAAAAAAAGGCTGCCATTTTCCGGCCTAGGTCCCAGGTCACTCAAGGGAGAGTCGTGTTATGGGTGACCTTATTGCACGGTTCGGAGAGCACTTGTCTTAGTGATGAAAGTGAACGCGTACGAAAAAGCTATCGTCAAGTTTCGTTGTTCGTTCCGCCGTTGACCCTATCTATGTTTCTATGATGGCCCAAGAACATGCTTATTCTTTAGCCGTAGAGAGACTTTTGAATTGTGAGGTACCATTACGTGCTCAATATATACGAGTCTTATTCTGCGAAATCACTCGAATTTTAAATCATTTACTTACTTTAACTACTCATGCTATGGATGTGGGAGCATTAACTCCATTCCTTTGGGCTTTTGAGGAGCGGGAGAAATTGTTGGAATTCTATAAAAGAGTCTCGGGAGCTAGGATGCAGGCCAGTTTCATACGACCTAGTGGAGTGGCACAAGATATGCCTCTTGGCCTATGTGGAGATATTGATTCCTTTACACAACAATTGCTTCTCGTATCGACGAATTAGAAGAGATGTTAACCGACAACCGTATCTGGAAACAACGATTAGTGGATATTGGTACTGTCACTGCACATCAAGCAAAGGATTGGGGATTCAGTGGTGTAATGTTAAGAGGTTCTGGGGTATGCTGGGATTTGCGAAGAGCAACACCTTACGATGTTTATGACCAATTGGATTTTGACGTACCGGTAGGTACCAGGGGAGATTGCTATTTATTGTATCCGTGTCGAAGAGATGCAACAAAGTATTCGGATCATTGTGCAATGCTGGAGAAAATGCCGGGGGCATGATCAAAGCCGATGATCGTAAGCTATGCCCTCCATCACAATCCCGAATTCAACTATCCATGGTATAGTGCGCCGTGTGAAACGTAGGTCATCGACGTTATTAACCGAGACTCAAGTTAAGCTCCGTCTCGGAACCAAGTGTTAGGAGTCAAGCATCCCGAGGTTGACGCATCTCGTTGGGCATGGAGAAGCATTGGGAATCCCAATTGATTCGGGGATGTTTCTTTTCTTCCCTTCGCAACTAGTATATAAGACGATTCTGATCTGAAAAAGGTGAAGAATTTCTCCCAAAAGGGGGTCAGAGGGGGCTTGTGCGGGAAAAGGAACCCATGTTGGGAAGCTAGACATGGTAGTGGCTTGATGAGTACCACTAAGCTGACACGCCGGAGTTGGCTTCTGGAACAACTGGGTGGTGCCTTACCGTGCCGCAGGCGCACGTGTGGTAGTGTTTGTGGTGGTGCTTCAGGATTCCAATGTGCTGCGTCCGACGATCAGAACGAGCTTGCTGGCGGACCACTGCCGTCCCATTCGTCGAGTGAGCTGGAGCGCATCCATCTTATCCACTTATCGTGGGTCGAAGAACTAAAAGAAAAGGACCGGGAAAGGCGACGACATAGGAACCACGGGACCCAGGCGGGAGAAAGCACTTAGTACGGGATACAGGATCCTTGTAGTAGGCTGGACCAACATCTAGCCGAGAGAGGGCAGCCTTTAGAAGCTGAAACCAAGACCATTGATTCTTCTCGTAGGAGTAGCACAAAAAGAGGTCTCCGCCTACACTCAATGAGAAAGCAAGCACTAACGCCTTCCACATTGGGGTGGGGCGATACGCATCGGAAAAAGGCTTCCGCGACGGCGAGATCGCGGCCATGCTTGATGAAGTGAACATCAGATAAGGGGTAGTCAGGTGCGAAGCAATTTCCTTCAGGGGAGGGAAGAAGAAAATGGCTTGTTCCCATGTAGAGTCTGTAAGTACACACCCACCCCCGGTTGAAACACGACCTTTCTTTCCAGTGGGCTATTTTTTACGGAACGCAGTCAGATTAAGAGAAAGATGGAAGGACCACTTTCAATCTTTAATTGCATTTCAAAATGCCTGCAATTACCGAGAGGCGTCGACTAATAGAAAGTGATGTTTGCGGCCATGGTGCTCTTTCTTGTCCTTTTACGGGAGGGGCGAAGCGCTTTCGCTACTGAGAAAGCTTGATTATTTATATATTTGGCACGAAGCTTCAACGACTTAGCCGAGCGTGGGAGAAGCGCAAACGATAAGGCACCTCGGGGGAGAAGATAAGAAATCGGTGCAGAGCACTCACTTTCCTGCTAAGCTGAGCACTGGAAGCGAGCTCCCGGGGCAAGACAAAGCTTCGCTAACACGATGGACTTCGATTCCGGGAAGCGCTTTAGGGGAGCCGAGGGAGGATGACCCAAGGACGCAGAGCTTGATCGATCAATTGAGAAATATCAGGGACTTCACCTTCACCTTCGACAAGACTGGGATCCTTGGCAATGGCTCAATCTATATACCGAAAGCCCCATGATGGGAAACTACCACGTTAGGTCTAGAAAGAGATGGGACCGAAGTCGCGGCTTTTTCTTTCCATCGCCAGCCTCTGTCTACTCTACCTCAATTCACCATTTCGAACCTTATACAGAGGGTTTTTCAATACCATCTCTTCTACCTATTGTAACGGCTGGGATTTTTTTCATACAAAGCTCTTTGGATTCCCTTGATTTAATTCTAAATTAAAGGGGTTGTAATGGCTTTTAAGTCCTCCATTGGGAGGCTTAAAATCCCAAGGATTCCATCCCCTCTTCACATCACTTTACCTTGCAAATTGAGAGAGAGAGAAGAAGAGAGGAGAAGAAGGAAGAGAAGAGAGATCTTACCGGCTTCTACCGTCGTCGCAGGAGACGATGATGCCCAGTCGAAGAAGGAGGAGCGTGTGGATCCAAGACCGAAAGGAGGAGCGACGATCTCGATAGATAGAGTTAAGCTTTGGATCAAGGTATGTATCGGTTTAGGATTTTACGTATCAATGAAATTCTTATCCGGATTATAATCTTTAAGTGTATGTAACATATTAGGTTTTCATGTATGAATGGTGATCAATCACGGATTGTTATCTATAACTATATGTATCGTTGTAGGTTTTGTATGAACCTTGACCACATCCAAAATACAATCTCTAAATTATGTGTCAAATATTAGGATATGTATTATACCACCACACTTGATGTTATAGATGTATCCCAAAACTTTGGTTGTTGGTAATATTAGCATGTGAAATCGTGTTACAAGCTACGGATTAATGTGTAGATACATTTATTAACAATGAGATTTATCATCATAATTGATCCTTAAATCAAAGTCACATGAGCCATTGTTGTAAGCCAATTCATCAATACCAATGAGGAAACATGATATTTCAATGCAAAAAAAAATGCTAATGGTTAATCATATATTGATTATATACACTTGTTGGTGACTATATTAGTAAAGCTTCTCTTCTTATGAATGAGAAGGGTCTAACTCGTATAGAGTTCCAACCTCGTAAATATGTTAATTACCATGTAGTGTCATACCACGACCTATCTATAGAGCAAGTAATCACTTTTTTTAATCGTTAGATTGCTTTCATACCATTCTTGTTACAAAAATATTATTATTTCACAAACATTGTTTGACATAATTATGCAATTCTACCTACAACAACAAATGCCGTCACTTTTAACTAATTAATTGAGTTTTAGACATCTTAAACAATGTAGAGATCAGAGAAAGCATGGGAAAAAAATAATAATGTCTTGTACGAAGTTAATTTTGATGCCAACTGTATTCTTTACATTTTGGGCAAATAAGGATTTTCAAAATAATATATTTGAAAAATTTATTCTATTGGTAATATTATTTTTTTCCCACCATCCTCTTAGGTGATTTAATTACCTAATTTATAAGTATCACTTAATTATGGTTGAATTATCTGCATTCAATCAGGATTTAAAAAAAACATGCAACGGTTTTTCTAAGCAGAAATGGATTACATGTCATTAGAATGTGACAAATTATTGAACTTGAGGATTATAGAAATGTAAACTTATAAGATATAATGACGCCTCTCCTTTATCAACTCAAAGGAGGTTATGCATATTCGAACTGTTTTTGGTAATATTGGGCTAATTTATACGTAATCATTTTTTAATGGGTTGAAGTAATACCAGAAATTAAAGAACAAGGCAAGGACATTTCCTTTGATTCTTTATATGAGCAGCATGTAGTTATAAAATTTAATATTTCCAAAGTGCTTGCATTAATTTTAGGGAATATAGATTTAATGATGAAAAAAATAATTGCATTTGATGCCTCGACATCAAGATGAATGTTTAAAAGGGGATTCATAACAATTGGTATTAGACTTTATAATATATGACTTTTAAAATATGAAACATGTTATAATTAAAGGAACAAAGGTGATAACCTTAATCATGATTAAGGCACAGACTCATAAAGAGTCACATGAACGACCGCAAGGGGTCGTGTTAATGCCGCAAGGGGCAATGACGCAAGGGGCGTATGGTTGCAAGGAACCACAGAGGCAAAAGCTAAGTCCTCTACAGTTGTAGCTACACTGTCATGTCATGCCCTGAACCGCAAGTTCCAGCGGTTGAAAACGTATAACAAGATACGTAAATGAAGGTTGTGCAAGAAAAGGGTTTATAAAGGAAAACCATCATGAAAAAGAAATGGAAGGAATGGTTTAATAAGAGAATGCACCATCACATGTTATGCTAGAATTGGGTTAAGAAAAACCATCAAAGCCATGGGGGTTTTATGTAAAGTAGTTTATATTTTTTTATAGGTATGTAAATTTCTTGATATATTATGAAATATGCCCACAAGTAGAAATAAATGATTATCATACCTACTTATGCATTTTACCTACTTTACTTGCATATCCATGTTTATGAAAGAAGCCAAACTAAACATGATAGGGATCGAACTTAGACATGCATGGGAAATATCTAGGCACGAAATGTTTTGTATGCATGAAAATCCAAGTATATGATTTATAACGGATCAAGGGTCATTAGAAGACCCATGAATGGACCCTGATACATACTGGGCATTAGGTTCGTACAAATTATGTTGTCTATTTCAGGTGAAGGGAAAGGCTGATTGCACATTCAGGTTCATGCTACGGACTATTTGGTATTTCTGACATGGTATGATTCAATTTATGAAGATTTGAAGGATGTTTGTATGCCTACAGGAACTACGGAGATGTCGTTTTAAATTCCTAGAGTAGTTTTGCAAAAAAAACCCCAGTCGGGTTTGTAATAACGAAACTCTTGGTTGAATGATTGTTATGAACTTTATTTGGATTTGATATTATCTCTGATCATTGAATGCCATGCTTGTTATCGGTAACGGTTTGGTCGTACTATTCGATATCGCTAGCTTCCGCTGATCTTCGCGGCCTGTTCTGTTACAAATGCTATCAGAGATAGAGTTCCTCTGGGCATAAGCTATCTCTTAATGATCTGAGACATCTTTATAAAGAGAATCAATATCGCAACTCATTGACCCTGTCGATATTTTTTTTAGCAGATGGCTCCTCGTCGCGCAATTGAAGCTAATGGAGATCGTGAGTCATCAACGAGCCAAGAAGTCGTTATGGATATGCAGAAGCAGATGCTGGAATTAATGACACTGATGGCCCATCAGCAGAAGAGTCGTGCAACCAACTCTGGTGGACTAACTCTACAGACATTCATCCAGCATGATCCACCCACTTTCAAGGGTGAGCTTGAGCCAGAAAAAGCTGAACACTGGCTATGAGAGATTGAAATGGCTTTTGAAGCAACTGATTGTCCTGAGGAAAAGAAAGTGATTTTTGGGACATTCCATCTGCGAGATAGTGCTAAGGAGTGGTGGACATCCTGCAAGGGAATTCACTTTTCAGAGACTCCGATCATCAGTTGGAATGACTTCATGGAGCGTTTTTCTAAGCGTTACATCCCCGAACATGCTAGGGATGCTACACGCCAGGAGTTCATAGACCTTCGCCAGGGAGGTATGACAGTCCAAGAATATGCTGCAAGATTTCATGAACTTGAAAAGTATGGCAAGGCCATCTATGTAAATGAAAAGCAGCGAGCCAGGAAGTTCATCAAAGGCTTGAATGCCGGTTTGAGTCTTAGGGTACTCACTAGGGGTCCCAAGACCTTATCTGTGGTTGTTGCAGCAGGTGTAGAAATTGATGCAGCATATCGGAAGATGCAACAAGTGAACCCTCAAAAACGTCCTCACAAGCCGAGCTACAATGATAAGAGGCGCCACGCTCCAGTAAACTCCAAGAAGACAAGAATCAACGATGCATCGGCCAACATGAAGTACACCTATGAAGTGTGTCCTCATTGTGACAGAAGGCATCCAGGGGAATGTTACAAGTTGACAACCACTTGCTTTAAATACGGTGAAAAGGGCCACTTCATGAAAGATTGCAAGAAAGACTTCAAGGATCAGAAGAAGACATTTGAACATAAGAAGAAACTGACAGGAAGGGTATTTGCTATTACCTCTGAAGATGCTGAAGGATCCAACACCATAGTGGAAGGTACTCTCCTAATTGCAAACCATTTATGTCATGTTCTTTTCGATTCTGGTGCTACGCATTCCTTTATTTCAAATGCTTTTGCAAGAAGACTAATCTTGGAAGTCATTGAGCTTCCATACATACTTATTGTTTCTTCACCGATGGGTGATATTAGTGCCTCAGATATATACTTAAAGGATGTACCCATTTTGATAAGAGAAGACACACTCACCACTAATCTAATCTTATTACCCATCACAACCTATGATGTCATCTTGGGAATGGATTGGTTATGGGAGCATTATGCAACGGTCTATTGTCGAGAAAAAAAGGTGGTCCTGAGTAGACCAAATACTGAAGAGATAGTTATTCGGGGCATCTGTAAGGATGGAAGATTGATTATCTCATCCTTGCAAGCAAGCCAATTACTTGCAGAAGGTTGCATTGCATTCCTCTCTAGTATAATTAATACTGAATCATCACATATGCGTCTTGAAGATTTAGATGTGGTCAGAGATTTTGCCGATGTCTTCCAAGACGATCTTCCTGGACTACCCCCTCATAGAGAGGTTGATTTCTCAATTGACGTGATCCCGGGAACGGCTTCGATTTCTAATGTTCCACATAGAATGGCACCTGCAGAACTTGAGGAGATAAAGAAGCAGTTACAAGAACAACTGGATAAGGGATTTTTACGTCCCAGTGTTTCTCTGTGTGGAGCACCCGTTCTTTTTGTGAAAAAGAAAGATGGGTCTCTTAGACTCTGCATTGATTATCGAGATCTAAACAAAGCGACCGTGAAGAATAGATACCCATTACCTCGCATTGATGATTTATTCGATCAGTTGGAGGGAGCAACAGTTTTCTCAAAATTTGATATGCGTACAGGTTATCATCAACTCCGAATAAAAGAGGAGGATATATCAAAGACAACTTTCAAGACAAGGTATGGTCATTATGAATTCTTGGTCATGCCATTTGGTCTTACTAACGCTCATGCAGCTTTTATGGAGCTAATGAATAGGGTATTCCGAGAATACCTTGATAAGTTTGTCATCGTGTTTGTGGATGATATACTGATATATTCATCTGATCCAGAGCAGCATCGAGTACATTTACATATTGTATTCGAAACTCTGTGGCAACACCAGCTTTATGAAAAATTCTCTAAATGTGATTTTTGGCTAAATAGAGTGGCATTCCTTGGTCATGTGGTATGTAAAAACGGCATTGAGGTAGATCCAACCAAGGTAGAAGCTGTGATGAATTGAAGGCAACCCAATAATGTTTATGAGATCCGTAGTTTTCTTGGCTTGGCTGGATACTATTGGCGATTTATTCAGAATTTCTCAAGGATCTCACTACCATTAAAGAAGCTCACTCGAAAGGATGTGAAGTTTGTATGGTCCGAAAAGTGCGAGCAGAGTTTTCAAGAATTGAAGCAGAGATTGACTACAGCTCCAATCTTGGCTTTACCGTCATGTAGTGGAGGTTTTTGGTGTATACAGATGCATCATGCACCGAACTTGGGTGTGTTCTTATGCAAAATGAGAAAGTCATTGCTTATGCCTCACGACAGCTAAAACCGCAAGAGATGAATTACCCAACTCATGATTTAGAGTTAGCAGTGGTAGTCTTTGCTCTTAAAACTTGGCGGCATTACCTTTACGGTGAACAATTTAAGGTGCTCAGTGATCAAAAGAGCCTCAAATATATGTTCTCTCAGAAGGAACTTAATTTGAGGCAACGACGCTGGCTAGAGTTCCTAAAAGATTATGACTTCATAGCAAATGCATTAAGTAGAAATTGGGAAGGTAAACTGACTAGTTTAAAACTTCAGTGGAAGATGATGAAGGATTTTGAAGATTGGAAGCCTTTCTGGAGAGAATCGTGAAAGATATCTTTTGCAGCACTCAAGATTCAACCAGAGATAATTGGGAAGATCTTGACTGCACAAAAAGTAGATGCTGATCTTCCTAAATTTATAGAAGCATCTAAAAAGGAAGGTTCTGATTTCACCATTGGAACGGATGGAGATATAAGGTATCGCAGCAGATTATCGATTCCAAGTGATATTGAGTTGAGGCAGGAGCCTGGACGAAGCACATAGATCGATGTACACTATTCACCCAGGTACAACGAAAATGTACAAGGATATGCAACGGAACTTTTGGTCGTCAAGGATGAAGAATGACATCACAAAATTTGTTGCTAGATGCTTGGTGTGTCAGCAGTTCAAGATTGAACATCAGTGTCCAGCAGGACCTGTTCAACCCTTGGAGATACCTGAATGGAAGTGGGAGCACATAATGATGGACTTTGTCACCGGTCTGCCCAAGATAACAAAACATCCTTATGACACCATATGGGTGATTGTTGATCAATTGACCAAATCAGCATATTTTCTACCTATCCGCTTGGATCAGTCAACATACAGATTAGCAGAATTATATGTGAATGAAATCGTCAGCTTACATGGTGTTCCTGCATCAATTGTATCTGATTGGGATACACGATTTACCTTTCGTTTATGGAAGAGTTTTCACGATGCTATGGGCACTCAATTGAAGTTTAGCACTTCATTTCATCTGCAGACTGATGGTCAGTCAGAAAGGACCATCCATATACTAGAAGATATGTTGAGAGCTTGTGCTTTAGATTTTGTGGGCAGTTGGGATAGACACATTCCATTGGTGGAGTTTGCTTACAATAATAGTTATCATTCGAGCATCAAGAAGCTCCCTATGAAGTGCTTTATGGGAGACCATGCAGATCACCCTCATGTTGGAGTGATGTTGGTGAGAAGCATATTTTGGGACCAGAACTTGTTCAG
Source organism: Ottelia alismoides (assembly GCA_037367405.1). Taxonomy (NCBI): domain Eukaryota; kingdom Viridiplantae; phylum Streptophyta; class Magnoliopsida; order Alismatales; family Hydrocharitaceae; genus Ottelia; species Ottelia alismoides. The sequence continues at coordinate 822,359 of JAZKJV010010557.1, read as the reverse complement.
ACAAGTAAACAGGGTGTGGAACTAATCAGGATGAGATTGTTGGCAGCTCAATGTAGACAAAAGTCTTACGTTGATCGTCACAGAAGAGAGTTGAGTTTTGCAGTTGGGGAGCATATGTTCCTAAAGATCTCTCAAACCAAAGGTGTCTTACGATTTGGCAAAAAGGGGAAGCTCACTCCCAGATACATAGGACCTTTTGAGATTCTACAACGGATCGGAGAGGTGGCATATCGTATTGCATTACCACCTCAATATTCGAAACTACATGATGTTTTTCATGTGTCTATGCTGAGGAAGTACACTCATGATCCTTCACATGTGATCGAGCACGAGGTAATTGATATTCAACCAAACTTGACCTTTGAAGAGAAACCTATACAAATCATCGATCGTAGAGATCATCACCTCCATTGGTGCATAGTTCTGATGGTCAAGGTCCTTTGGCAGAATCACCAAAAGGAGGAGGCTACATGGAATTTGGAAAGTGAAATGCAAGAAAAGCATCCACAACTTTTCGGTATGTCCCTTTACTAAGAAATTTCAAGGACGAAATTTTTTTAAGGGTGGTAGATTGTAATGGCTGGAAATGTTTTTCATACAAAGCTCTTTGGATTCCCTTGATTTAATTCTAAATTAAAAGGGGTTTTAATGGCTATTAAATCCTCCAATGGGAGGCTTAAAATTCCAAGGATCCCATCCCCCTTTCACGTCACTGTACCTTGCAAATTGAGAGAGAGAGAGAGGAGAAGAGAGGAGAAGAAGGAAGACAAGAGAGATCTTACCGGCTTCAACCGTCATCGCAGGAGACGACGATACCGAGTCAGAGAAGGAGGAGGGTGTGGATCCGTGATCGAAAGGAGAAGCGACGATCTCGATAGATAGAGTTAAGATTTGGATAAAGGTATGTATTGGTTTACGATTTTACGTATCAATGAAACTCTTATCCGGATTATAATCTTTAAGTGTATGTAACAGATTAGGATTTTATGTATGAATGATGATCAATCACGGATTGTTATCTATAACTATATGTATCAGTGTAGGTTTTGTATGAAACTTGACCACATCCAAAATACAATCTCTAAATTATGCGTCAAATATTAGGATATGTATTATACCACCACACTTGATGTTATAGATGTATCACAAAACTTTGGTTGTTGGTAATATTAGCATGTGAAATCGTGTTACAAGCAACGGATTAATGTGTAGATACATTTATTATCAATTAGATTTATCATCATAATTGATCCTTAAATCAAAGTCACATGAGCCATTGTTGTAAGCCGATTCATCAATACCAACGACGAAACAAGATATTTCAATGCAAAAAAATGCTAATAGTTAATCATATATTGATTATATACATTTTTTGGTGACTAGATTAGTAAAGCTTCTCTTCTTATGAACGAGAAGGGTGTAACTCGTATAGAGTTCCAACCTAGTAAATATGTTAATTAGCCATGTAGTGTGATACATCGACCTGTCTGTAGAGCAACTAATCACTTTTTTTAATCGTTAGATTGCTTTCATACCATTCTTGTTACAAAAATATTATTATTTCACAAACACTGTTTGACATAATTATGCAATTCTACCTATAAGAACCAATGCCGTCACTTTTAACTAATTAGTTGAGTTTTAGACATCTTAAACATTGTAGAGAAAAGAGAAATCATGGGACAAAATAATAATAATGTCTTGTACGAATTTAATTTTGTTGCCAACTGTATTCTTTACATTTTGGGCAAATATGTATTTTCATAATAATATATTTGAAAAATATATTCTATTGGTAATATTATTTTTTCCCACAATCCTCTTATGTGATTTAATTACCTAATTTATAAGTATCACTTAATTATAGTTGAATTATCTGCATTCAATCAGGATTTTTAAAAAAAAACCATGCAACGGTTTTTCTAAGGAGAAATGGATTACATGTCATTTGGATGTGACAAATTAATGAACTTGAGGATTATAGAAACGTAAACTTATAAGATATAAGGACGCCTCTCCTTTATCAACTCAAAGGAGGTTATGCATATTCGAACTGTTTTTGGTAATATTGGGCTAATTTATACGTAATCATTTCTTAATGGGTTGAAGGAATACCCGAAATCAAAGAACAAGGCAAGGACAGTTCCTTTGATTCTTTATATGAACAGCATGTAGTCATAAAATTTAATTTTCCAAAGTGCTTGCATTAATTTTAAGGAATTAGATTTAATGATGAAAAAATAATTGCATTAGATGCCTCGACATCAAGATGAATGTTTAAAATGGGATTCATAACAATTGGTATTAGACTTTATAATATATGACTTTTAAAATATGAAACTAGTTATAATTAAAGGAACAAAGGTGATAACCTTAATCAAGATTAAGTCACAGACTCATAAAGAGTCACATGAACGATCGCAAGGGGTCGTGTTAATGTCCCAAGGGGCAACGCCGCAAGGAGCATATGGTTGCAAGGAACCACAGAGGCAAAAACTAAGTCCTCTACAGTTGTAGCTACACTGTCATATCATGCCATGAACCGCAAGTGCCAGCAGTTGAAAACGTATAACAAGATACGTAAATGAAAGTTGTGCAAGAAAATGGTTTATAAAGGAAAACCATCATAAAAAAGAAAAGGAAGGAATGGTTTAATAAGAGAATGCACCATCACATGTTATGCTAGAATTGGGTTAAGAAAAACCATCAAAGCCATGGGGGCTTTTATGTAAAGTAGTTTATATTTTTTTATAGGTATGTAAATTGCTTGGTATTTTATGAAATAGGCCCACAAGTAGAAATAAATGATTATCATACCTACTTATGCATTTTACCTACTTTACATGCATATCCAAGTTTATGAAAGAAGCCAAACTAAACATGATAGGGATCGAACTTAGACATGCATGGGAAATATCTAGGCATGAAATGTTGTGTACGCACGAAAATCCAAGTATATGATTTATAACGGATCAAGGGCCGTTAGAAGACCTATGCATGGACCCCGATACATACTGGGCATTAGGCTCATACAAATTATGTTGTCTATTTCAGGTAAAGGGCAACGTTGATTGCACATTCAGGATCGTGCTACGGACTATTTGGTATTTCTGACGTGGTATGATTCAACTTATGATGATTTGAAGGATGTCTGTATGCCTAAAGGAACTACGGAGATGTCGTTTTAAATTCCTAGAGTAGTTTTGCAAAAAAACCCCAGTCGGGTTTGTAATAATGAAACTCTTAGTTGAATGATTGTTATGAACTTTATTTGGATTTGATATTATCTCTGCTCATTGAATGCCATGCTTGTTATCGGTAACAGTTCGGTCGCACGATTCGATATCGCATGCTTCCGCTGATCTTCGTGGCCCATTCCGTTACACCTATACCACAGTGGAAGCTCCTAAAGGAGAATTTGGTGTCTTTCTGGTTAGTAATGTAAGCAATCGTCCCTACCGTCATCAAATAAGAGCACCTGGCTCTGCCCATTCATAAGGACTCGATTCTATGTCCAAACAACACATGCCAGCTGATGTAGTCACCATCATAGGTACTCAAGATATTGTGATTGGAGAAATAGATAGATAGTCACCCACGACGATAAGGACCCGGGAAAGGGGGCCGACCCGAAATCCAAATGGATTGTTGTTCGCAAGGTCTCCTTGCTGGAATACTAGACACCAGTATTTGGAGAAGACCCTTTCTCCGCGGCAAAAAAAACCTAGTTTACTCTCCCGCGCATCCATGGCTGATTGGTTAAAGCACCCAATCCCGACGAGAGGAGGCCGCTGGCCCACTCGATCCAGAAGAACGAGAAAGTGGTCGAGAAAAAAGGCGTATGCCTAGACAGTGGGGCTGAGCAAAAGAACTCCCGGCCTCCGCTTGACTTCACATGTCTCATGAACCAACTAGTTTGATCTACGTCCGGGTAGGGCTAGCGATTCGTATGATGTCAATTAGAGAGGACTACAAAAGGGGAGCTTGCAAGGGTCCTCGGACATCGAGGGCCCATGGGGGGAAAGGGCGTCGGGGCTTTGGGGGTCCTACTATCAATCAATAAGGAGGGGGTACATTCTCTTTTCTAGTCAGTAGTTCCAAGTGAGTGTAGTGAAGAAGAAGAGAGAGAGAGAGAGAAACGACTATCCGGAGGAAGGAACCAAGCCTTCCATCATACCCCGTAGCTAATGTTCCTACTAATAGGTTGGCCAGGAATCTCTTTCTCCATCCTTACCTATTAGTAGTTAGGAGTTAGACCTTCTTACTATTGGTGCCTACGGCAAGGAAGGTTAGACTGAGAATAGGGATAGGAATCGACTTCTTGCCTTCTAATACTGAAACTACCTCAACGACTCTTAAACTCCATCAATCAATGGCTTTGTCTTCTCATTTTCCTGCAAGGAAGTCCTTCTCTCTACTCACGGAAACATATTAATCAATCAGATAATGAAGCGACAAGGTCTTGTCTCTTGACCCTCTCCGAGAGTCGCCAATTCGCACTATATATCCGGATGGCGAGCTAGGAGTTGACGAAATTGAGCGGTCTTGGCAAGAACCAAGGCTTCACAGGTCAGCCTTGACTATTTGGCCACGCACTCTTCGGGCTTAGATATTTTGATCCTGAAGTCATCCTCAGGCGCCACTCCTACCACCCTTCCCGCTCACGTCGACCCGGCATACCTAGCTCCCTTGTACTAGTTAGAGTACTCAGTCAGTTGTGGATTTACAGACGCACGGAAAGAGGAGCCCTCTATAATAGGCTTCGATCTCGGTCCCCGTGTCCTCAGAAAGCTTTCGCACATCCTAAACCATGCTCCACCCCTTTTATATAGTATTTCAAATAGGTTGACGAAGCAAGGATAGAGCCCTAATATATAGTTGGGAGCTGTAGTCCAAGACGAAGGGAGGGAGAAGGAGGTACGAAGCCTTTTTTGCAATTATGAAACAGACGTTCCCCATGACCTTAAGCAAAGCAAAAATCCCTGTCCCCCGAATTCAAATAAAATAGAAAGACGTCATTATAGGGGGCCAAGATAAACATTGAACTTGAAGCTATAATTTCAGTTCATGCTATAATCTAATTGAAGATAATGGTTTCTTATATTATCTAGTTTAGTTGTTTTATATTGTTTTTCAAATAAGGAAATATAGGAATGAAAATGACATATTTAGGGGGATGAAAATAGAGACAACATTATATTCACAATTATATATTCTAGTTTTCGAGAGAACTCAGTAGTGTTTTTTTATAACTTAGATCAAAGTGAGATCCTTTTTCTTTATATCTCATCTTGATATTTAATAAAGTAGAAAGAGACAAAATTAGTCATATGCGACAAGGGAAGGTTCAAGCAAGAAAGGAGGCAGGAGAGTGATACTATAAAAGCCTTCCAGACCAATGTGCGGACTTCCTGTATTAACTGCACATAACCTGGCTAGGAAATGTCCAGCAACTCAACATAGGTTTTTTGAGCTTGGATATATTGGTGCTTATATATTCAGAAAAATGGTTAGGGATGGAAGACTTGACCATCGAGACCACCCTCATGCAAGTTCGTGCAGGATATGATGACCTGACGAAAAGAGCCAAAACATTGCATGGTAAACACATTTTTGTGTGGTCCCTTGAGTGTGAGGGTGCTCCAGCACCTGAGCGTCTGAGTCCATGACATGAGAAAGGAGTTCAGAGCAAGAAGAGGATGGGGATGAAAGTCTTCGCTCCAACAGAAGCAACCGTCATATAAGCTTCTCATTCTTCTTCAGAAGCTTATATCTAGTTAGTTGCTCAAACGTGGATCTGAGGGTGAAGCTCAGGGTTGAGTCCCTGCAAAAGAGGAAAAATCAACAATTAGACACCACTTCTTCACATGTTTAACATCAAAAGATTGACTAAGTTGAGTAGTAGGCTTAGCAAGTGCAATCTTTTGTGAACTGAGGTGCGTGAGATCGAGATTGAGAAGAGAAAGTTCCATAGTTGAACTCTCGAGATCAGGCAAAACCAAGAACATATGCAAGACCGTAAGAGAGGCATTAAGCCAACTAAGATGTACTATTTTTTGCGGGTTTTTCAAAAGAAGAAAATGTTGTGGTGGAGAGTTCGAGCTATTCGACGATTCTTGCTTTCAAATCATGCCTGAGGTCATTGATCGATTCGAGGCTTTTGAACCGAGATGAAAGACCATTAATTTAAGAAGAAAGGCAAGAAAACCCCAGTTATCAAGAAGCTCAATAAAGGTGGGAGTCAGGCGAAAAATGGTCCTAAGTATGAGAAGGCAAAGAAAGGTCAAAACTTTGTCTCTGTTTGCGAAAAGATGAATTGTACTCTTCCTAGATATACCTGGTGGATTGACTCTGGTTCCACTTGTCATGTGCACCTTGCAGGGCTTCAAAAGCCACAGGACTCCAAGTGAGCGTGAACGCTTTGTCTACTCAGGCAATGGATTACGTTCACGCGTGGAGGCATTAGGAAGATGCAGTCTTCAACTCGATTCCGGATTGACTATAGAGCTTGAGAATGTATTTTCGATTCCCTCTATAAACTGCATTTCTGTTTTAAGATAGGAGGTTGACGTTTGAATTTGAATGACTATGAGGTTTCCATAATCACTATATAATAATTGGTGGGACGTTCTCGCGGATCCGGAATGGTGGTTGATGATATATAAGGTTCATTTAGATAATACAACATATAAGGAATTCTTAACCGAGGGATAAAAGAGGGTCAATGAAAAATCAGATAGTTAGGACGGCTTTGTCCCTTCTTAGCCAGGTTGGGGCACATTTCAGAAGAGAAGATTCGAAGGCTAGTGAATAATTTTCTTCTTTCCAATTGAGATTTCACTGATCTCCGAATCCGTGTGGATTGCATAAAGGGAAAACTGACCAAGACCTTCGAGAAAAGTGCAAAAAGGCATAATGGAACATTGGAATGAATTAATACAGATATTTGTGGTCCACCATGGTGAGATCATCACATTTGCCAATGACCACTCCAGATATGGCTACATCTACTTGCTATCTGAGAAAGAAGAAGCACTTGATGCATTTTCAATAAGGTCTTTAAGGCAGGTTATTAAAGTGGTTAGATCAGAACGAGGTGGTGAGTACGAAGGTAGGCATACTAAAACTGGAAGGATGGCAGGTCCTTTTGACCTTGAGGTCATTGTCGCACAATATTCCATGCATGGTCACCCTAGCCCTATAGTCTAGTTAGAGTAGCCCAAAGGGGAAATCGGACCCTTGGTCAGATGTATGATCAGTAACACTTCTCTCCCTTTGTTTCCGTTGTCCGAAGCCTATTATAGAGGGTTCCTACCATAGACTAAGAGCCGTTCAAAGATCATAGGGAGATAGATAAGTAAGCTAAGGCTGTTCAAAAGACTCCGAGTTGTGGACAGGAAGGAAATCTAATTTGACCCTTGGGGAAGTCGGCATCATTGTACAACCCAAAGAGAAGAAGTGAGATCCAAGGACAGTGAGTGCGTATTTGACCTTCGACGAGGGTTATAGATTTGATTGTCCTTCACTTCCTACTCATATCAATGAGACCGACTTTGCCAATATTCTTGAGGATGACTTAATCCGTGGGAGTTCTGAGCAACTTTTGATCAAATGACAGAATCCTTCGTCAAATGACCAAAGAGTTCTCCCATGCATACCGACGGGTATCACAAACATACATCAAGAGCCACCTCATCAGGTATGTCAAGAGGTAACTGAAGAGCGTCCTCATCAGGAAAGCAATGCCTCCCCAACCTCAGGTAGTAGAGTGGAGTTGTGAGTCCCCCTTAAAGAGTGGAGTTGAAGATACTAGTACCAGAAACGAAAGCAAGATCCGAGTGACTTTTGAATAATATGTCGACGTGGTGCAAATCATAGTAGGTTAGGTAATATGCCTAGAGGATAGTTCCCTTGGCAGATCAGACCAACCTGTTCCTTGATCTCCGGCCATGAATCAAAGATTCCTCCTGGTGATCTGACCAGGGCCCTGCCGGAAAGGGCAAAAGAGGTTGCTTACTTCTTACTCAAATAGGGGCTCAGCCCCTGACAAAAAAAAGGTTCCTTCCATCATAGCAGCCAAGGAAATTTCTCGATCCTCGGAATAACCAAAGAAAAAGAGCTATTAAAAAAGAACCATGGCAAATGCATTGATTGGTGAACATGATCTACCAAGGAGGGATGTGAGGGATTTTGGGGGAAAGGAGGGAAGGTTGGGGGGGCAGTCATTCTTTTGAAAAGCCTGTCTTTACGAAAGAATATAACCTCAATCCACTTATTCTTCCTTCTTTCATATACCTCCCCACCAATAAATCGAGACAAATGGGAATAACCGAACCACGTCTACAAATGCCAATACCATGCAGCTACTTCAAAGCCAACGTGATGCTCCTTGGTCAGATGACTAAGATATTGGTGAATACCACATATGATCAAGAAAAGAGTACCTATAATCACAAGAAAACATGAAAGCATGTTGCTGAGAAAAAGGTTGAACCATAAATACTATCAGAAATCGTGGAGGGTGCTTGGTAGTATTCCATTCCTTGAAAGCCTGTGAATACTAGAGCCAGTAAAACAGTAGCTACTAAAGCGTAAACTGCCCCTTTTTCCTTCCCCGCGAGGAGGGCATGATGAGACCAAGTTATGGCAGCTCCGGATGAAGGAGAATAAGGGTATTAAGAAAAGGGATTTCCCTAGGATCTAAAACCCCAATCCCTTTTGGGGGCCAAATACCACCGATCTCTATCATGGGTGCCAAAGAAGAATGGGAAGAAGCTAGAAAAAGAGCAAAAAGGAAAATAACCTCCGATACTATGAATAGAATAGAACCATATCGAGGTCTTAATTGTACAGCTTTTGTATGATGTCCATCCAAAGTGGATTCACGTAGAACATCGCGCCACCATACAAACATTGTATATAGGAGAAATATGAGGCCTAAACTGAGAAGTGTTGCACCCCCTTGAAATGAGTGCATGTACGTCACACCTCCAACGGTGGTTGCCAATGCTCCGAGTGAACCCGAAATAGGCCATGGACTTGGATCTACCAAATGAAAAGAATGCCTCTGAGATTCAATCATAAACCACTTTGTCCCGGTTGTATGTCAACCACCCCTTCACCCCATCGAGACTATTATATATGTCAGTTTGTCACCAACTCGTACTATATATCCGGGCATCGAAGTGAGAACCCCCGAGAAAATCAATATCATTATAGAATGGGAAAAAGATAAATAACATCATATAAATGTCGAGCGAGCTTTAAAGTGAAGTGCCCCCTAACGCGAAGTGGTATAAAAGCCTTTTTGGTGTCATTTGAAATAGGAAGGGATGGTTGTTTCATGGCATTTCTAGAAGTAATACTAGAAAAAGCGAAGACTCTCTCTATGACTTCACGAAGAGGAGAATCGTTGGTTTGATCGACGAAATACGTGGGAAAATCGAGAAGAAAGTCACTCAAAAAAGCAACATCCGACTTGGCTTACAATAATCAGCCTCAGCAGCCTCAGAAGGGGGGAAAGGGGGGCACAGAAGAAAGAAGAAAAGTGTGCCTTCTATTAAATATTTAAGGCCTCAAAAATAGGTCGAAGCTTTTGGATTCCCATTGTATATCCTAGTACGTGCCTTCCCCCCGTTATGAGATCGTCCTCGGGGACGGGAGGGGCCATATTCAGAAGCCCCTGCTTCCCGGCCCTGGAAGGTATTTATAGTAGCTTGTGGACACGTGGGGACACAGCAACCCTTTTTAGTACTCATTTGTGCGCTACCTCCCCCCTTCTTCCTCCAAGCATGACATACTTTTGCCATTTTTAACAACATATTTCTTATTCAAAAACGAACATATTTATATAGTAGAGAACATTCGCAGTTATATTTTGATAATCAAATATGTAGTTTTAAATCAAATGTCGAGCGGAAACCTTCGCCTTCGGCTCCATACAACTGCTAAAAAAAGTAGGGAAGCTTGCCAATACTGCTATCTTCCCCTTATTGGATAGAGCAAACTGATATACATAGAGTAGGTCGGGCGAAAGAAAGTTGGACTGATTCATCCCCTCACCTTTTCAGTGAGACGACTGAAAGATCAAGAAGCGGAAGATCTCTTAGTAAACATGAACTACTTCACCCGTCAGACGTACGGCGCAGCAGAAAGGGTGATGAGAGGAAAGAAGACGAGAGAGTAGGAAAAGCAAACGTCAAAGAAAAAGCATCTTGCATTGTTGTTCGGAAAGGATTGTTGATCAATGAATGCATGGTCCACCCCCTGGATTGAGCTTTGATTGACTTATGTTGTCTGTGTGTGCAGCTATGAGAGAGAACCGCTCAGCTCTCTCTCCTCAGAAGATTGGAGCCAATGCCTTAGAGGACGAAGGAAGAGGGCCTTAGGATTAGAAAGAGAAGGCTCAAAAGGTTTATAGGGCAAACTTAGTAATAAATGCGATAAGCCGGGAATACCGGGAGTCTCTGTCAATAGTTTCATTCCTCTATTTCCCTGAAAAATGACAAGCCCATTTACCTACTCCTTATTTAGTATTTCCTTTTCATCTGACTGCGAGAACTCAGAGGCGGACCACTCCACTTGCTTTATGGACTACTTTCTCGATCGAACATGACCTTCCCACTATATATCTGGGGAAATCCAGATTCATAATGCTGACATCTTCCAAAGATGCTTTCAAGTGCATGGGGGAAGGCCACGTGCTATGGTCTTGACTTCAGGCAAGAACTAGCATCGGGGGTAGGGGGACCTAGTGTGCACCTCCGGGAGAACTCTTTGTGTATGGGTTATACCGAAGAGAAATAGAGAAAGTCCCTCCGACTCTTCTTTTTTCTTTGGGAGACTAAACAAGAGAATGGGGTGCTCCCCCACCCCTTTGTTATTTCTGCCGGTGAATGTGCATACGCCTCTCACTGAAAACACGGAGTGAGCTTCTCCATAATTGAGATGAATCTCCGGAGGTTTGTTTAAGTCGGAACAATGGGAATGCGTCCAATTATTATATAAGCTGTCTGGGAAATGATCTCATTACACCCTATGTGGCTGTGGATGTCACTCTTTAGGAGGAGCGAACAAGTTCACTTTCAAGTTGGGAAGGGCCTTCTCTCTCTTCTTAGAAGATTGAGAATCTCGAGAACATTGACGATTGACATTATACAAATACTAGCCCTACCCGGGGCTGGCCCTCCTTCCCCCAAGCGTGACGTACCGGGAGGGATTAAAAAACGATGCTTCCTTGGCCGTGTGGAACATGGATGAGCATTATGTCATTCCTACAAGTCAAAAGACTAGAAGAAGTGCCCTCTGAGGACTTCGAGATCAAATATAGAATGTTTCTTTCCATTCCTCGTGAGCCATTGATTTCTCCAAAAGAAGAGATCAAAGTTCTTTTCCTCTTTTTTCCCAATAAGTCGACGTCCTTACACCATTGGGATACTTCGAAGAAAGTTGAGGACATATAGGAGACACCGGTGCTAAAACCTTTGATCGATACCTCTACCAATTTCTCTTTTTGGGGAAGGTCGTTGCTCTGGATCTTGTTCTCCCGATCTGAAAGCAGTTGGTTTTGTAGTTTGAGAATTCTTCCGATCCCAAGTACTCCATATCTATCATTGCATTTAGGAATATAATTAGTCAAGAGTACCTGGTTTGACCAGAAGAATTGTGTGAAATAAGTGAATTTATCCAGTTCAGGCATTACGATTCATCAGAAATTCTTCCCTCCAGACAGAAAGAGACTTCTTCCTGTACGAGTTTTGAAGAACTATAGAGAGGTGTGGTTGGTTTTTGACCGACGGAAAGCATGGGAGAAAGATAGATCGTCTCCAAGATCAAGACAAAATTCTCATTCGATTTTTCAACTGGATTGACTTGCTCGCCATTGAACTATAGAGAGCTGTGGTTGGTTGTTGACCGCTTGTGGAAAATTGGAGTGTGAACTCTATAGAAGAGAAGAAATATAGAAGAAGAAGAAGTGAAGAATCGACTAGATTATATATATTCTGGGGAATTTCTTTATAACAGGAAAATAGTCTACTTTTGATCCTGGGTGGTCGAGTCGGGAAGGTCAAATCGAGAAATGAACGCGAATGATGACCATTGCAAAAGAGTATGACGTCTCTGAACTGCTTTCTTTTGCTCCGGAGATGGGCGAAGGCTTATCCCAGGGCCAGGATGTGAGTCGTGCGAAAGATGCTTGCTTGTAGCGAAGGTGGCTAAGATTAGCTAAGGAATAGGTAAGCTATGGACATTTGTGGCCGGTCTCCAAATGAGGACTTCTCCCATTTGTTTAGTCTACTTCCTAAGTGCAGAGCCTTAGACTTTTTGGGCCTCAGATTCTTAAGACCACTGCTCTGGATAACTAAAGACCAAAGAGATGCTTCCCGGACAAAAGAAATAGATAGTGACCGCTCTTCTCCTGCCTATTCATCTATCGAATCACATCCGTCATGTGATGGAGAAATTCTCCTTTTCTGCGCCGAGTAGTCAAGTTCAGGGAAGCTCCCCAATACCCCCTTATCAAGCCCCTATACGACTAGGAGGCCCTCTTTTGTGATTCCAACTAGTTTGGAGAAATTTCCGGACCAGATCGACGCGCTTGAGACCTTTGATCTTGGCAACTATTATATCTTTTCCGCTGCGATCTTATCCGCTCTTTGATAGAAGACTTCGAATCCCCATCCGCCAATTGAATCTGAATAGGCTACACATATTTCTATAATGAGGGTGAGGGCTTTCGGCTAGTGGGGTGGGCTACGTAACTAGTGGGACTCTTTCTTCTAGAAAAACAGGGAGAGCGAAGGAAGAAGGACCGTATCCTCTCCGAAAATCTGATAGAAGTTGCTATTTGATTTGTTTGTTTATTTTAGCAACTATTAGAATATTACTTGTTAGCAAGATTTGTCTGGAAGAAAATGTCGCACTTCAATCGGACCCTAGAAAAAGCCTTGCCCTAAGAAGGTTTTTTGCATCAAATCAAAAGAGTTAGCCCACTAGCAACTTTCTATCTCAGACTCGAAGGTAGAAACAAGGGCAAGCCGGAAGGTAGTAGGAACAGCTTGCCATTTTCAATAAGTCAAGATATAGTTTGGGATGGCTTGTCTTGTTGGCTTGGAGTACCGGGAACAGACGAAAGTCATCACCCCCCACCCCCCTTCCTTGCCCATTTGAAATTCCTGCTTGTCCTTTTTTGATTTTAGACAATGCCCATTTACTAGTGAGGGCGAGTGGGCCTTTTGTTTGCTTGACTTCATCCAAGCACTGACAATAGATTCCTTTAGAACAGTAGTCATGTTATTGCTAGAAAGACCCCCTGAAAAACACAAGCCCCATCCCAGCTCCTTTTAAATATCTTTCTCGAAAATTGCGGAGAAGCCAAGAAGATCAGGGTCGAAGTGAGAACACCTGAACTTGAAGCTATAATTTACGTAGAATATATATATATATATTGATGTTCTCAAAAAACTTGTATTATCTAGTTGAGGAACTAGTTTAGAAAGTATATAGATAGCCCAAGAGAAAATCAAGAAGCCGCCCTGATATATAGTACGAGTTGGCGACAAACTGACGTATATTATAGTCTTGTTGGGCTAGGTCTCAGGGAGGAAAAAAGGACCCGAAGCTCAGCAGAGGGGAGGTGGCTTCAGCCCCATCCTGGGCACCAACGAGAGACGATTCGGGTCTAGGGATAGGAGTCTGGAGTTAGGAAGGAAAAAAGAAAGGCAGAAGGAAATGTTGTAGGGTTTGGGGAATGGGGTAGGGCTAACTACCCTCGCCTTCTCCTCTCTTCTTCCGGTCTTTCCTTTCGGGGAAAGGTAGCCATGGGCAATCGAACCATCCTAAATAAACCCAAGCGTCTTCTCTGTTCTCTGTACTCCGGTCTTTTGATTATTGGAAGACTATATATTTAGGGCTCCTTCATCCCGATAAAGTAGTATGAGGTATTCAATCCAGTATCGGTAGGCACAAATCATTGGTATTGGGTGTATCTTCCGATTGTGCCGAGTTGACATCTCCCCTGCTTTTTCTTTTTCATAGCAGAAAAGAATGCCTTACCCCCGCTTTGAAAGGAAAGCTGCGTCACGTCAGGGGAGGCTGCAGGTACTGTGGATCCTCTGACTCCCGAATGTTCTCCTTAATAAGGTTGCCTTCCGGGGTCTCGTCAGTCTTCCCTGTAGGTCATGATGTGCCTCGAGATGGTCGTATCATGTCTCCCTACCGGTAGGGAATCCGGTCCTGGGTCGTCGCTCTGCTGCGTCTGGCCCGTCCTCTAGGCACCTTTGGAAGGCAGGGAATGTGACAACATACACACTTCCCTGGTCCTTCTCATCATTTGCAGGGTTTGGTTGCCCAAAATTGACTTGGTTTTGTCAAAAGGCCTCATCTCGAAAAGCCCAGCTCACAACCCCTCTCGCAGTGAGGAATCCCCTCGCCTCGTTCTTGTTACATGCTATTTTCCCCTTTGACATGAGGGTGAGTCCAATTATGTCCAAGCCATGAATGGATTGTTCCTCTCACGCGCGGAGACCCACAGGTGCCCATAGTAGGTCGGCCGCCCTACCTAAACCAATCATCATATCAGTCCCTAGGCCCCATTGCTGGAAAGGCTCGGCTTTAAAACCGTACGTGGAGCTTCTGCCTCCTACGGCTCCTCTAAGGATGAAAGGGGAAGCAGATGAGGATTGTGTGTTTAAGGTTGTTGTACACGCTCCTAATGCATGAAAATGCTATTTGATCCCTACCTGCCACTCCCCTTGCCACTCCCCCAAACACAGAAAGAAGATGCAACTAGTACGACTAAGATCTACTCGATTCACAGAGTCTCTAAACCAGTTTGGAAGGGGGAATGGGGACGGACCCGAATGTAGCGTGCATGGCGTAGGGATTCTCCCAGGAGGGAGATGAACTCAGACGGAAAGAAAAGACACGAAGAAAGAGTGTTATGCTTGATATTCTAGAAAAAAGCATGCCCGCGCCTCCACAACAAAATGGAAACACAAGACAGGCGAGAAATGGACAGAAAGAGAAAAGTCAGTCTCCTTACTAGTCCACCCCATCCCCTTTGCCCCTTCCCCACCTATTTTCTCTTTTTTAGCAGTTTGTCCAGCTTTTGCTTCCACTTCCTTCGAGTTCCAACTTATGTCCATGATGACTTGTGCCCTATCACGGCTTTCTAACTCCACGGGGCCTAGGATCATCTCGACCATGAGGAGGGAATATTCCCCTTTAGACTCCACTCTATATAAATATATAATTATGGATTTTTTGGGTTGATTTCTCACAAACTTTGAGCTTGGACGAGTTCCTCAACCCGCTGCTCCTCGAGTGGGGCTAGTTCGGCCGTTGAGAATAGGGAGAGGGTCTCGGATGAAGAGGTGTCAGACGCCTGAGCCGATGTCGTCGGCCTGCTAGACGATGCACGCCCTTTCATGCCTTCTTGCCTGAATTCCGTTCATTCCCCCGGGCCCGCGCATTCCACCATGCCTCCAAGAATGAAAACGAATCCTACCTAGCTTACTTATGAAAGAATCCCATTTCGGGAGGGGAAAGTCGGATAGGATAGCGACACAGGTCACCGGCAATCAGTTCTTGCTTATGGGATAAGGTTGGATGGGCATCGTAGCTCAAAATTACCAATTTCTAGTTGATTATATATATATCTCAAAAGTCTAGTATCAATTCCAAATAATTAGAAGACTAAGAAGACGATCATGCCATTTAATATAACAAGAAAGAAGAGTTCCCCGTCTGCCCTTTTGGGCAGTCTAGCAGCTTTTCTCTATTCTAATATTTCTTGTTATATTAAATCCAGTTTTCTCCGACTAAGATAAAATGATGTAACTTTTTTTCCTTTATTTTTTCATCTACTATGTTATTTTGTGAAGAAAGGCCTCGACCTTTTTGCTGTCGTCCAATTAGTATATAAGTAAGCTCCATTGATCCGGCGGGAGGTAGTCTCCCGCTAGACCAACTAAGGAGGCCGAGAACTGGCAGAGTCAGAGAGGTGAGTCCTGAGCCCGGTCTTCACTGCGTCTCTAAATAAGGTATGTTCTCTATCCGCCATTGTGGAGCTTCTTCTTTTAAACAAGACCACCTTCTCTCATTCTCTTTGAGAGAGCTCATGTGAGCACCTGCGAACAAGTGAGCGAGTATTGGGGATGCAGCAGGAAGTGAGGGGAACTCGGGTGAGTTGCCCGAAGGCCCTGAGCCTTTCTTTAGAGAGTTCAGTCCCAAAATCCCTTTGGTCATCCTAGGGTTCCCTCGCCTCCGAGCGCATGTTAGTGAGTGTCCGCTCATGAATGCATAAGTCAGGCTTTCTCTACTCTCTTTCCTTGGGGGGTCAGAGGGGGGACAGATGGTGGAAGGACTTTTTCTTGGTCCGGGACAATGGTTTTTTCTACTAGAGAAGGCTCTGCTATTTACTACTATATAAAAGAAAATAATTGGTGTGAGCTATTAGCGAGTTAGAAGTTTCAGAGCTGACTAGGTAGCATCATAGCAGCTTACTGGGGATACAAAGGCATTCTAGGGGTGTTAGGGTGTGTGCGCGAACCAGGGTTATTCTCTAATCCACTAGTGAAAGCTGACAGAGGTAGGACTCTAAGCGTCTAAGCAAGGAGAATGACGTCTTAGCTTTCACTCGCTCCTTCCCATCAACTGTTAAAAATAGCACAATCTGCCTCCCATGAAATGACTCCTGATGCCTCGCCCCATGAAGATCTAGAAACAACGCATCCCCTAATAAACCAGACCAGTTCCTTGCTTTTTCTGTGGAATGATTAGGCACCCCTCGGGAACCCCTAAGGAGAACCTACCTCTGCCCCAATCGATCTGTGGAAGCAGCAGTACTGACTCGGACTCTACCCATGAATGTGAAGAGCTCGGATGCTAAGACCCATCGGAGCAGCCTGACCCGAAGCGAAAGCCCCTCCTACAGCTTCCGTATTATGGACGGATGTCTGGAGTTACCAACCAAAACTACGAGGGTCACTCACTGATTGACAAAGCTCGGTAGACACAGAGGTTGAACCTCGACACCCGGCTTTCAGTTATAGGCTGGTTCCACATATCTCCCAGGCAAAAAGAAGCATTCAAAACAAGTGGCTGCCTTCCACCCCATTAAATCGGCTACTTGTCTGTCAATAACCGCTTCTTCACCTGTTGGCAAAGACCTATGGTTTGAATGCAGAGGGGGTTGAGCTACGTGACTCTTTCTAGGGACCTGATGATTGCCCTAGGCCTAATCCCTTTTGCCTTCCCGATCTGGGGGGCCTACTCTAATAAGCTTGGACGTTGGACTACTCGAAAAGGCAAGACATGGGACTAGTACCCTAAAGCTGACAACCTCACTCCTAACCCGAAGAAAGATGGGCGAGCCTCAACACTTCACTACCCTGTATCCTATATTTGGTAACCAAAGACCAATCAATCTCGGGAAATTCGCAATCAACAGTGGAAATAGCAGACCGCGAGCCCTAAACCGACCAAATATCTGGTTTGCATAGGCGATAGCATGGAGGGGAGGATAGATTGACCAAAGGCTGGTCAGCCGACTGCCTTGATGGAATGGGAAGCATAGTCAGAGTGCCTGGTGCAGGAAGGTTCTGGGTCTAAGGAAAGTCTCTACAAGCTCAGGTCCCAGCTATTAGTAGAGAGTACGGGAATTCGGGAGTAGTCGAGGAGCATAAGAAAGTAGTTAGGTAGCATGGACTCATTAATCGACTCATAGGTACGGAGAGAGAGAGCGCAGTCCCTGACCTCCTTTTCTCGGAGCGTCAAGGGGCAGGGTGATGGTAGGCTGTGATACCATAGTGCCGAAGAATTTAGCAAGAAGTCATTCTCCACGATCTACTAAAAAGCAAAGATTCGGAAATTCGCCTATTCTTCTTATATATTTCTGACATGGAATGCTTACCTTGCCCCTCCCTAGCATCGTTACCACACAATCAAGCTAACTGCCCACTAGTCCGCAGAGATATGCGAGTTGAAAGAAAGCGTCTATGAAAAGATGTTTGAGATAACTAATATAAATAGTTTGTATTATTGGAATCATCATTCAGATTACTTATATATAGCCACCGGTAATCATTCTTAGCCCCCTGAACTACCGCAGCAATGCCCCTAAGCCAAAAGCCCTCAAAGCTGGGTAGGAAGAGAATGAGGCCTTCCGACGCATAGGAGGTATAGAGTTCGACAGCTCTTAGCCTGTCGAATTGGCCTCTTGCCTTCAACCTTTCCCGATAGTCCTAGGGCTAGGATCAGATAGTCTACACGCACAATTTCAGTGAGAGTTCCAGGTGAGCGAGGTTGGCCAGAGCGGGAGCGAGATGCTGACTTCAACTATATCAAATCGCGAGTGGACTAGACTAGACCCCTAATCTATAATATTACAAAAAGATAGTATCGGGAAGATGTGAGAAGCTTTTTTCTCAGTTCTTGCCGCCGCCTGAGGCCCTTTTCCTTTTAGAAATCTCTAGAAGCGAGAAGCAAGGTAGTGACCTACGATACCCGAGCTTCTCCGAGGGCAGCGGTGGGAATTTGACGAGCTGGGGAAGGGGCGCAGTCACATCAGTCTCAGGCAAGTCAACAATAAGATTTCTAGGGGAAAAGCCGAGGCGAGTAAGGCGGTATGGTAGTAGGTGGATCTCTTTGACCATAGATTTCAGAAAATATCGGAAAACTATATATATATAAGCTAAAAGAAAGATCGCGAGTTTTGGATGTGAGCCCCCGGAAGGCTAGAGGGGGTCGGTCAGTTTTCATCACTTTTCTTTCTTTCTATCCCGTTCGCACCCGGGGAAAGTATAGAAGTCTCATACCGGGGAAGTGCAAAGGTAAGTCAGGGAAGATTCTTTGATTCGCTACAAGGAAAGAGCGAGTAAGTGCTTGATTGCGAAAAAGCAAGGTAGTCGTGGGAAGAGCAAGAGGGAGCAGAGCTCGAAAGGGAATGGAGCTTATTCTCATTCACTAGAGAAGGCAGGTAAGGCACCGGGCCGCCCATGCGAATGCCTTAAGGATAGAGCTGTTAACTAGGTATGTGCATTCAAGGCAGGTTTAACCTCAGTTCTTATTAAAGAAGAGACCAGCCCCTATAATCCCTTTTTTAATCACGATAGTTTTTCTTATCAACTAGACAAAATAACTCAAAGATTATATCAAAGTGAGATAATTTATACGTTTTCATTTGGGTCTGAGCTATCTATTTGGTCACCGGTACTACCAAAAAGTATATCAAGAAAGGGCTTGAGTACATGGTCAAGTTCGGCTGAGTCCTTTCCTTCAGGACTGAACCATGCACCAAGGCCGGTTGCTCCCTTCTTCGCCCAAAACCTAGGGAAGGCATTAACTAGAGCACAACAGGGGTCGATTGGCACATGGCCCACCTAGTATCCATACTTTATGTCTAAGATATCTAATCCCACCCCTGATCTCAGTCCACCTCTCGACCTTCTCATCTCTAGGCCCACCATCCATTCCCTTTCTCTTCCCGCTTGACTTATATTATAATAGCGAGTTTCCACGGAATATATAGAATCCTGAGCTCACTCTCTCTGCTTCTGAAAAGGCTCGAAAGGCAAAGTGACTCGGGAAGAGAAGGTGAAGCTGATTCCACATACCATGATGAGAAAGGGAAGGCAGGTCTGGTGACATTCCCGCGCAGGGGCTCTGGTACAAGGGTCAAGCCAAAGAGCAGTCAGGTTGACGGGGAGGCGGTAGGAAGGTCGAGAAGGTAAGCAAGTTCTGGTGCTGGGGAAGAGCTCTGAGATCTTTGTAATATGGATTCGGTTGTAATACTTCTCGTAATACGCGCTTTCTCTAACTATATAAACGGGCAAAGAGAATATCTCATCCGTCACCAGTAAGATAGAGTTGGAGCAAAGGAGAGAGAGGGTGTAGCTGAAAAGCGAAGCCTAGTCGAGTTAAGATGCTTAGCCCATTCTAGTTCGCAGTTGCAAGGGTACTAGCTAGGACTTAGTACATTCTTCCAACCAGCTGATAGTGACGAATGATTCTGTGATCATCCAGCCTCAAGGGAAAGCCTACTCCAGTAGAGAGGTTCCCTAATTAGGGTCAAGGTAGAGGGAACAACAATGAGTTATGAGAAAAGAAATGAGCTAAGAAAAAGGACTGAGCTGAGGGTTGATTAATCTACGTAAACCTCCTCTCATGCGTCAATTTCTACCTTCTCGTCCTCAAGCATGCATCTCGGGCTTAGGTGTGCGAGCCTCGTTTAAGAAGTGTGTGAGGGGGGTCAGCCTGAGAGTCTGGCAGTAGCTAGACCGCTTCGATCTTCGAAGGCCACAACGAAATGAGACCTCTCATAAGTGAAAAAACTGGAAGATGGGAAAGAAGACCAGAGACGAGATCCGAGGGTAGAAGCGGCTGAGATCGAGGGGGCGAACCGAAGGGCTGATCCTCAGCTTGGATTATATATTAGGGGCTCATTCCTTAGCTGAGACTGGTGGAGAAGGGAGCGAGATCTTCTTTAGTATATAATAGTTCAGTGGAGCGTCAAGCGAAGTAGAGGATAGAGAGAAGTCCAGGGAAGGCAAGGACATAGAGGAGAGTTCGTCTGAAGGATGGTAGTACTCTTTCTTCACCCAAGATCCATTCTGGCATTAGACTGAAAATGGACTTGATCCCACCCTCTGACATTAGACTTCATCCTTGGTTCAGACAATATCCTTTTGTTCTATTGACAAAAAGCCTCTCTCTCCGATGAGTATAGTTCTTGGGATGTACTGTTAACTAACCAGATTCAACCCTGAGATTAGACCTAAGGAAGGGAGATTAGAGTAGCAGCGACAGGTATGACTGAACTAAACTTAATATAATCAAATAGAATAGGAGACTGAGTGCGCCGGGTTGGAAATCAGGCTGACCTTCTCCATCGTGCTGACTGTAGAAGGTCCTTAACCCAATCGCTTTCCTTTGAGTGTGTCCTTGGGATTGAAGGTAGGGCTTGCTTTCCCTCAACTCTCCTCATTTTATATTGATTGACTTTGACTTAAACTATTTATTTCATATTTCATTAATCTCTTTTAACTTTCTTTTGATTGAAAAAAGAATAAATAAGAAATTGCTTTTTCGAGCTACTAATATATATGGAAAAGCCTCTTTCCCTGCTGCTTTCCCCCTAGAACACCACTTTTCTTAATCACTTTTGACCTTTGACCTCAATATCTATCTCTTATTGTCTTTTTCACTAAATAAGGACTTATACCTTCTTGTCCTACTGATCACGAAAAAGAGCACATGTCGACCTGCCTACTAGCATCTCAGTCTTGCAGCTTAGAATATAGGCCTCACCCACTACTAAAAAATGGCAACCCGCCGGTCTCCTTTTCCCGAAAAATTGTTCTAAATTCTGCTTTCCCTGCTGAGGAAGAAGCATAGAGGAGGGTAGATTGGGGTTCTTTCCGAGTTGAGAATCATGATCAGGCAAAGATAGAGGGTCTTGATGCTTCGGCTAAGCTAGACAAATACCTATCCTCACGTGCCTAACCAACTACCGTATCATACATTCTGGGCATCTTTCCGAGAGTCCAGAACCAAGGATATAAGCATGGAAAGAGAAGAAGACCTTAGCAAATAACTAGCGGTGCGGGAAGATGTCAAAGATCGTCATACCAATTAATATATTGTTATATAAGTTCGAAGCTTGAGTTCGCGATATAATAAATAGTTGCCCTTGCTTCTACTCGAGTTTCCGGGGATAGTAGTAAGCTCTTGACTGTCTACGCTACATTTCTTGCCTGATCTAATAGAACCAGTGGAGAGGACCAGGATTTGAGGTCAGGTAGTTCGCAGGAGACCCTACCATCACTTCAGACCCCGGAAAAAAGACCATGGAGGAGTTTAGAGGCATAGTGGCCCTATAGTGACATTCTAGCAGAGTGAGGTAAGGAAGTCAGGGAAGAGGCGGGAGGTGAAGGGCTCGCATCGTGACCTTCGTCTTTCTTTGACTTGCCTCTCACCTAAGCCAGAAATGAGCGCTCAATCAACATGTACTAGCTTTCGGTTCTGACCCCCATAATAGAGATTGGGCTTTTCACCCTTAGGTGTCTGAGGTCAATCTCCTGACTCCTGGTATGAGGTAGTATTCAACCTCGCGACATTTTCCAGCTGCTATTAATATAATAAGAAAATAGTAGTTGACTAAAGAGTAAAGACTTCACTACTGGTCCTTTCCCTGCCAGTCCGTGAAGATGCTATTTACACAATTTTTACACACATGCAAAATTTTTGAAAAATGTTTTGAAATCATGAATGGATGAATGCATGAAGTGCAAGTTTTGCAAAAGTATTTACACATATTTACACAAGATTTTTGCAAACTTTTGATTTTCAAAACATTTTGGAAAAATTTTGTACTATATACATAATTTTGATACGAAAATATTTACACAAGCTTTACACAAAAGATTTTTGGAAATATTTTTACAAAAATAATTTGTACACTAGCTATGTATGTGCAATAAAAGAATGTTTATTTATAAGAAAAAAATTTTAATTTTTGTGATTTTTAGGGTTTTTAGCCATTTTATTTATTTACACACTGACACAAAGTACGAGTTATGGCTAAAGTATATATGAAATATATACACACCCCCTATACTTAGCTCGAACGATGTCCTCGGAGTCAAGAGCGACGAAGAAGACATAACTCGTGCTATGTATAGGGAAGTGAAAAGGAAGGCTATATACAAAGACGAATGAATGAAATATAATATCAAGAGACTCCCGGCTTTTCCCCCTATACTTAGGATCAAGCAATCCTAAGTATAGCAGGCTATACACAAAGGGAAAACCAAGTGGAGAATGTACAGGGTCTACCCCCCCTATACTTAGGGTAAAATATCCCTAAGTATAGGCAGCAAAACAGGGGTAGAAAGAAACACAAGAAATACCCAAAGGTCCTACATCCCCCCTATACTTAGGGTAAAGTACACCCTAAGTATAGCATAATCAAATGATGCAGAAAGGGATGTGGGACTAAAGAATGTGATGATATGGACCTCTGGATCTGTACAGGTCGGAGGATCAGTGATAATCAAGCGTGAGATGCAATAGATGTGAGTCAAAAGACCACATCTCACGCAAAATGAATAGGGGCAACATCAACGACCCGCGGCTCATGATCTAGAAAGGGCTTGAGCCGCAGGCCGTTCACTCGAAAGGTACTCTTAGAAGACAACTCGGATATATCAATGCTACCGTTGTCGTGTACCTTTCTCACCAAGTAGGGTCCCTTCCATTTGCTCTGTAGCTTCCTTGGAAATAGGCGAAGCCTCGCATCAAACAACCATACTCTCTATCCAGGCTCAAAATGTTTGTGGTTGATGTGTGAATCATGCCACTCCTTCACTCTTTCCTTGTAATGTACGCTGTTTGAGAAGGCGGTATCTCTAAGCTCCTCCAGGGCTGCTAACTCTGCCCTCCTCTGGTCTCCCACACCATCTGGATCCATAAGTATCTCAGTGACTGCCCAAAGTGACATGTGCCTCACCTCAACAGGTAAATGGCACGGCTTGCCATATACGAGGCGAAAGGGAGATGTGCCCAATGGTGTCTTGAAAGACATCCTATACGCCCACAAGACCGAGTCCAAAAGCTGTGACCAATCCTTTCGATCAGGGCGGACGACTTTCTGCAATATAGTCTTGATCTCCATGTTCAACACCTCGGCTAGACCATTCATCTGTGGATGGTAAGGTGTGGCAACTCAATGGTCTATGTCGAACTCGCTAGCAAGGGCCTTCACCTGGTCGTTGATGAAATGAGACCCCCCATCTGAAATCAATACTCGAGGCACCCCGAACCGCGTAATGATGTGCTTCATCAAAAATCTGCAAATTGTCCTCGCATCAGCGGCTCGGGCGGGGATAGCCTCAACCCAACGACTAACATAATCTACGGCTAACAGAATGTACTCAAATCCCTAACTCTTAGGGAATGGACCCATGAAATCGATGCCCCATGCGTCAAAAACCTCACAGAAGTGAATGTGCTGCATCGACATCATATCACGCTGTCCACAAGTGCCCATCCTCTGACAGTCAGTACACCTCTTCACGAACTCATCAGAGTCCTTGAAGAGGGTAGGCCACCACAAGCCGGATTGGAGCACTTTCTGTGTCGTTCTCCTCCCAGAATGATGTCCTCCTGCCTCAAGCTTGTGGCAGTAAGTGAGGACGCTATGGTGCTCCTCCTGAGGAATGCACCTACGCCAGACGCTATCCCCTCCTTCGTGGTCAAGGATGGGATCCTCCCAGTGGTAGGACTTGGCCTTCGCGAGGAAGGTCTCAAGTCTCTACCTGGGCCAACCTTGTGGAACTTTCTTAGCAACAAGAAAGTTCACAATGTCATCATACCACGGGAGTGAGGCGATAGCAAGGATCGCCTCATTTGGGAAGGTCTCACAAATGGGCTCAATATGCTCAGACTCCTCAGGCTGCTCTAAATGGGAGAGATGATCCACCACCACATTCTTGACTCCAGGCTTATCCTTGATCTCAATGTCGAACTCCTGTAGTAGAAGGATCCATCTAGTCAGGCTGTCCTTGGCATCCTTCTTTGCCATGAGGTATTGGATGGTGGTGTGATCAGTATACAAGGTCACTCTAGATCCAATGATTTAAGATCTGAGCTTATCTAGGCGAACACTACGGCTAGCATCTCCTTCTCTGTGACTGTATAATTCCGCTGCACGGAATCCAATGTGCGGCTAGCATAGTGGATAGCAAAGGGGACTCCATCCCTCCTCTGTCCCAGCATGGCCCCCACGGCAAAATCGGAGGCGTCCGTCATGATCTCGAATGGGAGAGACCAATCAGGTGGCTGGAGAACAAGAGCCTCTATAACACACTGCTTGAGAGTCTCAAAGGACGAAAGACACTTGTCATCGACAAGGAACTCGGTGTCTTTCATCAGTAGGTCAGTCAACAGCCAGGCAGTCCTGCTGAAATCATGAATGAATCGTCGATAGAAACTGACGTGCCCCAGGAATGACCGTAGCTGCCTCAAATTGGACGGCGGTGCGAGTTTTCTAATGACATCTACCTTGGCCGGATCAACCTCCATGCCCCTGTTGGAGATGACGTGGCCAAGCACTGTCCCTTGAGTCACCATGAAGTGACTCTTCTCCCAAGAAAGCACCAAGTGAACCTCTATATAACGTTGGAGTACTCGGTCTAGGCAGTCAAGACAGGAGTCGAATCCGTCGCCGTAAACCGAGAAATCATCCATGAAGACCTCCAAACACTCCCCTACCATGTCCGAAAAGATCGACAGCATGCATCTCTGAAATGTCGCAGGGGCATTGCATAGCCCAAATGGCATGCGTCAGAAGGCGTATGTGCCGAAGGGACAGGTAAAGGTGGTCTCCTCCTGGTACTCAGGAGCGATGGCCACCTGGTTGTAGCCCGAGTACCCATCCAGAAAACAATAATGGCTCTTCCCTGCCAGACTCTCAATGATCTGGTCAATAAAAGGCAGGGAGAAGTGATCCTTCTTGGTGGCCTGGTTGAGTCTCCTGTAGTCAACGCAGACCCGCCAAGAAGTGGGTACTCGTGTAGCAATCTCCTCTCCAGACTCCCTAATCACTGTAGTGATGCCCGTCTTCTTGGGCACCACATGCAAAGCGCTGACCCACTTGGAGTCAGAGATGGGATAGATAAAATCAGTGCACCACAATTTCGAAATTTCCTTCATGACAACCTCTCTCAGATTTGGGTTCAGCCGCCGCTGGAACTCACGCGACGGCTTCGCCCCATCCTCGAGATAGATATGGTGGGAGCATAGGGCCGGACTAATCCCCTGGAGATCTGCTACGCTCCATCCGATTGCCTTGCGGTTCTTTTCAAGAACCCCCATCAAACGGGATTCTTGCTCTCCAGTCAGATCGGCGGAGATGATGACTGGGTACATCTCAGGCTCACCCGCAAGGAATCGATACTTCAACGAAGTAGGGAGCGGCTTCAGCTCTGGACAACTGGGTGCTGGTGGATCTGGCCTCTGAAATGTCTCTGTGAACGCTGCCAAATCTGCATGGGAGAATTGAAACTCTCTCTCAATCTCATAAACTGGAGAAGGCTGCCCTGATGGACTGTCTCTACTCTGCTCGGCATCTACCTCCTCCTCAGTTGTAAGCTCAGTGGAACTCAGGTCTGGCATGTAATCCTCGCAATCTGCCCAATCAGACTCTGAATCCGAGGGATCTGCATCACACAAGGTGGCATCAGTACCACCCTCATCACACAAGGTGGCCTCAGTACTACCATCATCACAAAACTCAGTGTCGCAGTCGAGAACCGGCTTTGCTGCCTCTAAAGTATCCTGGACCAGGAATGTGCTCTCCAAGCTCTCCGCTGCTGTCATCTCTGCATCAGCTGAATCTGGAAATGAGAGGATGGCGTGTGATGCTGGGTCTGCCCATACAGCCTCATCGTCTGTGATCACAAAATCACAGTCCTGGTGGATGTCTAGCCTGGCATCTGTCAGCTGCTCTGTGTCTGAGGTGGTCTCTGAGCATGATCTGTCTCTGGCTCTACTGTCCTCGACCGTCTCTATTTGTACACTTTCGCCCTCAACGCGAAAGTATACCTTCCCGCTATCATGATCAGTCACCGCCTTGTCTGTGGCCAAGAACGGACGACCGAGGATGATGGGGGTATCGGTCACTGAATCAGGGATCTCCATGTCCAACACTACGAAGTCCACGGGGAATTGCAGGCCCTGAATAGTGACGACAACGTCTAGCAGCAACCCCTTCGGCCTCTTGACAGATCGATCAGCAAACTGAAGGACTGTCCTGCTCTGTCTAAGAGTGCCAACTCGAAGCGGTCGGGAAGGGCTATCGGAAGGAGGTTGATAGACGATCCGCTATCCAGTAGAGTCCGGTCGAACCTCTGCTCTCTAATGTGACATCTGACATATGGGGCTCCTGAATCTGGCCTCTTGGCCGACAGACGGTTCTGGATCGCGAAACACGTGGCTTTTGTCAGTACATGGATCTCTGAATGGTGGTTCCTCCTCTTCCTCCTGACTGTGGTCCTGTCTCTCAACGATCGTTGAAGAAGGGGGATGTGCTGCAAAGCCTCCTGAAGAGTCAGCTGTATGTGAAATCGATCTATGATCTGCTGGCTGAACTCTTCCTGATCTCTCTTTTTTGGATTTTCTGTTTTCTTCCCCTTCCCAATCTGAAGGGCTCTAGGGAAGGGGATCACTGGGTCCTTCTCAGATGAAGGACTAGGAAAAGGTCTAGACGGCTCGACGGCCGGATCCGCACATACATCACACACCATAGTGGGATCAGAAAAAACCAAACCTTTTCCTTTATTCACAACATGGTTCCGAGATACATCAGAAGTGGGAAAAACAACAAATCTCTCAACAAAAGTATGGGTGGCCTCAGCACCACCATCGGCTAGATCAGCTGGAACTGGAAGACTCGCGGCCTTAGTACCGCGCTCTGGCTCAGCATCAGGGGTGGTCTCAGTACCACCTCCTCGAACTGGTGAAATGGCGGCCTCAGCACCACCTGTGGAGTCAGCATCCTTGGTGGCATCAGTACCACCGTCATCATCTCTAGCGGCCTCAGTACCGCTCTCCTCCTACTCGTCGGGCGCTCTGGGTGCATCCTCAAGGTGTGGCTCGGACGAGGAGTCGCCTGCTGGTATCCTACCGCTCCTAAGTGTGACAAAATCAGTATCAAACAGATATCCAGTCATATCACCAAATGCATTACTAGGAGTGGTATACTCAGTACAAGCTACCTGCTCAGATTTCCGCTTCAGGCTGTTGGGGTTTGGCTCGATCTGGGCAGGGATGGCAGCCTTCCCTCTCACAATGTCCCGCATCTCCTGGTGGAACTCGTCCATCTCCCGTCTAAAGGTAGCATGCTGATCCGTGAGGAGGCGGGCTATATCATCCAAGGGGGGGATCTCGTGGGTGCCCGACGGGTAGCCTCTCTAGTAGTGAGGCTGCTGGAACTGGTATTGTGGCTGAGAGGGGTATGGGGGATGTTGCTGCTGGTGAGGCTGCTCACGCCTCCACGTCTGTCCTTGCTGATAAGGACGAGGACCATAGGACGACTGCTGTTGCTGCTGCTGTGAAGGGTAGACCGGGGGCTGCTGCTGCGGTTGGTGCTCTCTCTGATAACCGTACTGGCCTCCCTGACCTGACGGCTGCTGTTGGGGCTGGGTACCTCCGGTCCCCCACCGGAATCTGGGATGGTCTCGTCGGATACTGGGCTGAGGGCGGTCATACCAAATCCCGTTGACATCCATCAACGGCTCTACATCGTACTGGGCTGGCGGGAGTACTGCTAGAGGCTGATCCGGCTGGTATACCACCATCTGCAAGTCTGGAGATGGTGGTGACTGGTAGGAGGACTGCGGCTGCTGGTACGGCTCCGCCTGTACAAGGTGAACCTGTCTAGGCTACTGGTGTGAGCTGGAGCGCTGGGACAAGCTGCTGCTGCTGCCGCGATCGCCTCGTGACTGAAGACGGGGCTAGGAAGCCGTCTGTGCCTCCTGGAGACACATGAGCTGGGTCTTCATGTCGCTCAGGGTCTGTGCCATCTGCTCCATCTAAGTGATGCCCTGACACTGCTTCTTCTCAATCAGCTCCATCCGATCCAACTTCTCGCTAATGATGCCATGTCCGCAGCTGACGACTCTGCCTGTGATGTTGCTACTACGGATGAACTGGAAGGACCGGCGTCGACCCGTGCTATCCTCTGGTACTGCACAGGTCCTGGCTGCTGGGGTCTGCCCTGAGTGCACAACCGGGTCTGTGACATCACCATATAGTTCTCGGCTAGCTCCTTGTAGATGGCCTAGACCTGGTCGTGATCCTTAGCGAAGTAAGACCTGCCACAAGAAGCGTTCACCAAGCCCTGAAGCTCTGGTGTCAGCCCGCTGAAAAAGCTCTGCACGAGGTTGGGCTTGGAAATGTCATGGTACGGGCATCTATCAGTCAGCTCTCGGAACCTCTCCCATGCCTCATGGAACTGCTCATTGGGGAGCATGGAGAAGTTGCTGATCAGGGCTCTCACGGCATTGGTCCTCCCGAGTGGATAGTACTTGTGTAAGTATTCTGTGCAGAGCTGCTCCCAAGTGTAAACAAATTTCCCCATATGCTTCAGCCAGGTGGCTGCTCTGTCTGCCAAAGAGAAGGGGAAGTCAATCATCCTGATGGTGTCCTGGTCCACCTGACGATCGTGGACAATGCTGCAAATCATAAGGAACTCCTGGAGGTGGAGATGGGGCTCCTCGGTGGCGAGCCCGTGGAAGCGGGGGTGGAGCTGCAAGGTGTTCGAGGGGAACTTAAAGTCCCCCATGATAGCTAGTAGTACAACCCAGTGGTGCATCAGTGTCGATCCGGGGTTGTGCAACTCCCGCATCGGTCTCGGTGGCTCTCCTGCTCCTGCCGTGGCGGCTGCCGCTGCGGCGGCGGCTGCTGCGGCTGCTGCTGCTGCATCCTGTGGAATCCTCAGCCCATCTCTCCGCTGCTCTCTCTCTGCTCTCATCTCCTCCATCTCTCTCCTCATATCTATCATGAACGCTCCCTGATCCCTCAACTGCTGTTGTACCGTCTCGAGGGAGGCGATCAGGGTGGAGTTGATCGTACCTTGGTCCAACACAAAGTGCTCAGGCTGTGGACCTCGACTGCGATCATCGGAACTGTCGGCCATGGTGTCTGCAAAATCAAATGATCCAAACTCAGGTGCCGATAAATCTGCTAATCTCTCCTCTGGCACTGGTCTCTCGAAACCGAAAGAAAGGGGGTCGAGGGGGAACAGGGCGGAATCATACTCGGGCTCAGAGAGCTGGTCTAGGATCTCGCGAGCCAACCTAGATGAACGGCTAGACGTGCCTGAAAGCGGTGCAGCCAGAGGCTGCCTAAGAGATCGTCTGCCCATCATCTTGATGTGGCGAGTAAGGCGGATGAGATTTGGAGAAACTATGATCACAAACAAACCCCTCAGTTCACCAACGCAAAGCGAGCTGAAGACCGTAAAGGCTCGATCAAATTATCTTGTCAATTTTATTTTGGTGAACAAACAGAATATCAGAGCGATTACGTGACCTGCTGGGATACCCGATACTATCCCCAACCGACTGTCCCGCACGAAAGAGTCGGTAATCAGCCGAGGAAGGTACCGGAGGGCTCTACCTAGTGTTCGGGTCACTCTCTCGCACAATCAAACCAAATAATGAGGGGGTTGCTCTCCCCAAGATAGATTTTTATGTCAAGCGTCTTTTAGGGTCAATAGTTCAAGCAGTCCTAATTTTATGGTTTTTCTTTTTAATCTTTTTCAATAAAAACAAAAGGCCTAACGAATTTTTCAGTTCTCCTGGTTATTAAGTCAAAAACAAGGGGAGAAGACGAAAAAGCCGATGTACGAAGAAATCAATGATGCATGCAAAGATAGAAAGGTGTACCTGTCTCCAGCACTCTACATGCAATATGATCCGCGCAGAATTGAAAAGCAGAAAAGAAACTACCTATATGGTGCAACGGGAAAAACCGAGTCCTAAACATGCAACTTCTACTCGACAGAACCGTCTAACTGGTCACAGGTCCTTCGATCCAAGGAGTCCGATCTCGGTCTACCCCTCCTCCTCCCGACACATCGGGTTCAGGAGCAGCGCTTGGCAGGGCAGGCTACGGCACGTAGGCTCGAAGGGAGTGAGTCAGTTATTTTTATTAATGTTTTAGTAGTAGATCCAATTAGTGAACTATAGGTGCAGGTAGATAGTTAATTACGGCACAGTCAAACAGAAAGTCCTAAATCTAGGGGCTCGAGAAAAACCGTGTAAAACTGTAAAAGGCAGCGAAGAAAAACAAAGGCCGCGAAGAAAACCGCGAAAAAAACCTAAGGGTCCCCCGAGCACACCGGTGCTCGGTGAAACAGACCCACTATAAAGTCCAAGTCCAAGTTGAGTGTCCCTGTATTATTACAACAATTCTAATCAAATGACAGAAATAAAAGTCTAAGCTAATCTAACTACTACTCTCCCACTCAGCCTCTCTCTCACGCTCTCCTGTGGTTCCGTGCAGAAGGGAGCCGCCTACAAGTCCCGCGGTTGCGTCGGCTTCTCGAAAGCTGCCGCCTCAGTCCTCGGGCCCTCGCAAGAAAGAAGACAAGTGTTATCAACCTGATAAAAATAATAAAAGAAATGCTGGAAAAATAAATGAAATAAAACAGGGGTATATGTGCAGAAAGGTCAAATAAAATGAACAAGCAAAATAAATCAAAAATAAATATAAAATAAAAGAAAATAAAACAAAAATAAGAGAAAAGGCAAAAGCCACGGAAAGCCGCGAACTCAGAAAGAGCCGCGAAAAGCCACGAAAAAGTAATCAAAAAGAAAATAAAAAAACTACTAAGCTGTGCTCCCCAGCAACGACGCCATTCTGATAACCACACAAGGCGACTCAGGTAAAAGGTACTCAAGGGTCGTTGTGACCCAAGTCACCAAGCGTAGTCGATCGAGAAAAATAGACCACCAAGCAAAGGAATAAAATTGTCAAAACTTAACAATAGCGGTCTCGCTATTAGATTAACCTGGTATAGCGACCAGGGTCGGACTCAGGGAGCACGTGATGGCCTCGCGGCCTACGAAGTAGTCTAAAAAAGAAATAAAGTAAAATCAAAGTGTTTTTGGTGGATTTTTAATTTTTATAAATTTTTTTGGATTTTTAATTAATAAGGAAAATAAGAAAACAAGTGAATAAGCCAAATACAAACAATTATTAAAGCACTCAAAAATCAACCAAAAATTCAAATAAAAATGTTTTTATGTTTTTATAATTTTTACTATTTTTGGTTAATTTTTGGTATTTTTCTGATTTTTATTTAATTTTCTAAATATAAAACAACGCAAGAAAACCACAACAATGTCCAGCCAAGCTTGGGGGACTTAGATAAAATATCTTAAAGTCCCTAAAAAGCCTGGAGGTAATTTTCCTATATAGTAAAACTACAAAGAAAATTTGGCCACAAATTAATTATTAGAATTCTTATAGGTTTTTAGGTATTTTTCAATTTTTATGGGTTTTATATAATAAAAAATGACCAAAGTTGGTCAGAAAATCAAACAAGGCAAAATACACACTAATTAATTTTTTTGTAATTTTTATAGGTATTTTAATATTTTTTTATGAATTTTTAAGTCAGACAGTAAAGAAAAAGCTTGTTTTTGAATTTTTAAAATATCAAATAAAACCAAAAATGTCTCCAAAAATTCTAGAAAATTTTACAACGTGGCAGGAGCCATGTATCCAATTTTCATTAAATTTAGAGTTAGTTTCATATTTTATTAAAAATCAAAACCAAGGTACAGTGCAAAGGGACCTGTACGCAAATAGGAAGAGTTCCAGGGGGTCCGGTGCAAAATTTCCAAGAAGTGACGTGCGAGACGCGTGTCTTGGGCACACAGGGACCTAATTGCAAAGAAACAAAGTTCCTGGACTATTTAATAACAAGTATTAAAAGTCCAGGGGCTTCGATGTAAATAACCCACTAATAAACACACATGCGCATAAAAATCATTCACAAGGGGCATATCTGCAATTTTCTAAAAATTTTCATTCATTCATTAACACCCAAGAACTACAAGCCTACATGCAAATAACCCAAAGAAACACGTGTCGACGCACGTGATACACTACACACAGGGGCATACATGTAAATGCAAGAAATGATAGGGTCCAAAGTGCAATTTACCTAACGCAAATAAAATACTAAAAATATTTTTAGGACTAAAACTAAACTACTCAGAAACTAAGGGCCTAAGGGAATATTTACCCTTTACTAAGTAGACTGTCGGATGGGCGCCACGTATGCTGATCGACGGCTGGGGAAGGGTGGCGCCCAACGCTGGGTCCTCGGTGCTGATCGACGGCTGGAGCCTCGCCACGTGGTCGATCGAACGGCAACGAAGCACGTGGGAAGCCCTCACTGATCTGACGACCACGATCTCTCCTCCGGATGATCTACGGCAGTTGCTGCTCCTCAGATGAACGGTTGGATGACGACCTGGAGCAGGAGGGATGATCGGACATCTCTGGAGGATGGACGAAGAACAGTACGCCGGCGAGCTTCGCCAGGCTTGTGTACACGCTAGGGTCCTCCTCGCGGGCAGCTGAAGATTGGGGAAGGATCGCCTTGGGCTCCCGCGTCGACTGGTACCCTCCGATGGCTCGACGGAGCTCCGGGGAGCTCAGGCGAGGCCGACGGAGGTCGAGCAGCTGCTTCAAATGGTACAAGCACTCCGATGGGCTCAGATGTCCCTGCAAAACACACCAGCAGACTCGCGGGTCGAGGGCAAGTTGCCTCGACCCGGTAAGCGGGGGTGAAAGTGGTCTGTGCGGCGGGGCGGTCGAGCTCCGGTGAGGTGTCGGCGGTGGAACTCGAAACCCCAGCTCCTGTGCAAGCTGGGTTGAATGGAGGGGCAGAGAACGTGCGTGGGGAGAAGGCAAACGTGACAGGATGGTCCGATGATCACGACGAAGGCGGAGGTGGCCGGAATTGAAGGGGAACGGCGATGGGTCGAATTGAGGCAAATGCAAAATCAAAGAGAAAGGGAAAGAACTAAGGCTACCTGGGTGGACGAATCGACTAGGCTTGAGATGTAGAAGCTCAGGGTCATCACCTCACGGGTCGTCGAGGCCTGAGGCTCGAGCTTCACCTTCAGGCAGAGCACGGCGACGCTAGGATGCCGGATCTGATGTTTGGGCCCCTTCTCCTCTCTGCAACACGACCAGCGTCGAGCTATCACCTCGAGGATGGCAATAGAGGTCACTGGATGGTTAGGTGGGGATCCAAAGATGTGGAAATGGGAGGCGGAGCTCGGAACTTATACTGCCAGGGGTCCGGCTAGAATCGATCGGGTAGGGCAGCTCAGAGCGCGGACCCCGAGGCGGGCATCCCGGCGAGGATGTCGGATCTGGCATGAACAAGTAGGACCCGGGGTTTAGGTGAGAGATGATCGGGTCTAGACGCCAAAATGAGGAGAAATCGGGTCGGGCGTCTAGAACCCGTGGGTAGTGGTCCACAGGGGGAGTTGACCGGGCGGTCAACATCCCCGTGGACCAATGAGAATCAGCCAGCTGGAAATGATTTAAAAATTAAATTAAAAATAGCAAATGGCCGAATTATAAAAAACTTAAAACATGAAAAATATTTCTTTTAATTTTTTCTATTTTTTTGTGATTTTTAAGTAAATTTTTCAAAATAAAAAATAAGGTATTTACATAATAGAGCTATATATAGTTATATATACAATATAGGGTTTTGATTTTTGATTTTTAATTAGTTGTTTTTGTACATTTTTATCCCTATTTTATATTTTATTTATTTATAGCATAAAATTAGGAATAAAAGGGTATTTTTATTTTATTATATATATACAATGGTTAAATAAATAGATATATACATCTATGTACATGGTATATATACAATATTATTTTTGGTTTTTAATTTTGTTCTGTTTATTTTGTTTTGTTTTAATAGTTTTTATTTTATTTATTTACATCATAAAATATAGAATATATACAAATTTTATGGAAATTAATTTTATTTATTTACAAGGCTAAATAAATATAGACAAGTGGGCTATGTACATGATGAATATGTACAAGGTGAATATTTTTATTTTCTTTTTAATTTTTCCATTTTTGTCTTGATTTTGTATTTATAAAATATATACAATATGTACAAGCACATTTTATTCTATTTTTAGAGGAAAATACATTTATTGTATTTACAGGTATATTTACACACATGAGCCCCTATCTCCCTCTACTTTGGCTTTTATGCAGTCAGGCCCATGCTGAGCCCTCCCTTGGGTTAGGTTGCTCAATATTCATTCTAAATATTTCCTCTTTTTCTTTTTAATCTTTACTCTTTTATTTTTTCACAAAAACACGCTAATTATTACTTTTTACACAATGCATGCTTTTGGTAATTATTTCTATTTACAAACATATACATGCATTTGCAAAGGTTTTTGTAGCTAAAATATAAGAATAAAGAGTGATGAATGAGTATTCATCACTCACCCCTGGAAAGAAGAAAGAGCGTCGACAAGCCTCCTCTCCGCTTCTAACCTCATCTGGAAGCCTTTCGGGCAATCGAGGAACTGATGAGCCCTCAAATCATCTTTTCATATCTAATGCAACCGAGCCCTATTAGAGCCTAGTTCGAAAGAAACTTCAATAACGTGTGAAAAATGATGTTTCCCGACTTCTATACTCAACTTCAACAAAGGAAGAGAGCGAGGAGAAGAGCTCAGGCCATATCAGCAGCGATATTCGAAAGTCTAGTTGAAGTGGCAAGACCAATCAATAGGGAGAGGTACCAAAGCAGAGGCGGGATAAGATAGAGAGAGAAAGCTAGGTTGTGCTCGCTCGCCCCAGATATATAGGCGTCATTCTATAAATCAGTCTAGATTGAAAGCCGATTGTGCAAAATGAAGAAGAATCAAGCCTCTAATAAACTCTCAAATCTTGATGGCACACGAAGACTAGGGGCGATTATATATTTGAGGAATATATTGAGAAAGTAGAGAGAAAAGTCAAAGATAAAAGTGCTAGGACTCAATCATCTTTTTCGATAAAATGGAGGGGAGTTGACTACACGAGCGAGTTAGGCAGAGGACCCGTAGCGGGGGTCTAGTAGACATTCTGTTATTGCCTAGGAATGCCCTAAGCATGTGGATACTAGCTCCCTCTGGTTCTCCTTCTAGAACGGAGGTCTCAAGACACCCAACAATAGGGCTTCCTTAACATAGGCTTGATCTGTGATGGGTTGTTCCCTTTCGATGCGGGTACGAGGGACCCTCGGAACAAGGTGGAGCCAGAGACAAGGATAATGACCAAGCCCGACTGAGAGCTTGACGACGGAGGCAGCAAGGCAGGCGAAGAAGTGAGGATCTCCACTTTGCTTACTAAGCTTCGAGTGCAACGAGGGGTGCCCAGGTAGGACAAGAAGAATGGGATACTAGGACTAGCTGACTGAAGAGAGGGAGGAGGAAAGAGTGAGTGGCAGTGGTCATAGCTTTTCCTATCCGTCAATGATGGAATTCATAGATCTCATTCATGCCCTTCCCAACTCCACTCATGTGCTTCTTGATTGATCCTCTTTCCCGTCTGCCATTCCAGAGGGGAGTGAGTAGCAATGGATGAGTGGACTCTGGGAAATAATGGATGTTGTCTTCCTATAATCAGATAATAGAATAGAGAATCCAGGACTTCCCCAGCCTTGGGGGCGATGGGAATATCATAGCCTGTCAGCTTGACTTGACCCAAGAGAATAGAATGAGCGATAGGATTGGTTGATTTCCCAGGTTATCCTCCGTCCTTAGCTCCCGAACCGGAGTAGCCTGCGAATGTTGATGGGAGTGAAAGAAGCAAGATGCTTGTAATCAGAAATGAAAGTCCTTATTCGAGCCGGCCTTGATTTATGGTCAGCTTGAGAAGGCCCATTTAGGTCATGTCCCCGCCCGTTGGCTTTGGGGAGGCCTGGAAACGGATGGCTCCTCATATCAAGTGGAAAGGTCGGGGTGGGCAACATTGATTTCTGGCAAGATCTGTGGATTGGTGATACAGGTGCGAAAGGGGTAAGATGAGAGGATGTCGTAATGGCGCTTAAGTGGTCTTCCGTGGTCAGAAGCTATTCTGATCCCTCTTGGAATGCACTGATGAATAGGGAAACAAACTTTCTACTTGAAAAAAGATCCTCCTTTCCCCTCCGCTAGCCTCACCACTATCTGACCCCCCATCGTCGACTTCTTATATTTTCAGAAGAAGCAAAGGACATTTTACGTCCCTCGGGGACCGGCCTTGAAAAGGCTCCTTTGGGCGAGGGGCAACCCTGCTAACACCTGGAAATAGATGATGCCGCTACCTCAACCTGGTCAATGAAAAAGAATGTGCCTTTTCCCTCCTCACGACTCTCTTCCCTCTTCTCCCCCGATCTCATATCTTTCAAGAAATAAGGACATTTTACGTCCCTCGAGGACCGGCCTAATAAGGATCTTTTGAGCGAGGGGCAACCATGCTTACCAGGAAAGATATGAGACAAATTTGAAGCCAGGAAAGCCAGATCGCATACGATTGAAGAAGGCCTGAATCCACCATATTATCTACGGCAGACCTAGGAGAAAAAAAGATGATTTCTGAAAGCCCCCTCTGACCATAATCAGTGCTGGTACGCCTAGAAAAGAAATCTCATCAATCAAGCAACCGGATGCCGAAGACGGACTTGCTGGCAAGTGAAGGATCAAGACTATTCCTAGGCAAGGCTACCTAGCCTCGGACGCACCAACCATGCTTAACAAGTTTATTATGAGACAAAGTGGAAGCGTAGAGAAGTCCACATGATTCGATCCTCCCGTAGGTCACACCCTAAGAAAACCTTGGTACATGAAATGATTGTGGTAGGCCCCACCTCTCTGCTCATGCCCCCTCCCCACTTAAGAAGAGTGAAGAGGGCCTCGCGAACAACACTATATGGTCGAATCCGCCCCATTCGGCCCTATGAAAGAGTGACACAGCAAGAAAGAATGTTCTATTCTTGCCGCTTGTTACCTAGATTTGAGGGCCTACTTTAAATACCCTTTGAGGAAGGCAGGCCGACCGTTCCTTCAAAATCCACCTCTTTCCAGAAAGAGAGAGTACAGGAGCCCATTTGAGGCTCAGATCATTTCCCATTGCTTTAGAGGCTCAGACCAATGATCATCACTTTTGAGAAGACTGTCTTCCTCGCTTATCTGTACTTTCCTATGAGAAATCAAAAAGAAGCTGACAAACAAATCAGTCACCCAACCTCTTCTTTGATCCCATTCCTGAGGCCTCTCATATATAGTATATAGTGCGAATAGTGTTTGAGAAATGTCAAGTCCTTGATCAAATATCAGGGTTAGCGAACCAACCGACGATGTATGTCGTCCAAGCCTACCTCTGACTCTTTCTTCCCGACCTCGTCTGACTCCACTTTTTGGCACCCTCCGGTGGTATCCCCCTTTCAAATAAGCAAGAGGTGCAATTCCCTACCTTTCTTTGCCTTTTTCCAATTCTCGACGCTCCTGATGAAGAAATCTCTTCTCCTTAGTTACACTGCCAAACTTGAATAACTTACCACGTACTGTTCCACAAGGGGCCTATTCTCTTCACTAATTCGCTTTCTAAGCCAGTGGCCAAGGAAGGGAGCAAGTCGGTCTCGCTGACCCGTGAATGTATAGGCATAGTGAAAGTAGCGATGGAAGCTCACGAGCCATTTCGTCGGTTGGCTATCAGGAGCCCCGTCTATTCGAGTCCTCCACTTTCGGTACGAGGGCAAGAAGTTCACCTTTCCTTCCATGTTCAATCACACATCTAGACCTAGGATAGTCATACGCTACCTTTTTCCTCTAGGAGTGGATCCCCGACGTCTGTCTTCAAATTTCATACTCAGTTTGAGGCATTGAAGGGCTTTGGCAAGCCTCTTTCTGAGTTGTTTGACCCGTTGAGACGTCTGATTCTCTATACTATGATTTCTTTCCAAGGGATCAGAGACTATCCCAAAGATCATGTCATCAGCATATTTATCGTATCGAAGCCAGCTCCAGCGAGAGAGTGTCTCTTCCATTTTCTTGTCCAAAGCATCCAAATAAATGTTCATGAGAAGAGGGGAAATGGGGCTGCCCTGAGGTATCCCAATACCCGTAGTGGATATTCATTACCCTTTCTATCGCAGATCGGTATCGCTAAGAAGCTTCTCACAAATTGGACTATCCCTTGGTTGCCTGAGCCAAGCTGCTGTTGAAGGGCCTCCAGCAGGAGACTTTGATCAATACGATTGAAACACTTGACAATATCACTTTTAACCAGGGCATCTAGCGGCGGCCATCCATTCATGCTATGATGCAAGGTTTGTGTCCCTCTACCTAGGCGAAAGCCATGGGAATGCTCTGAAAAGGTACCAACAAGCAGAGGGGTCAGAATCCGCCTTAAGCTCCCTATGACAAGCCGATCCTTTGGGTTGGGCTGGGTTATAGGTCGCATCTCCCCTGGCTTCAATGGTTTGGGTAAAAAGAAGCAATCCATGGGGGAAAAAGAATACTGACCAAGCATTAAGGCATACAACTGGCTTTTCAATTCTCGAACCTAGGGGCAATACCCCTTCTTTTGACACTTTTGAGTCCATTCCACAATCATTTCGATCATCACTACTTTGTTGATATTCAAATCGGTATAAGAACTACAATCTAATTGATTACAGAATCACATCTGATTCATGTAGACTCTACCAGAGTGAGGGAACTAACTAACTAATCTCCAGGGGAAGTCCCCTGGTAGACAATTTCGTTCCCTCAGAAATTCCGAGAAAAATACAAACCGAAAAGGCCTGATTATAGGCTGCAGCCCTCGCTCAGAGAACTCCAGGTCTTTTAGGTGGCAAGCTAGAAAGATGTATATATACTTGATGGTCGGAACTGCGATGCTCGAGGACTGGATTGGGCATAGAATTGAGAAATTCTTGTGATAAACACCTCAGGTTTAGGCTGCCCCCTCATCCGTGACGGGGGTGAATTCTTCTGTATTCTTCAGATTCCGGTTACATAAAACTCAAGAATTGTCCTCAGAAGGTTCTTTCTTCCGCGACATCAATTCAATATACATTGTTTCTTCTTTCTGAGAAAGAAATCAGACCTAGGGACCATGTGATAACGAAACCAAGGCCACCTTTGAAACCAAAGGATAGAACCCCTCCACCAAAGGCACAAGCCCAGACTAAATCTATATATATATATATATATATATCGTCGGAGCAAAAGCCTGTTGGTAGAGTTCGGGTACATCCGATCAGAGCCGAAATCTCAGCACAAGTCTGAACCCGGAGGGTCAAAAGCCTCCTGAAAACTCTCTAAGGTCCCCAAGGCCACAGATAGGCCTCAAAACCAAAGAGAAATCGGAACGGAAATGGTCCCCTAGGTGAAGTACGAATGAACGATCAATGGGAAAAGAGGCAACCGAGGGAGCGAAGGCCCAACAGAGCCGGGCGAGCCCTCTAACTTTGACTTCGAGGGGGAGCGGAGGGAAAGGAAGGTATGGTAGTAGGATCTCCATTCTTTATACGTCATTTCTGTCTCTCTCTCAATCGGAGTCCTTTCTATATACGTTCTTTATGTCTCTCTCTCAATTCGAGTCTTTCTATCTACATCATTCCTAAGCAGGTATTAAGGACTAGATGGCGGTTCCCTCAGGTTTTTTGCTCCTTTTTTATATAAGGAAGAGGTGTAATTCCCTACCTTCCCGGGGTCAGTCGACGAATAGAAATCCTATCTATACTTCATATTATTATGAATATTAGGATGATCTGATTTAGGGAATTCGAACCAAAACTCGTTTTATGATGAATTCATTATTTCGATCTCATCGGCCGTTGGTATTTGGTTTGTATATGGATTTGAGTCCATTCTTGTTTTATACCGGATGAATTATGATGATTTTCACATCTAGGATTTACATATACAACATATATTACTGTAAAGAGTGCATTTTTCTTAGTATATTCGATATGGAAATTCAAATCAAAGGCAGATTTGAAGAAACTAGAAACCCCCCAAATAAATATTGGGTTGTGCCATACATATCAAAGATTATACAATAATGATGTATTTGGTGAATCAAATACTTGGTCTTTCTTATTAATGAAATTTCTTGATAATATCGCGTTTAGTTGAGAATTTATTGACCTTTTTTCCAAAGGTTTCATTCATGCCTATTCCATGTCGAGTAGACCTTGTCATTGTGAGATAGAAGAATGAATGAGTTGTAGGGAGGGACTTATGTCTCCACAAACAGAGACTCAAGCATGTGTTGGATTCAAAGCTGGTGTGAAAGATGAGAAATTGACTTCTTAGATTCCTAAATATGAAACCAAAGAGACGGAGATCTTGGCAGCATTCCGAGTCACTCCACAACCTGGAGTTCCACCTGAAGAAGCAGGGGCCGCAGTAGCTGCCGAATTCTCTACTGGTACATGGACAACTGTGTGGACTGATGGATTGACTAGCATTGATCGTGACAAAGGACGATGCTATCACATCGAGCCTGTAGATGGGTAGGAAGATCAATATCTTGCTTATGTAGCTTAGGAAGATCAATATCTTGCTTATGTAGCTTATCCTTTAGACCTCTTTGAAGAAGGTTCTGTTACCAACATGTTGACTTCTATTCTAGGTAATGTATTTGGCTCTACGAGCTCTACGCTTGGAGGATCTGCGAATTCCTCCTGCTTATTCCAAAACTTTCCAAGGCCCACCTTACGGTGTTGAAAGAGAGAAATTGAACAAATTTGGGCGTCCGGATGTACTATGAAACTCAAATTGGGATTATCCGTGAAAAACAACGGTAGAGCCGTTTATGAATGTGTACGTGGTGGACTTGATTTGACCAAAGATGATGAAAACGTAAACTCACTGCCATTTATACGTTGGAGAGACCGTTTCCTATTCGGGTGCTGAAGCTATTTAGAAAGCGCAAGCCGAAATAGGTGAAATCAAAGGACATTACTTGAATGCTACTGCAGGTACGTGTGAAGAAATGATCAAAAGGGTTGTATTTGCTAGAGAATTGGGAGTCCCTATCGTAATGCATGACTACTTAACAGGGGGATTCACCGCAAATACTAGCATGGCTCATTATTGCCGAGACAATGGCTTACTTCTTCACATTCATCGTGCAATGCATGCAGTTATTGATAGACAGAAGAATCATGGTATGCATTTTCGTGTACTAGCTAAAGCATTTAGTATGTCTGGTGGGGATCACATTCACTCTGGTACAGTAGTAGGTCAACTGGAAGGTGAACGTGAGATGACTTTAGGTTTTGTTGATTTACTACGCGATGATGATATTGAGAAAGATCGAAGCCACGGTATTTTCTTCACTCAAGATTGGGTCTCTATGCCAGGTGTTCTGCCAGTGGCTTCAGGAGGTATTCATGTTTGTCATATGCCTACCTTGACCAAGATTTTTGGGGATGATTCTGTACTACAGTTCGGCGGAGGAACTTTGGGACACCCTTGGGGAAATGCACCTGGTGCAGTATCTAATAGGGTGGCTTTAGAAGCGTGTGTACATGCTCGTAATGAAGGATGCGATCTAGCTAGCGAAGGTAATGAATTGATCTGTAAAGCTTGCAAATGAAGCCCTGAACTTGCCGCTGCTTGTGAAGTGTGGAAAGAAATCCAATTCGAATGAGGTAGATACGCTGGATAACTAAACGCGCAAAATTCAGTAATTCCTGTTTGTTCTCCTAAGTATAATGAAATCAACTCGGCTCCATTTTCTTTTTTATTCAAAGATTGAGCCCTAAATCAAGAATAACCAAATATCCACCTTGATATCCGTTATGAATATATATCTTTTCTTGATTATTGATATGGATATAGCAAGAAACAATATCAAGAGATATGTACTGAATATACAGACCAGACTTATAACCTAACCCATGTGTATATATATATAGTGTATATATAAAAGATATAAATACAAGATCAGATTGAAGACTAAAGAACTCAAGACTTCTATTATTTATTGTTGGATCCATAATTCATCGTATTGGTCTTTGCGATTGATGGATTATTTGAGATCCACTTTCATATCGTAAGCCAAGGGAAGAGAGTACCATCAACCCATCCAGTATCTTGTCTTTTTTGTTCCATGTTGCAATAAATCAGAACATCTTGTTTAATTCCATTTCATGAGCAAATTAGTACACTATAGGAGAGAAAGATTTCCTGATTTCCTGATATTGATAATCAATATATTGAGGAAAAGATTCCATCAACCAAACAATGAAATCTGATATAAATATCGCGAATAGAAATGTTGAAGCGATATCCTGTATTCCCATAAAGAGAATCATTTATTTCAATATATATTCCTGATTAGTTAATGAGACAAATAATGGAATCCATATGTTTAATTAGGATAGGAAATCAAATAGTCAAATAATTCTTCATCGAATGACTATTCATCTATTTTATTTTCAAGTAAGGGACAACGAGAATTTATGGAAAAATGGTGGTTCAATTTGATGTCCGGAGTTAGAACACGGATGTGAGCTAAATAAATCAATGTATAGTCTTGATCCCATTGGGCATACTTGTGAAAATGAAGACCCCATTATAAATGATAGAGAGAAAAACATTTCCAGTTGGCATGATAGTTGGAGTTGAAATTCTAGTAATGTTGAGCGCTTTTCTGAGATTAGGGATATTTGGAGTTTGATTTCTGATGACACTTTTTAAGTTTGAGAGAGTAATGGCGATAGTTATTCCATACATTTTGATATGGAAAATCTCATTTTGGAGATTGATAATGAGAGTTCTTTTCTTAATGAACTAGAAATTAGGATAAATATATGAAATCGCATTATTTAAATAGTAGATCTCAAAGTCAGAACCGCCACTATGACGTGTATTATACTGAATCCAGTTAGAATAAGAACAATAATAGTAGCATTGATAGTTATCTTCATTTTGAAATCCGTATTGATAGTGACATTTCAGAAGGTACTGACAACGACAATGACTATTATATCTATAGTGGAATTTCTAATGAAAGTAGAAGTTCTAGTATGAGATCTAGTAGTAATAGCAATGATGTTCATATAAGGGGCAGATCTAATAATCTTGATATCAATCCAAAATACAGGCATTTATGGGTTCAATGCGCAAATTGTTATGGTTTCTAAAGAGATTATAAATGAA
Source organism: Ottelia alismoides (assembly GCA_037367405.1). Taxonomy (NCBI): domain Eukaryota; kingdom Viridiplantae; phylum Streptophyta; class Magnoliopsida; order Alismatales; family Hydrocharitaceae; genus Ottelia; species Ottelia alismoides. The sequence goes on along the minus strand of JAZKJV010010557.1, from coordinate 778,584 downwards.
TATTTGTGAACAATGTTTTTTTTTTGAATTAGTAGTACAGATAGAATCGCACTTTTGATTGATCCGGGCACTTAGGATCCCATGAATTCTGATATGGTCTCTACGGATCCTATTTAATTTCATTCAGAGGAGGAACCCTGATCGTCTCGATTCTGATCAAAGAAAGACAGGTCTAACTGAAGTTGTTCAAACGGTCAATGAAATGGTATTACCATAGCAATTGGGGTTATGGACTTTCAGTTCATGGTGGGTAGTATGGGATCTATAGTAGGCGAGAAAATCACCCGTTTGATCGAGTATGCTACCAATCGATCTCTACTTCTTATTATTGTGTGTGCCTCTGGTGGAGCGCAGATGCAAGAAGGAAGTTTGAGCCAGTAGAGAGTATGTTTTCCTATGAATCACTGAAGCAGACGAGGGTAATGAAAAGGAGGTCATTAGCCTCTTCCTCACTTCATTCTACCCCCCTGATATATAATAGCGGTAAATGCAGGTGATATATAATTGCGGTAAATCATGAGCTATCTAGCGCCCAAGAAGGGTTGACAGTGACCTTCCCTGGTTGTTAGTTCCGAGTTAGCTTAACCGGTTAGCTCCAAGGGTGAGGCTGTCCGGAATGGGAAGTTGCCTAGATGCTCCTCTTTCTTTGACGTTGGTTGGCTGCCAGATCACTATATAATGCTCAGCATGTCGAAATTCCACTAGTCCGGTTGTTTATGTCAGGATTTAGTCCTTTGTCTTTAAGGAATTTCTCTCCTTCGCTCATTCATTTATTAAGGAAAAAGCAAACCTGTACTGTCATGAAAGAAAGTGGAGAAGCAAAGCCGGCTTATTTATACTAGACTATTGGCTTGGCTGGAGCCCCTGAATACATAGTGTTGAGCAAGCCGTAGAGGTGCGACAGCTGGCAGGAACGAACGAAGCTGTATTCATTCCTCTCTAGTACGTATGGTGTTGTAAGGTATGAGATCAAGTCTTGGAAAGATGGATTGAGAGACAAAGACCGCTTAAGAAGTCACATCACATGATAATAAAGATTTCGAAGAAAGCACCTTGCCTTAAACATCAATCATCGTTGTTTATCATCATTTGAAGAATTTCCCGCTCGACCTCACTGTGCTGGCTTCGGGAACTGAGAGAAGAGAAGGATAGAGATAAAGGAATGATAGAAGCAAGAATGAAGAGAAGGAGACATTTCATCTTTCCTGTAATGTATAAGTAAAGGAATGACTGAGGCCGGTCTGGTTGCTGTCTTCATGCTTGTTGAGCTGGAATGCATGGTGCGACACGTAAATCTTTCCTGTAATGTATAAGTAAAGGAATGACTGAGGCCGGTCCGGTTGCTGTCTTCATGCTTGTTGAGCTGGAATGCATGGTGCGACACGTAGGACGGAATGAGTGCAGACATCTTTTTTCGATTAGCCAAGGTAATGAGCTAATAAGGAGCAAGCCGTCATATTAATATATAGTCTATGGATTGAGCTTTCTTCCTTGAATAACTAACTACAGAGACAAGGTCGTCTCGTAACAAAGGCAAGCTAGTGCGGGAGTTGATGTCTGGAGCGACGGACCGGGAATGAATGAAATTCTCTTTCTTCTGGCATAGAGGTGTATATACCCTTGATAAACTATATATATATATATTAATTGGTGCGAGTAATTAAGAGAATATATAAATTAATGAAGAGCAAATTCATTATTCTATTCGCTTGTATAATCTTTTTGAGTTGATTTATAGAGTATATATCACGAGAGAAAATGCATAATATCGTGAAATCTATATTGTTTCGGGGGCTAAGCTCAGTCCCTATGTCCTTCCATCACCCACTAGATAAGCTCTGACAAAAAGACAAAGGTTGGTAAGAGGACAAGTGAGTAGTGGAATGTGGCTAGCCTACATAACCAAAACAAGCCCCTGAGATGAATAAAATCAGCGACCAAAACAAGCCCCTGAGATCTCCGGAGATATATAGTAGGAAAAGGTTGGTTTTTGTGTCCGTGAGATTCGCTTCATTTCATAGTGCTTTTCTGGTCCGAATGAGTCATCAGGATCCAAGAAGAGTATGAATGACTATGATGGCTAGGAAATTGTTGACGCGGAATGAAATAAATAGGCTAGGCCTTATAAAGACGATGGCGGGCAGTCTATAAGCAATTTGGAAAGGAGTTCTATCGTCTCTATCTTCCATAATGATAGAGACTCCCTAACAATCTTCTCGGAAAATCGTATAAACTCTGAAAAAGAAAGATGCGACCTCAGAGAATGAGGGAAAGAAAGAGGACTCAGAAGGTCAATCCGACGTCCACTCGGGCTCGCCTAATTTCTCTAGTCTACTCTACTAGTTTACTGCACAATTGAATCCAGTAAAGCACTACTTCTCTGAATCTAGTAATTATATATCAGGGGCTCAGTGCAAGATCAGCTCCCATTAGTACCGATATTGATACCCGCACAAAGTCATAGTATATAGTATGCTCCTCTAACTTGAGCGAAAAGCCGTACTCCTACATGTAAGCGAGTCCTATCCCCCGCATCTCAGACACTTAGTACTTCATAAGCTCTAGCCCACCTACGAGCACATTAGTTGGGAAATATTACAAAGATTTGGAATCTGCTCCTGCTTTCAATACTAGTGGGTAGACAAGAGTCAGATGCAAGAATAGGTATAATAAGCTTTGATTTGATATCCAATTTCTAGCTATTGAGGAAGAACTTTCAAAAAGGCTTATAGGGTGCTAGTATGTGTAAATGTAAGTGAGAGCGGATAGGCCCTATAATGAGGACGGAGGAAAGGGAAAGAGAAGAAGTGGTAGATGACCGATGATCTCATCCCGAAAGAAATGAGTTCGACGAAGTCCCTAATTCCAACCCGGCACAAGCTTCTAGCGTCATTGCTGAGGCTCCCCGGGAGCCGATCACGGAAGATGAATTTCTTCTTTTCTCCAGAATAGACTACTAACTCGTCAAGCACCCCATTTCTCATCAGTTTATATTTGTGATGGGAAACTCAATGTTTGATCAAAAGCATCAAAGCGAGAGAAATTGAGAAAGTATCTCACTTTGCAGACTATCTCTATAAGGTTTGGCGGGTGGGAGTAGAAAATCAAAGAACTAAGTACCTTCAAACTGATTTCAGCAAGGCTATCTATAAATAATTCAGACTAACTAAACCAACTAGCTATATAGTCTTTTCGATTTATCTGGAGCTACTCTTAGAACACCCGCCACATTAGCCATATGCGAATTCTTCTCATCTACCTCATTAATCATTCTTTCGATATCAGCTACTAGGAAACCCTCCCTCTTTTCATTAGTCTTTCTCTTGAACTTAGTAATGATATCTTACTGATCTTCTTTCTTCTTCCTAATTAGGACTAGGCTTCTGGCCGAGCATAACCATGGATTGAAGCCTATTATCAATCTCAGCTTCAGTGAGATCATCCCTGACATCCTTCTTCTTAGTAGTATAGACCCGAACCGAAGACTTCATCCTGTTATTTGAGCTTGACATGAATATGATTTTCTTAGACATTTCCTTAGATTTCTTAGACATTAATATAGAAAGAATAGAAACTCCCCATAGAAATCATCTTTTGTAATGGATATAGCATCACCAAGAGTGAAAGACACATTCCCTATAGGCATCAAGAGTGAATAAGCTAGTGTCATTTTTTCATATCCAGCAGGGAATACATACAACATCAATAGCAGACACACTGTCTTAAATAGAAAGGTGGGATAAGGCGTATCAAAAGATGCGAATACTATCTAAAACCCACCATGAGGTTCTATAATGAGAATCTTGTATGTCCATATTTTATTCAGTGTATTAGAACAAGTATGAGTCCGTGGAATACTCTTGGAATGATGAAGAAAATCAACCTAATTACTATACTAGGCCAAACCAAGGTCCTTTGGCTAGTTATTGGGCTATTAAGGCCTATGTATATTGTTTCTATCATCACCGCCCCCATTCATGGACCAAGTGGGGCCTCGGCTTATCGAGAAATAGCGGAGTACTGGTTCAATACTAACTGGCATTCATCCACTGATCCCCTGGTTTATTGTCGGCCACCTCCCAATCATGAAAGATCTCCTACATCAAAGTTGAGATCAAATCGCCCGAAGTCTTGCAAGAGCTCAGTGACCGGGACGCACTACTCCAAGAGCTCAGAGAGAACCTGCACCACACTCCGCATGCGTGCCTCCGCCAACAGGGATGGGATGTCCAGGATCCGAGGTGGTGGGTTCTTCTTCGACTCTCCACCTTCAGTCACAAACATGACCATAAGATCAGTCCAAAATACTGCGGACCCCCTATATATTCATAAGCAACCAAGCACATCATGGAGGTCGCCTATGAAGCCGGAGGGAACTCGCATCCACCCTCTTTTCCATGTCTCCCAGCTTCGACCCTGATTATAGAGTAGGGCACACCCGACACTACTGCTCCCTTGCCTGCTGACTAGCTGACCCTGGAAGAGCTCTCTGGTTGGATGTGAGAGGGATGGTGAAAGGCAGTCGGAGGTTCTACACGTACTGCCAAAGACCCTGTGGCTTCCGTGGTGCTTTCTTCTTCCAGGCATACTCTCGGGTTTAGCAAGTATTCACTCACCTGCGAAAAAGAGAGATCCACTTTGTTTCATCTTTTTTCTAGTCAGAATGGTCTTATATACTAGTTGCGAGGTCTCGGCGCTCCTTTCCGACACCGCTGCGCTAAGACTCCCGCTCTACTTTTGAGCTCTTGACCGTTGGCGGGTCTGAAAATGGCCTGGGAAACATTGTCCCCTAAATCTCTGACAGGGTTAGCAAAACAAGGGATAATGCTGAAACAGGGACCTACCTTCCCCCCTCAACCAATTTCCATTCAGTAGAGAGCAACGAGCGTGGACGTGCGTTGAAGCCTGCAAGCTATATAAATGAAATGCAAAGGGCGATCAACGAGAAAGAGCGGGTCAAGGGAAATGTCATCAATTTGTGACACCTCTGGCCTCTTTATTCCCATCCATGATGAATAGGAATCTGCCTTCCTGGGAAGGGAGGTCACAATATCTAATCCCTAGATTAGTTGGGAGCAGAGCTCGATTTCATATTTGGGCGCAAGCAGAAATGGTGCATTTCAAGCCCTCAACGGATAAAAGTGACTCCTTAACGCAAAAAGACTTCGTGCATTTTCCCGATAGCAAGCATACGATATGATGAAAGAAGGATGTCGATTGACCCCTAGCTTCTTTTTCAAAGGCTCTTCGAAGGGGCAAGTCCACCCTCTATAAGTTGCGAGGAGTAGGGAAGAAGCCGCCAGACAGGAGCATTGGGCAGTGACGAAAGCGCGACTTTTCCTTGACAAGTCATTTGAGAACTCAAGATATCCTTGGTCACTATGATCGAGAAATAGACAGTTCAAGATTTCTTATCGGACTGGTAATGATTAATCTATATTCCGTTCATTCACTGAATTCTCACAACTACCTAATACAGCGTTAGCAAAAATTAGCATACATTGTCCAATGCTCAAATATTCCGGAAAAGAAAAGTCAGAGTGTTAGATATATAGTTGCGGGTCTCGTCTATATATATCTACCTAACCTATCTCTTTTTTCTTGACTTGACGCGTATGCGATGGACTGGTTCAGAGTCTACTACCGAGATCGTTCTGCAAGCACTGGGAATGGTTGTCGAGCACTAGCATCATCCAATGCCATCTCCTCATTCCTACCCCCAAAACTGAAAGACCCTGGGGTGCCTTTGGTGCGATGCACCATTGACAACATGAACTTTGAGCGCACCCTCCTTGATAAGGGTGCCTCAATCAACCTCCTCCCAGCTACCATTCACCAGTTGTTTGATTTTGGGAAGCTGAAGCTCGTCTCGATGATCCGATGGATCGATCTGTTTTGTCAAGGATGATTGGAGGATGTGATAGTGAGGGATGAACATACCTGTTGATTTTCTTGTTATGGAGGTGAACCCCACTAAGACTTTAGCCCAGACACCCATCATCTTGGGTCGTCCCTTTCTCTCCACGGCCAAGGCCCACATCGATTTGAAGTGGGAAAAGTGGAATGAAAGGTCAAGGTTTCGATTGTTCATGTCCATCTTCTTGTCCCCGGAGACCGAATGTGGGTGGATAGACGAGTGTTCTTATTTGGACCCTAAGAATGTTCTTGCTCAAGTAGCATCTGACCCACTCAATGCCACCATCTCTCTGACTGATACATACGGGCATGAAAAAGACCAATAGTATTGGTCTGAGTGTTTGGACTCGACTCCCGTCTCTCAGGATGAGATCTTCTGTGAATTAGATAGGGCTTGGGATGAATTAGACGCAGAGTTGTGTGCTCTATCGTCTATGGTCATGCCTATGATGAGCCCGTCCTTCGAGATGACTAGCCCCACTGAGGGGCTACCATGATCTCAATGCCTCTCGGATAGCAACCTTGTTCACATTGCAGGGAAGGTGGCTAAGATGTTGACTTTGATGGACAGAAGAAATCAGCTCCCTTCACAATCTGCTTGCTATGAGCCTCCACCATCGGCTCCGTCAGTCCAGGTCGACCATTCACTGGCCCCATTTTAGATATATCAGAAACTTGACATGGATAACGTGAAGCATTTCATAGAGGTCATGGCTGAGCAGATCCGAGAACTCCAACGACTGACCCCTACTGCCACTAGTTCAAAGGCTTTCTCTGATACATGCTGTATATTACCATTTCTGAGACTTGAGACTTCTCGGACGAGTAAATCCCTCTCAAGCAAGCCCCTATCTATACCACGTATCACTAGACATGGAACGAGTGATGTTGGCAAGAGAACGTAGGCTTACGTGAGTAGTATAAGAACATCGGCTCTGTTTATCATCCTCGTCTACTATCTTTCGTGCCAATCATTTACTCATCAGATATCTCATAGTGTAGTGTCATTTTTCAATGTGTAGTTTGATTTGTTGGAATCGCCAATTGTTCCTCAAATCATCTACTTCAATTACTAGAATGACCTGGGTTCCGTACTTAACAGGACTGGATTTTCTTTCAGGAAGGGTGTAACCCGACCATTGATCACGAACTCTTCATCATGTTGCTTGAGTTCAGTTTCTTTTCTCCTTCTTTAGCTTTTCTTTGAGAAACTATAGATGGGCTCGTTGCTTACCTGCTACGCACCTTGTTGAGGAACATGACACCTAGCAGATCACAACATTCATTCCATTAAAAAAGGAAAAGAAATAATCCATTAGCGTTTACAAGATACACTAATTCTGAATACGACATGCACTCCAAAAGTGAGATTCTTTATCCATAGGACGACAGGACGAGAAAACAGCATTTCAAGCAAAAGAGTCACTTTTTTATCAAGTTGGTTCTATATTTATTTGCAGAATAGCTAAGGAGATGACATAAAGCAACACTGTTTACCACGTTCTCATGGGTCTAGCTGCACCGGAGAAACGTGGATGCTAGCTTTCTCAAATCTTGGATTCGTGTAATGTTATCCCAATTAAATCATTCTTTCAAGATATTAGATACATTCTTGAAGTTGAGAAGGTTCCCTTATTCTTGAACTTTCACACGCTTAGAATGATTGTGTTAATGCACAAGAAAGCAGGGTATATACATCTAGATGTACCTGATACTGGAGATCTGACCAAAGGTTTGATGAATGCAAAAGACAAATACAAACGTGAGCAATTCCATTCAGCTGAACAAGCTGAGGCTCCTACGAATGAGAGACCTGAGAATACAACCTGAACTCCTCTTCTACTACCACAAGTTCAGAAAAAAAACCAGACTGATGGAGGATGAAGATAAATGGTATATCATTACGCTACTTTTCTTTCTTGATTGTTCTATGAATCCTAGTGTAGTGATTGGAAAGGCAGCTGAGAGTATAGAGAATCAAGGGGTGGGTCCAGCCTAATACACATGCCTGGTTCCAACACTCATGATCAAGAAGAGGACATATACTCTCTCTTGCTTGGAACAAACAGAGCTAGTCCTTCCTTCTCAACGAGTCTATTCAGTAGTCAGTGCATTCTACAAGCTTCTTTCATTCGTTCCACAAGTCAAATGCGAGGCGATAGCAAGTAGAAAAGAGATATTGGTTTGATGGTTAGTGAAAAAAAGCCAACAAGCATTCATTATATATGAGATGCGTAAAGATATGACACATCGCCGAAACAAGAACTTCACAAGAAGCTGACAATGATCTTTGGCCTAGTAAATGCTCATTATTCAAAATATAGCCGACAATGCAAATGATCATTATTTAGATTCGAAGCCGAAAGGTTCAAGGATGGACTATTCTTCAAAAAAGAAGCTGACAAATAAATCAGTCACCCAACCTCTTCTTTGATCCCTTTCCTGACATTCTTTCTTCTTCATATAGATAGATATAGGATATAAAGGGCAATTACTTAGAAGTTCATTTTGTGCAATAGCCCTTCCTATCTTATAGAAAAGTCTCCCATGATCTTGAACTGATCTTATGCAAATCCCAAGTTTGTCTATGAAGAGCTGATCTAATTGTATTAGTTTCTATAATTTCTTTCTTCTGTGTAATACTAATTAATAGGGCCTCATTGATAAGTGATACAAGATCTCGTGCATTAGAACCCACGGTTATGGGCTAAATCCGTTAGTATGGAACATTTGCTTTCCCAAGTGAAATCCCCTAGTATATGATAGAATGAAAAAGTTCTTTCGGAATAAGAAGCCTTCGTATCTTAATGCATGTATTTCATTTCTTTGGAGCCGGGATCCACATTTAGGGCAATATGAGTCGAAGCAATAATAAGAATCTTTCTAGTGGAACATCTTTCATAATCCTTGGATAGATATTTCACTAATAGACCGAGGGATAAATAATTCGACTCATTCACATACAGATCATGAATGTTTGGAATCCATATTATGCAAGGAGACATTGCTTTTGCTATTTCGAATTGAAGGGTGATATCTTTCCGGTCGATTTTTGTTGTCATATACATAGTTAGCGCATTCATCATAGTTAGCAGCTCCGTATCATGGTCATCATCAATATGGATATCATTACTATCATCAATATCGATATCATCACTATCATTAATATAAATATCATCTATCAAACCTTTAGGCCGGGAACTTATTCGGAAATACCGTAATGAAAGGAACATAGGAGTTTGTCGCTAGGTATTTGACAAAATATGATCGTCCAGTTCCTATAGAATCTGTCACTAAAATACCCCTAGAAGGGGATAGAGCTAAGCGGAGTGAAAAGGGTTTTCCTTGAGACGGGAAATTCAAACTATTAGCCCCACACGAGGTTTGTGAATAAGTAGTTGTCTTATAATGAGCAAGAAATATCCGTCTTTATGTAAAACTTGATCTATTGAACTCACAATGAATTAGAGACTTTTGATGAATGTCAACTACTTATCGTAAGTAAATTGATCCTAGTTGTTCAATCAGTTGATAACCAGAGTCATTCTTTGATAAATGATCACTATGAGTCAGACTCAATAGAATTTGATCCATTATTTTTTCTGTGGGTGGAGAACTGAACTCAGAATTCTCTTTCTTCATCATCAATCGAATCATTGTTCGCGACCCAGGATTCTATTTGATCATCAATCCAAGAAGCTTTCACGCTTTTTCTTTTTCTTATCAATGAATAGATCTCTTTACTTGTACGACTTAGATGTCTCGTATTTCTCGAAAAAGTTCTTTTGATGGGATTTTGTATAAGACTTATGAGATCGATGAGAATGATATTCAAATATTGATTCTTAGAACGTATTGATTTGACCCCATAAACAGAACCGTCGTCCAGTAGCATGTTGCCGCCAGAAGCAGAACCCCGTATTTCTTCCAGAGAATCTCCTAATTGTTCCAGAGCAACTAGAAATAGATTCTTTACCCAGCAAGAATGAAGTTCTGATGTTGGAGACCTATCCATAAGTTTGAGCAACTCAATCATGTATGATTCCATCATCAAAGATTTGATCTTTTCTAACTCTGTCTGTAATTCACTAGAGGCCCGGAAACAAAGAGAATATGTATGCGAACTCAATATCCAGCTACAAGAAGAAAGAAAAGGATTGAATAGAGGAACACCCAAGCATTTCTTGATCTCAAACGTGTCCATATCAATGGAAGGGGTGACTCGTTATTTCGATGAATCATTTCTTCGGACAGAAAAAGATTCTGTAAACACTGACTTGAAATCTAACTTATCAGATTCCATTGTGGAAGAGTCGCCCACCATTTATTCTGAGGAATTTTGCGTGATATACCTGATCCATTCCTAATATCATGAAAAATAGATACGCATTTTGGACTGCTACTTAGTATCGGCAATGAGTTTGAAAAGGTAACGTGGAAGGGTGAAAAAGAGAGAGTTGGATAGAAGTTAGAGGACTGGAGATAGGGCTGCCTTACTGTATTAGAGGAATGGAGCTGATCCCGAACCAGTTGTGAAGTGCAGGGAGAAGTCCCAGGCAAGCAGCAAGCAAGACATTCAACCGGTCGATTCGCTCCAAGCTCTCGCTTCCCTGGCCGATTCACTCCAAACTCTCGCTTCCCATAACCTATTATAGCATTCCTTGACACACCTCTGAATGTCGCGACCCCTGAGAATAGTTAGGAAAATGCTTGATTGAAAAAAGTCGTCAATATAGGTCTTTCTTTCAAAGATTTGAACTTATATCACTATCTAATAATTGGAAGGACTCTTTGCTTTCTTTTGACAAGACGTCAAAGTGAGTGGTCTCGACTTATCAATCAGTCGAGTGAAGATTCCCGGCGCTGTTATGGATTGGGCAGTTTGAGCTGTGAGTTGGCCAGCTTCTTAGAGAGCTGTGAGAAGGCGGTGGGAACGTAGAATGTCCGCTCATTTCCTTTTGAACCATACTTCTGAGGCTGGGAGGAAGAAGACCAGAAAGGCAGAAGGGGAAAAGAAGAGGCAGAGAGGAGCAAAGAGAGGGAGTCGTAGGGGGTATGATAGTTTCCCCAACAAATATAGAAGATCCTGCAGGATCAGAAGTCGGTATGAGATAGGAAAGTCGGAAAGGTCTGACCAAGGAAAGAAGTAGTCCCTCCTAAGGAGCCTTTGAAAAATAAGTGGGGAAGCGGTTAGAGCTTGAGGGGAGCAGGGACGGAACAAAATAACTGGACTCAATAGAAGGAAGTGATCGGGCGATCCTACTATCAATCAAGAAAGTCACTACGCTGCGGAAGAGGCTCATATCTGATTGAAGAGCAAGAACAAGGAAGACAGGAGAAAAAGAACTGACCTTAGGGATGATTTTCGTCATAGCGAGTAGTCGATGTCAGGGAAGGAGCTGAACTTCGCATTATAGAGTCATTCAGAGATCTGCCTTTCCTCCCTATCTTCAAAAATGACTTGGAAGGATTTGTGCCATTCAGCCCACGGTCAATCGCCGGGCCGAACCGCCCAGATCAGTCCCTCCCTCTATATATAATGTTGTCTTGCTACTCTAGGGAGTCATTGCATCAGTGCGTACCTCTTCGGTATGTGGATTATCGGAATTGGGCGGTCTGGTTGCATATGAGCATTTATTGTCAGTAAGTATGCTTCTGCATGTCTTCCTTGGGGGTGACCTTGTTCATCAGATTTTTCGACACTAGGAAAGTTAGGATTCCCACGGACCGCGCTGAACCGCCTCGGCTTTTTTTAAGATTGGTGAAATTCTAGCAGTATGCGACACTTTCAGTTCATTAGGCAACCAACATAGTCTGCATCTGAGGGTATACGCGAAAGGGAACACAATCAGAAGAAGTTGATGCCAGTGCCCTGAGTCTCTGGCCGACTAGCTCTCTAGGGCCCTGGGAACCTCTCCTGACCTGAACTCTCCTTCCCTACTTGAGTAGGGGTATTCACTCACCCTCTTAGAGAGGCTACTACTCGCATGGAGCTGAGGTCTGTGGTGTATGGTGGGTCATATAGATATTAAGGACCCTCTAGAGGTAATCTTGCTCGTCATTATATATGTTTGTTTTTGTTTGTTTTGGGAAGCTCCTATTAATTATCAATATAGTAGAATTCAGGGAGCCACTCCTCTACTTACGGCCAATTATAGGTTAAACTCATAGAATAAATGAAAATATCTTGTATGAGATATGCAAATAGGAGGAAAGATGACGATTCTAATTTCCATAGTACGTGTTGGGATCACACAGACCTTCTCATCTAGCCGGCAGTGATTGAGAATCTCCCGATCTCGTCTGTCTTTATCCCATCGCTGGAAAAGCAGAGAAATTCTTGGGTCAGATTTAGTGGATATTTATTCGACGATTCACGGCCTCTATCTGGTGCAGGTACTCTGCTAGGTATCGATGGTCTGTTCAGGGAGGAAATTCTGTCCGCTTTTTTGTCAGCGTCTGATTTTGAGCAGACTAATGGAGGAAATCACCTTCCCCTCACCCTCTCTTCCAATGCTCAATACCGTAAATACTAGATGATGTGGTTGACTTTTTCTTTGTTTTCTTGTGGGTTCTCTGTCTCGAGTTGGTAGCAGTTGGGTAGCCATTTCTCCGGGTGCAGAGATTTCCTCTGTGATTAGGGCGAATTGCTGTTTGCACTTTTTCGGTATGACAAGACCTCTTTCGTTTTTTGTGTTTGGATGGTGCGTCCTGGAAATCTTGATCCCCAGGGATAGGTACGACCCGAAGCTAGGAGCCTACTTCTCACTGGTTTGACCGGAGCTTTTATATACTAGTTGGAAGTCAGTCTTCATCACTGAAAGTAAGTCTCATCCTGGCTCTCATCAAGTGCTTTCTTCAAGGGACTGGAGAAGTATGAGAGTGCTTGCTTTCCCATCCCGTCGAACTGGTGGAACAGAACAATCAGATATTACGGAAGTCAGTCATCAAGTGGGAAAGAAAGTCGTTTTCATGCGATAGACTTGAGAATCGATATGACTATTCAGATGCGAATATTATAAACCACCCTATTTATATAATAGTAGCTCAAGTCAAAGAAATGGACTCAGAGATCTATGAACTCACTCGACTCGAAAGGCTAACTCCATAAAGTTGTACTCGAGGGAAGAAGAGAAGGATTTTTGAAAAGTGCAGAAGGAAGTCATCAACAAAGAAGTCTCATCCTGGCACTAAGACAACTATATGATCATCATCTTCATAATATTCTTATACTATCTATTTGGGGCAGTCTCGCAGGGCTAAAACAGAATCCTTTCCATTTACGTTTATCTACCTTCTCTTATTTGATTGACCATATATCCAGGGAATTCCCTATTCCGCAAAAAGAGGGAGGTCTAGTTTTTTCATATATATGTGGTTTGAGGCCTTGGATCTCTTCTCTGCTTTGACTGAAACTAAGACTTGAGAATTCGACTAGAACTTCTAAGAAAGAAAATGGATGTCAAAACCTCAGGAACGAAATTAGCTTCTTCCTTCCAACCACGTATTATATGTATTTGTAGGAAATCTCCTATAGTTAACATTAATTCCCCATCCCCATTCTCTCCTCTTTCTCTCCCTTCTTTCGGAACATCTGATAGCAGACCACGACTTCTCAGGTAACTCACGGCACAAGATGTATCTCTTTCCTGGCTAAGAAAAGTCGAGAACTGGATTGGCAATGGGAAAAACAATTCGTTGTCGAACTCACTCTCCGGCCCCCTACTAAGAGGAATAGAACTAGTGCTCTTTCCAGATTGACTCTCCAATAGAGATCAAGCGGGAAAAACTAAATTCTCCCTTTAGGTCGACTAGGTTAGGCTGTTGTATCTCGCTTCCCTATTCATCACTGCATTCCAGGAGGCTAGGTCATGTTTTCTTTGTACCAGGGTTCCACTGCTACTGGACTGGCATTGGCTTGTCCTCTACCCCGCGCAGCACCTCTCGCTTCGCACCGTCGATGATACCGCACACCTCATAGCCTGCGTCAAGACCCCCGTGCAAACTTCCTGGCCTTTCCCTCCCAACTATTATCTAAAAGGAGGTACCTTACCTCGAGGAAGTTTCCGGATGTTTTTTATTGAATCATTACCCGATCTTTTCACAAATCTCGACAAATAGGGTGAAAAGAGGATGGAGAGGGTCGTCGAGAGGCAGTGTTGACCTTCGGGTCTTTTCCGGATTTCTCTTTGAATCATCCTTTTTTTGCGTGGTCTGACGCTTTTCTCGATAGTTGTGAAAATCGGTAGGACGGTGCTATGCATTGCTTCTTTGACTAAAACGATGCCTCTGGCAGAGCGACGGTGTGTGGTACTTCTTTTTGTATCTGAATCTGCATGGGCATACTGCCTTCTATTGCTTGCTAGTCTACGCCCTTAGGCTTTTCTTAGTCGAGTCTCGCTCCGCTCCGTGGGCTATGCTGCTTCTGCACCCTCCCTTGATGCTCTCAATGAGAAGAGAGAATGGAAGATCAGAGAATGTCGGCAGCTTTATCAAAAGGGAGAAAAGTCAAGGTGCGTCATTGTAAGGGGAAGACCAAGCCCTCGTACTACTCCTGCCCACACACACCATTTTCTCCTTCCATGTTCGGAAATCCACCCTGCAGGCTATTATCTGATTTGCTTTTCCCCTGAATTAATGGACTCCTGATGTATACGTAGGACTGCGGTTCGTTTGAGAAATTCCTCTACCTCTATATCTATCTCTTAGAGGTGATAAGCGAGAAAGAGGAGGGGGAACTGTTTTCCTAGAGAAAAGAAGAAAGGTGCATCAGCACTGCTACACTGCTCGCAGTTAAGAGAAAGGAAAGGTTGTCTACCTTATGTTGCGGTTGAGTCAAGCGCCGCATAGAGAGTCTAGTCTGAGAGGGAGGAGGGGAAAGGATGAGAGCAAAGGAAAGAGGTGGCGAGAAGACAAAGGCGAAAGCTGCCGTTGTGCTTCCCTCGCTGACAGCAATGTTTGAGTCTTGCCTAACCCAATGCATACTAACCTTCCACTTGCCTTCCCCCCGTTATTCAATTGTCCTTGTTGTCCTTCGCGAACTTTTTGCTTCCTGCCTTTCCTATAGTACTACTTCATACGACTTCTTTGAGGATTGGAGTGATTATCACAAAAATCAAGATTTGTCTTTCTCACGTAGATTTTCTCAATTCAGCTCTGACCCCTACGGGTCGGAATCCCCGTAGACTATTCCACTACACCGTCGGTGCCCATTAGCTCTTGTGGAATGAACTGTGAAAATCTATCCACTCTGACACTATGACGTTGTATGTTTGCATTGGCAGATTAGGGCTGGGAATCTTACATAACTTCTTGCCTTGGGGCCCCTTTGTCTAGTCGAAAACTTAATGCTCCACGCTTCATTATATATACTGAACCCGAGGCTCTCTCTCTACCTTTACTTTTGCCGTCACTATATATCCAATCGAGCAAATTCGCTTGATGCTTTCCATCTACAAAATGAAATCAAAATAGATAATTGAAATATAGAGTAGAGCAGCTTAGCGTTTGATTCACCTCCATGGATACTAGGGTATATCCATCAACTACTAATTATATAAGAGGTTGGACCGAGTAGGAAGATGCGTTGGGCAGTGATCTAGTAGCACAGTTCTCAAGTAGTAGCGAGATGGATGTGTTCGTAGCTTAGCTGCTTCAGGTACAAACATAGTATATAAAGGCAGATCAAAAGTCCGTCATATGTAGGACCACTTTCACTCTTTTATTGCATTTCGACTTGATTTCCAATCGTATCCCCTAGAATTTTAGAGAAAGATATTTAAAAGGAGTTGGTACAAGCCCTTGAGGAATGAGAAGTAGAAGGGGACCTTGTAGCCGGTAGCCACGGATTTTTCTTACTATATACGATAAATTCTTGGTGAGCTGGGGGTTCTTCCCTTCGTTTGATTGAAGGTCTCTATTTTCGGGAGCTCTCTTTGGCTTTCTGCATTGTATATAATTCTTTCTTTATGCAAGGCTTGCCCAAATTCTTGCTTCACTATCTTCCTAATGTCTGGCCTCGTCCTGGGGAAGTCCATCCCACCGTATGGATGTGCACTTAGACTTCGGCCCCTTCGTGATGAATATGGGTAGTCAGGTTGACCAGATGTGGCTATGGCCTTCGTTGGTTGTCTTCCCCGTCTTAGGTCCATTGGAGAAAGAGGGAATTTCTCTGAGAGGATTATTGAGGCAGACTCTAACCGCGTGGTTATGAGTCTTTTCCAAGCCTTATCTATCTCGCTCCCGACATCCACCCCCTGGGATGTCCCGTCTGGTCGACTAGTAGAAGCGACTGAGGGAAGGGCTAAAAGGAGGGTCTCTGCTATTGGAAATCTCATTAATCATAGGCTGCTTCGACCAGTATTGCCACTTTTTCTCTGTGCTCATAGGTCAGAGTTCGGAACCTGAAAGCCCCTTTTTGTCTGATATAGTAATAGGTCGCTTGACGATTTTCTAGTATTTTTAGCACGGCGATAGATATTTAGAATAATTGATGGCTTTGTTACTTCCTCGTTCCTGGGAGCAAAGGCTTGATCTTTAACTGAAGAGGAAGGATCCCCGGGGAAGACACGGACCTTTCCCTGGTGTGAGCTAAAAGAAGAATGCGCTCCTTGACTCTTTCTTTAGCCTCACTACTTCCTACAGTTCGTTACCCGCCTACCTCCGACCTTAAGGAATGCATTGACGGAGGGCCATCAGGTAGTTCTCTTTCCCCAAGGCTCAGTTAGAGAGAAGGGAGGGAGTCTTTTCCAGGATGTTCCTTTCACTCGAGCAGGATCCCTTTGGCCTTCGGAAGATCCGACACACATCTTGTCTATCATAGGCCTGTGTGGCACTTGCCTGCCCGAATGTTCGAGCCCTAAGTCCAATGGGCTTTTCTGCATATATATCTGGTCTGAAACTTGTCCATCTTTCGTGTATGTTGAACCGGATAGTGTCAACTATGGCCAGACTGGAAAGAGACGTCCAGCGGGCAAGGGCTAAGAGGGGCTATTTCGTCATGGGGCCTCGAAGACTGCTTGATTCTCCGCAAGATCATATACTAGGTTCTCTCTTTAGCTATCGCGATAGTCTTGATTCTAGAGTTTAGTAGGATTACTACAAGTCAGGCTTCCTTCTTTTTTTAATGAGAAATATGGTGAAAGCCAAAGACCTGAGAGCCAACCAGTCCCAGGATAGTCGACGTACGACTAGAGCTAAGATCTTCTTTCAAGGCAATCTACATGGTGCGTCATTAGAGGGGGAAATTCCAGTCAGCAACAGCATTCAGGTTTAAAGAGTTGGAAAAGATTCTCTCGATCCTCTCTCTTCCAATCGACTTTGTACCTCAGGCTTGGGAATACTTGGTCTCCCGGGAGAGGTTTTTCCTCAAGTGAACCTTGACTTATTATGCTGATCATATAAGCTGAGGAGAGGATCCGAGGGAGGGCTAGTTGATTGAGACTTCCCATATATATAATGCTTCTCATATTAGTTGTGAGACCCTCTAGATATCCGGGTCTGGACCTATTTCCAATACTTCCCAGTGCGTCAAGTCCGAATATAAGGAAGTTGGGGGTCGTTCACTGAGGTCTCAATTCGGAATGAGGAGCCTACCTGAAGAAAGCCCAGAAATCAATGTGCATGAATATCTAGTATACCCTTCTGACCTAACCTCAAGGTTTTCTCAAGGAGTATCGTGATTATATTGAACTACTTGCATTCGATTTTTTGATATAGTTGATAGTTGGAGCAGATGCGCAAAGGAAGGTGCATTTGACCTAGTAGTCGACGCCCGCATGCCCTGTCCCAGCGGCTGGTAAGCAGATGCTAACAAGAGGAGGATGAAAATAAGACTGTGCAGGCGAGACTAGGTGAGGGCAGTTGGCCAACAGAAAAGAGGTGCATAGAAAGATGTCAAACATCTGGAATAAAAAAAAGACGGGAGTCAGAATCAAAGAACCACTACTAGATACAGGAAGAAGTGAACCATATGCAGTGGCGAAAGTGGAGAAGGCGCACAATCCATTAGAACAGAGGCATACGATATGCCAGAGTTCATCAATGAGGGCCCCCTATAATGAGGCCCTCTGAGGTGGAGGCAGTGTGGCGAGGACAAAGGAGAACTAGACCAGAATACTGGCCTAAAGCTGCTACTGATGGTAGACGTCGTAACCACACAAGCAGCTGTGCATAGCTCATGGAATCATCAGTCTCAACAGAGGGCAAGGCAGAGTAGGAGAGGAGGATCCCGCGGGAGCTGCGGTAGGACGATGAGAAGTGCTGCTAAAGATCAATGGATCGATCTTCCCTTTGCTTCCTTTGCAACTACTTTTAAATAGAATTCTACTTGCCTTCTCTTTTTTCTAATCATAAACATATATGAGTTCGCTGGTAGAGGTATAAGGAGGAAGACACCCATGAGAGGCAGATGAGCGGGGAGTGGCAACAAAGTAGGGAGCAGGGGTCTATATAGAAAGGCTTCGTGGCCAAAAGCTCACCTGACCCTGTAGTGAATGTTGGACATGCGAGCCCACGGCGAGCCATTATGCAATAAATGTTATTGTGAATATCATTCCCTGATCTGAAATGAAGAATAAATAATTTACAGAATAGGTCCCTTAGTACATTAGGGTTATGTACCATGGCCATCTTAATGATCATACAACTGTTGATTCAATTATTGAATCATAGAGGTTGGTGCTTGGATGAATATATAAAGAGTTTGATTGAGGATTCATCGAGCACCGTCAAATGATTGTTAAAAGATGATCTCCAGCCTGAGTAGGAGATGGCAATCCTTTCTCAGTTAGGCTGATATCTGGCCGACCTCTTTATGCAGGTCCTCTACAAAGGAATAGAGATTCAGAGGTGTCAGATTAGTTTGGTCAATGAGTTGACTTAACGAGATCAAGATAACCAAAGTCCTATATTATATGTTGCCATGATATAGGCACGCATCCTCTGACCGGAGACAGATGTGTTACTATATGTCTGAGTTTGTACATTTAGAAGACCAATAGGTTGATGACCTAATCAAGGTCTATACACTGGCACGCTGGTGTGCATGCACGGGTATATGAGTAATACGATCTCTCAAAGGGATCATACAGGTTTAGCTACCGAACCAGAATACATGAGCTCACTCATGAGATATTGGGAAGAATCAAATTCTGTGGACGGTCGTCTCGCTTTGGATGCTTGACTGAATTTGTAGGTTTGATATATACTTTTGGAAAGTATATGATCAAGAACTAAGTAAGATATATGCTTTTCGAAATTATATGATCGATAACAACTCCCAATGATCGAATGAGAAACTTAATGATAAATCCCTGAAGTAGACAGTGTAAAAATGATCTTATACTTCGCATTATTCTGAGTTTTCCAGTATGCAGGATGTACAGGTATTGGGAATACTTGAGGGTGATGTGATCATAAACGATTGTATAACCATGACGCTTCCATTCCTAGGGAGTGATGAAACAGGTCTGGATCTTAGTGACTCCTCTCAGTAGAGAAGTAATCTGATCTTGGTCCAAATATTGGACATTGATCTGAATGTGATTTAGATTCAATGAGAAGATTAGATTTACGATCTTGATTTAATCAAGCATCTATGGGAGGCCCGAGATCTGGATTTGAGATGTGATCGCAATATCCAAGTCACTATATGTGGAACAATACAATCGCCATGTCTTTATCTCCAAGTATTAGCGGAGAAAGCGCATTGTCCTTGAAAGAGTTCATGGATAATTCCATTATTGATATATGTATCCGAGCATTGAGAAAATGGATAATTAAATGTGATTTAATTATCATGAATAATATGAATTTGATTCATATTATAATGAGAGTTATCTTAGATAATTAAATGTGATTTGATTATCAAAGATGTGAATAATGTAAATGTGATTCATACTATTTGGGCACGTTAGAATAGAGATCCAAGATGATTAAATGTGATTTATTTATCATGGATATGAATAATGTGGATAGCACTATCCATATTATTCATAATATATTATAAATGTGATTTATAATGTATTAGAGAGAGCTAATTATAATTTATATTTGTTAAATATTTATTGAT
This sequence comes from Ottelia alismoides, assembly GCA_037367405.1. Taxonomy (NCBI): domain Eukaryota; kingdom Viridiplantae; phylum Streptophyta; class Magnoliopsida; order Alismatales; family Hydrocharitaceae; genus Ottelia; species Ottelia alismoides. The sequence goes on along the minus strand of JAZKJV010010557.1, from coordinate 758,597 downwards.
GTCTATTGGATACACATTGTGTAATCAATTGAAAATGTAAATTATATTTTGTTTTGGGTGTTGAATGTGATTCACAATTTTTTCAATGGCAAGATTGCAATATTCTCAAAATTAATTGTGAAATTTTTTTGAAGAATAAATCTCAACAAAAGTTGTTGGAAATTATGAGAGAAATTCATGGAGATATGCAATCTCATGAGATTGCATGAGATTGCCTTCACCATGAGGACATGGTGGACGGCTACACATTCCCACAAGGAATGTGGTAGTCGTCCCCCCTTTCCTTATGGGAAGTAATCTCCATGTTAATTTCTCCTTAATTGCTTGATCTAATTTAGTATTGAATTATATTTGATGTATCAAATATATTTATTTAAATTAGATTATTAGTTTTGGTTTTTACCAACAACAATCTTGACCATTGGATTAGACATAAATCAATCTCACCCATTGATTTTATGAGTCCCATGGATTGAGATCCATGGATCCCAAAACCTTATAAATAGAGAGGCATACCAAGCTCTCTAGTACACATGCTATTGGAGCACATCTCTCTCTCTATTTCTCTCTACACGTCTACTGTCTCTTACTCTCATATGGCAGCATCGTCGTTATGTTGTCTGATCGTTTGCTCGTGGATTTCCGTCTCCTTCGGTGCACCGCGCTCGTAAAGAATACGTCGGATCTCGTGTATCGAGATCAGGAGATCCACCCCTTGGATCATCAACATGGATTGCGAGAAGCACACGATTCATCCCCGCGCTCGCAAGCGTCTCCTCCATCGGATCGGACTTGAGACAGGAGGTCTCTTCATGTAGAGACTCGATCGCAACCATGCTTCAAGAGGTAATCCTATTACTTGTTTGTGGTTTAGACGTAACGATACGAGAAGTGTTCTTAGATCATGTGGTTTCGTCGCATGAAAATTTTTTAAATTCCGCTGCATCGAGCAACTAGTACGACTAGTTGCTCCTCGTCGTATTCGATACGACGCTCATGCTTCCGTGATGCGCTTGAGGATCTAACCATATCCTTCAGTGGTATCAGAGCCATAGTTCGAAGGTTTTGGATACGATCCATAAAACCGAAGGCGACTTGGGTTCGTTAGGGTTGCGAAAGTTTTATCGCATTTCATTTTCGCATCTCTCTTTAGTGATTATTTTCGGCCTTGTTTAAATTGTTAAACACGAAAATAAAACTTGGATTTTGTTTCCCGTTAAATAAGGAAACCATAGAATCTGAGTTTACGTAATTTGAATTCCGTTTGCTCGATATATGGTTGTTTTAATAAACATGTATTCACTGTTGCGGGAACTGCGAATCTTAACATGATTAATGAGTTAATTACTGTTTTGATCCGCCTCAAAATGCATTAAATATCACTTAGATTCTGTCCTAAATAAAATTATCAATCTTTGAGAATTGATTTTATCTAATTTGGATTTAAATTGATTGAGATATGTTAATTTTAGTAACTAGGGGTCACTGCTGAAAATACAGTCCTAATCAAGAACCATGTGATTGTCAATTAGTGAAATTAATTGTTAATTTCATGAAATAATTATGAAAAATATTTGATAAATATTGAATGATGATTATTTCCTTAATTGACTTGGCCTCAACCAATAAATTGATTAGATTTTATATAGATCATAATTGGAAACACAATCATTAAACTCCTTGCTTGAATAGGATTGAAAATTTGTCTAGCAAATTTCCTTATAATAAAAAATGTTTTGATTATAACTATATAGAATAATTTCGTTGAAGAACCAATGATCATCTCAAGTACAAAGTGATTGACTCGGCATTATTTTTTCCCGAGGCGGATATGGTGTCTAGTCGGGGATCGCTGGGGTAGCGGGTTGCACCGGATGCGGTCCGTCCCACTCTCGCTGGTACTGGCCATGACAGGGGGTAGAGAACGAATGATGTCTGAGATATCATGATGTATTTTTCTAATTATTAAAATTCTAATTAATACGTATTTTGAGATAATGCCATATATATTCAAGTAAAAATCAAGTTTGTTGATTGAATTGGATTGATAATTTATTTAATATGATTAAGTTAATTATATCCCAATTAAAAACACTCTATTATGAATAGAGTTGTTATTTCCCTTGGAAGAATTAATTGTAATGAATATGATTCATAATTATTAGTTAGAATATGAATATGATATGGAGGATCACATAAGTGACATTCATGGTCTCCTGTCAAGGCGAAAGGTTCCATCGCCAAATATTATATGTAGGAGACGCTTGTCCGATATGACAGCTCCTGCATATGATTGATTTGGATCGGACTCATCGCTTCTCGAAAGAGTAAGAACATATGCGTAGTGACCCCAATATCGTGTCCTCATAATATTGGGGCGATATTGGATTGCGCATAGCGAGTTGTATTCTTGTTGACGGTTGGTTCAATTAATGATGGGTCAACATCACCTTAGGGGTGATGGGCCCGGGTGTTGAAGACCGAATTGGGAGATGCAAGTCGGACTTGCAAGACGGAATGTGTTCCTGCTTCTTTTTATCTGAGTTACAGGTTCTCATATTATTGGGATGCAACAAAGATAAGGAAGGAGATCCCAGATCTTGCTTCAGATATAATGGTAATTATATCTCTTACATTGAAAGTGATTAAGGGAATGAACTTTCATTGTTGAAATGGCAAGACAACTTTGATATAAAAATTCCTAAATCAAAGTAAATTATATATTTATATATGTTTATGCAAAATTCTTATTTCAGATAATTCTTCTTTAATCCCACTTAATGTTATACTCAATAATAACCAGTAGAATAGCATGGATTGGACCTATGATCCAGATCTTGTACTTACAATTGGACACATAATGTATGTGGTTTCAATGTGCAAGTTTCCTCATAATAATGAGGAATGAAAATTAAATAGACAATAGGACTAAAACCCTAGGGTTTGTATGTCTCTATAAGTCTTGATCTCATCGAATGTACTTTTGAAGTGACATGTCGATAATGATCGCAATTATCAAACAATCCTTATAAAATCTAAGAAGATATTCTGGCATACATATGTGCTCTCGACATATAATCATGAATTACATGGTTCTCTGCATTATGCAGAATGGTGGCTCTATAGGAGATGATGTATTCAAATTGTTTGAGTACCTACCTGAACCTAAGTTTTGAGAGTTTAAAAGGATGTAGATACGATGAGTGTCATCATTCTACTATCTATACTCTAGTCATTCATGAAGCTTCATAATACTCATATTGTATGAACTGAATGAAGCATGTATAAATGTTGAAATACTCTTATATTAAAATTTTTGATTTTAACATAAGAGATCCATTGTCTTGAGCAATGGTTGCTTATAGATAAAGAGAGCGTAGTGGAATCATGGGTTGGACCCATGTGAGAAGGAAAGTCAAAGAGTTGACTGTACTTCTGTGACTTCCATATGACATCCAAAGAGTTGGATGAATGCCAATACTACGATAAGTTGATGTGTTGATAGTATGACAATCAAATCTATCTAGAATACTTAGAGAAGGAATTGGATATTACATCAGAATTGTCTTTATATAATCATTGAAATTGACTTACTTATTTGATAAGATAAAGTCTAATAATTGTATCTCAATCTTCTAGTGACACTTGCAATTGGTTGCATTTGTATTAAATATTAGAAATTTGATCTTAAGGTTTAATGGTCATCCATGTTGGAAGTGATGCAATTGTTGCAACAATTTTCATTGGATCAATAGACTTCATATTTTTAGTGGGAGCCCCTAGTCTTAGAGAATGTCTCTATGGCCTAGATATTAGAATACACTCATTGTTTATTTCTAAATGTTGGGAATAAACATGAATTCTGGAACAAACCTATCATAAAGAGTTATGATGGATATATATCAGATAGTAATCTAACTTCTAGTGGACTCCACTAAATTAGAAAATTAATGAATGGTTCATTAAGATTTCTAATACTGAAAATTAAACCTTTACAGATCAATAGGAGGATAAATATCACTTGACAATGATCTGGCATAATGTTTTGGACTTATGTCTGTTGGTGAGATCAATGGATAAGTAATAGATGAAAATTTAGAATGTATAAAATTTCAAAACTTGCGTACTTATGAATATTATCTTCAAAGTAAAATGTCCAATACACCCTTCTTTGGGAAAGGTGTAAGATGTCAAGGTATTCGAGATCTCATACATATTGATGTATGTGAATCATCTATATCATAGTAAACCTTATGGATATGTGATCTATTGATGATTTTGTATGATATGAGATTTCTTCTCTTCACCTAAGAAACCTTTGAAATGTTCAAAGATTTCACAACTTTGGTTTAGAACCAAAGTTTGAAGGAAGATGAAATGAATTTAATCTAACCAAGGTAGCATGTACCTATTAGATGAATTCAAGGAATACCTTATGGAGATGTGAATATCATTCCTATCTCAATCCTTCTAATGAACCTTAACTCAATAGAGTTGTAGGAAAATACAATTGATCATGTGTGACATGATTTGATCAATGATTAATCTTAGCATAATTATCTCTTAGTTTCCAGGTATATATGTGGTAGAGACTACATTATATATCCTTACAATGTTCCATGCTAGAAAGCTGGAATCTAACACCAGAGAGTGCTACGTCATTAGGAAAATAAAGGATGGTATTGGATACCTACTTTATGACCTTGAGATTCTTAAAGAATCTCATCTATGAGAATGTGATTCTTAGAGGATGACTCTCATGAGAATCAAGATGAAAATGAAGTAATGGAACTCATTTAATCTTGAGAAGATAATGAGGCTCCTGAAATCGGAAACGAAATAGACAATTAAAGATGAAACATTAATACCTCTTCAAATTAGTTTGAGGATGGATTCCATGTTTCAGTTGAATCTGACAATGATCTGACCTCCTGTGATGATGCTTTTGAAGATCATATTGTATAAAGTGATCTATAAGGGTCTTAACTATAGATACCTTAGGAGATAGAGATCTCTAGGAATAAAGGTATTCTGAAAAGGATTATGCAAATACTGGTTATGATAATTATCGAGCTATAGTGTCAAGGACACTATAACAAAATTGATTATTGGTTGCATAAGACGTAACATTCGCATTGGATGCGAGCACTATTACTAGGGGATATGCAAGTGTCGTAAAAGGACTTGGCGTAGTCTCTTGGGAACAGAGTGACTGATCAGCTTACCTAACTATTTTCTAAATAGCCTATGATTGTCACATGAGTGTGGGTTTAAATGATTAGCCCATTAATGGCTCTTTGGGCTACTGGGAGATTGTTGGGCATGCGAGCCCATGGCGGGCCATTATGCAATAAATGTTATTGCGAATATCATTCCCTGATCTGAAATGAAGAATAAATAATTTGCATAATAGGTCCCTTAGTACAATTAGGGTTATGTACCATGGCCATCTTAATGATCATACAACAGTTGATTCAATTATTGAATCATAGAGGCTGGTGCTTGGATGAATATCTAAAGAGTTAGATTGAGGATTCATCGAGCACTGTCAAATGATTGTTAGGAGATGATCTCCAGCCTGATTAGGAGATGGAAATCCTTTCTCAGTTAGGCTGATATCTGACCGACCTCTTGATGCAGGTCCTCTGCATAGGAATAGAGATTCGGAGGTGTCAGATTAGTTAGGTCAAAGAGTTGACTTAACGAGATCGAGATAACCAAAGTCTTATATTGTATGCTGTCATGATATAGGCACGTGTCCTCTGACCGAAGACAGATGTGTTACTATATGTTTGAGTATGTACATTTGGCAGACCAATAGGTTGATGACCTAATCAAGGTCTATACACCGGCGCGCTGGTGTGCATGCATGGGTATATGAGTAATACGATCTCTCAAAGGGATCATATAGGTTCAGTTACAGAACCAGAAGACATGAGCTCACTCATGAGATATTGGGAAGAATAAAATTCCGTGCACGATCGTCTCGCTTTGGAAGCCTTACTGAATTTGTAGGTTTGATATATACTTTTGGTAAGTATATGATTAAGACCTAGGTATGATATATGCTTTTGGAAAGTATATGATCGATACCAACTCCCAATGATCGAATGAGAAACTTAATGATAAATCCCTGAAGTAGATAGTATAAAAATGATCTTATACTTCAGGATTATTCTAAGTCTTCCAGTATGAAGGATGTATAGGTATTGGGAATACATGAGGGTGATGTGATCATAAACGATTGTATAACCATGATGCTTCCATTCCTAGGGAGTGATGAAACGGGTCTGGATTTTAGTGACTCCTCTCAGTAGAGAAGTAATCTATTCTTGATCCAAATCTTGGACATTGATATGAATGTGATTTAGATACAATGAGAAGATTAGATTTACGGTCTTGATTTAATCAAGCATCTATGGGAGGCCCGAGATCTGGATTTGAGATGTGATCTCAATATCCAAGTCACTATACGTGGAACAATACAATCGCCCTGTCCTTATCTCCAAGTATTCGCGGAGAAAGCGCATTATCCTTGAAAGAGTTCATGGATAATTCCATTGTTGATATATGTATCCGAGCATTGAGAAAATAGATATTTAAATGTGATTTAATTATCATGAATAATATGAATTTGATTCATATTATAAGGAGAGTTATCTTAGATAATTAAATGTGATTTGATTATCAAAGATTTGAATAATGTGAATGTGATTCATATTATTTGGGAACGTGAGAATAGAGATCCAAGATGATTAAATGTGATTTAATTATCTTGGATATGAATAATGTGGATAGCATAATCCATATTATTCATAATATATTATAAATCTGATTTATAATGTATTAGAGAGAGCTAATTATAATTTATATTTGTTAATTAATTATTGATGTGTATTGGATACACATTGTGTAATTAATTGAAAATGTAAATTATATTTTATTTTTGGTTGTGAATGTGATTCACAATTTTTTCAATGGCAAGATTGCAATATTCTCAAAATTAATTATGAACTATTTTTGAAGAATAAATCTCAACAAAAGTTGTTGGAAATTATGGGAGAAATTCATGGAGATATGGAATTTCATGAGATTGCATGAGATTGCCTCCACCATGAGGACATGGTGGACGGCTACAAATTCCCACATGGAATGTGGTAGCCGTCCCCCCCTTTCCTTATGGGGAGTAATCTCCATGCTAATTTCTCCTTAATTGCTTGGTCTAATTTCAGATTGAATTATATTTGATGTATTAAATATATTTGATTTAAATTAGATTATTAGTTGTTAGTTTTTACCAACAACAATCTTGACCATTGGTAGACATAAATCAATCTCACCCATTGATTTTATGAGTCCCATGGATTGAGATCCATTGATCCCCAAACCCTATAAATAGAGAGGCATACCAAGCTCTCTAGTACACATGCTATTGGAGCACATCTCTCTCTCTCTCTTTCTCTCTACATGTCTACTCTCTTTTACTCTCATATGGCCTTCCACCATGGATGCCCTAGAGAGAGTCTCCATCGCTGCAGCGTCGTTGTTATGATGTCCGATCGTTTGCTTGTGGATTTTTGTCTACTTCGGTGCGCCTCGCTCGTGAAGAAGACGTCGGATCTCATGTGTCGAGATTAGGAGATCCGCCGCTTGGATCATCAACATGGATTGCGAGAAGCATGCGATTCATCCCCGCGCTCTCAAGCGTCTCCTCCGTCGGATCGGACTTGAGACATGAGGTCTCTTTGTTTAGAGACTCGATCGCAACCATGCTTCAAGAGGTAATCCTAATACTTGTTTGTGGTTCAGACGAAATGATCCGAGTAGTATTCTTGGATCATGTTGTTTGGTCGCAAGAAAAATTTTTAAATTCTGTTGCATCAAGCAACTAGTGCGACTAGTCGCTCCTCATCGTATTCGATACGACGCTCACGCTTCCGTGATGCACTTGAGGATCTAACCATATCCTTCAGTGAAGTCATCAAAACCTATATAGTCAGCAGAGTAGTCGAGGAAGGGTCAAATATCTAGTGCTCGAACTCAGGGTGCAGGCGCATGAGAAAGTGGAACAATACTCGACCGGAAAAGCAGAGTCACCGGAGAGTGGAGGCTCCATGGTAGAAAGATCTTCCCAATAGTCAGACATAAGTGAATCGACATTCTTGCATGGTCGCCTGCTGCAGATGCCTCCTTCATGAGATGGAACAGGTGAACTACTAAGGAAAAAGATCAGTTCCAATCTTTTGAGTCCCCTCGGGCAAAGAGCCAGGGAAATCCGCAAGGCTATCAGAATAGTGGAATCTCAATTCCCAAAGCATCTTGCTCTTTTCATTCCTACTCTAGTCATTCTAGAATTCCTCTATCGCAAATATATAGTAGTCTTCTAGGATATATAGTGGCGAGCGGCGGGGCAGAACTATCTTATTCTTGTTGATGCTGGCCCGGCTACGACCCCTTTTCCTACTAGTCCTACTACAGCCTGATTGCTAACCGTGACAGACTAGCTACTATCTGATCACAGAAAGCCCTTTCTTCTCATTCTCTCCCTAGTTCCTCCCTTCATTTTCTTTGGGGGAAGGAAGGCAGCGAAGCACTTTGGGCTTGGTTTACGTCAAAGTGAAGCTGAGAGTGAGCTTGACCCCTACCGCAAGTATATATCCGATATCTGGGGGGAACTAGACTATAAGCTCACTGGCAAGAAGCGTGAAGTAGTCAATATTCCATATTGCAGTAAGGCACCGTCGGGGCTGACAAAGACTAGTCCTGCCCGAACAAACACACTACTTCTACGGTAGGAAAGGAGGATTCTTCGATCCCTATAAGACGATAGAAAGGGAGGTCAGGGACCCCTTTCAACTCGACATCTATAGTAGACTAGGGTCAGTCAGTGAGAAAAAGAAAGTCAGCAGGCACTCAAGTAAATGAGACGCTTACACAGCCAGATAGGAGGCGCATCACTTCTCCCTTTAGACAGAGGCTTAGGGATAGGCATTTTACCAGTCCATGAAGCATCATACTTGATACTGAAAGAAGACCTACTAGCTGACCTTCTCCATAAAGCAGAAATGGGAAAGGATTTCAGTCAACATCCAAGGATATATAAAGAAGAGTCCTTTTCCCAAGCCCTTTGGGAGGGAACTCCATGTCTCCTACTTAATAGGAGGATACTGACTTTTCCTCATCTATGACTACGAAAGAATAGGAAGAGGAATTCGAATTCCCACCACAATAAGAATACAAATATTCAGAATGAATGAATGAACATCAGAGAATCAATCCACCATTCATTGAACTATTCCTCTTTCTTCTTCAAATCCTATATCTTATAAGAATCATCGAACTAGGAGGAGGAACTAATCTACCGTGAACAATTCAACCTTAAGGGGCTCTCTCTCTTCAGTAAGGAGGACAAGTACTGTATCAACGCTCCCGTGTCTGGAAGTGGTCAGTGATGCTGCTGAAAAATGGAGTTCGACCACAGGCCTAAACTAGGCATTAGACGGGGCAATCAAAATATAGACTGACCTTGGGTAGGGTACAGGCGGTTTTTCGCTAAAGGCTCTCATTTGACCTTTTCTATATTCTAGTCGGGAAAGAAGCCCTTCCTCATGAAGAAGCCATTCCCACACGAAGAAACCATTCCTCACAAAGAACCCATCTCACTAGAGCTCGGGTCGCATCCCCATTAAATAAGACCTGCCCTCGGGGGAATATATTATTTCATGGGAGAAAGAATGGCTAGACCCCTTGGGGGAAGACATGGCTTAGCCTCACAAGCTAGGTGACATGTATGGTTCGTGGCTAAGCCTGAACTCCTGACTCCAAAGACGACAGGCGATTTTTTCCGCACTATAGAAATATAGAAATCTAGTCTACGCGGCCCCCAGGACATACTAGACATAGCCTGGGGAAATGCGAAGAAGTTTATACTATTACCAAGCCCGATTAAGATTCTGACGATCCCCCTCAACTGAAGAGACTGGATTCTTGATCCCTCTTGAAAGAGAGAAAATCAATATAATTATAGAACTGCTCTGGTCCCAATAAAATGAATTCCGGGGCGCCTTCTAATTACTTTTGGGAGGGATCTCCCCCTCCCCGCTTATCAAAGATGTTTGGGTATCAAAAAAAGAATGTGGTTTTCTTCTCTTTATATACATCCTTTAAAAAATACTATCTGGTTAGAAAGACTAAATCTAACCATTCCGATAATCGGAATAAGCTCAGCAGAGCCTATAACGACCCAAGATAGGAAGAAAAAGACCAAGATAGTCACTTCCAGAATGAACCTCTATCTTATAGTCCCTTAGCCGAGGATTCAGGGAACTATTTAACATCCATTATGAGCCAATAAAAGAACCTGATTATCCACTAAAATCGATCACCCCCAATAGAAAATCCATTGTATCCCCCTACAGAAAGAGCCACTACAGTGGAAAAATCACAGTTAACTAAAGAAATAAAAGAACTTACTAACTGGAAAGTCAAAAGAAAAGGAATCGTGATATGCGCCAACATTGAAGAAAGGAGGACGATTTTTGGGTGGGTTTCTCTAAAATCAAAGTACTTACGTCAGCAACATTCCCAGGAAAGGTATATCGCTCCAAGGTCGAAAGCCGAAGCCTGGGGAGGGGCTTTTCCGAAGATCAATCTCTTGGGAGTCACCTCTTAGAAGATCGGACTTCTCCGGAAATGAGATACAAGAAACAAGGAAACAGGAAGCTAGGAGCAAGAAACAGTACGCGTTGGCTCTCTTCGCGTTCAAAGTCTTTTCTGCTCTGAATAGAGTAGAGAGCGCAGTTCCAGCAGAATCCCTAACAATTCCTCCTCCACCCTCGGTCCAAAATAGAAAGAAAAAAATGCAATTGAGGTTATGGACAAGGACTTTTGATCTTCTTTAATCAAATGCATAATAAGTGGTGGAATCGGTACTCCATTCACGAGATGGATTCTAAACATCTAGACCTGATCCCCCTTCTGATCGTGATAGTTAGTGATTATTCGATGCATTCCTCTGGAGCTATGAGTGCTCAGTTCAGCCTGCGATCCGGCAGTCAGCTTTCCTAGGAAATCACTCTATAGACGCTCCTTAAGGATATAGACAAGACTCATTACATCTTACCCATGTTCGTATTTCCCTCGATCAACTATAACTCAACAACTTTGCCCTAACATCAATTCCATTGATAGCATGAAGTAAATATGGTGCATGGTGACACAGGTCCGGTCGGGCGTGCTCAAATCAAAGAGGTGCTAATCCTTCCTTTCCATAATATATAATCTTATCGTTTTTTTATATGTATTTGTCAGAAAAGTTCAACCAATGAGTCTAAGCTTCCACTGCGAAAGAGGTGGATTCTTAAGGAACGGTCGGCCTAAGGGTATTTAAAGTAGTCCCTCAAATCTAGGCAACAGGCGGCAAGAATGGAAGGGTCCCACCTTCTTTCACTCCCTTTGTGCTTGATTGATGCGACCTATCTTGATAACAACAGGTCTCACTGAGAGGATAGGGTTTAAGGTCCCACCTTCAATAAGCCTCTTTTTTCTCAGGAACAAGGATGACTTTTCAGTAAGGTGGGAGGATCCACCAAACAGCGAAAATAGGATCCTTGTCCCGCTACCAGCACAGGATCCCACTTTTGGCCACTACATCAGTAAAGTCGGAAGAGCACTGGAACTGCCTAGCACGAGAAAGCAGCTGCCCGCTCAACACCTTTCCGATCCACATGTCACCCCTTCACTAAAGTCCACACTTGTATCCCTAGTCCGACTGCTAAACATGCATTATTTGATCTCTTGTCAGTTCGCTTAGATAAGTGAGTGAGGCCGAGTCTAGTTCGTCAAGCACGGTGGAGGAGAGAAGGAGACATCGAGATAGAAGAAGGTTCAGCCAGATCGGATCAGCCAACACCGGATAAGTACGGGAAGGTGCCCATTCATCAAGAGAAGATTGAGATGAAAGAAGCGCAGCAGGTTAAGAGTACATTCGATTGAGATCTTCATCGAAGAGGAAGTGGAATCTAAGTATCATTCCTAAATGAAGCCTGACCACTATTAACCAAAACCTTTGAGTATGACCGATCCAGTCGCTATATTTCCCTTGATATTTGGAGCTGTAAATTAGTTGATTCGCGATTATGCATTAAAATTCAAACAATTATATAATATATACATGAGTTTGTTAGATGTGACAACCCTCCACAACATCGTACTACTAACAGAAACATTCTCATTGCAACGCGATATATATTCAATATCCAAGTGAAATATCCGATAATATCAAAAGAAAGGAAATATCAAAGAAATTGAGAGGATTGCCAATATTTCCCCAAGACGGACCACTCTCTGCGAGCCCCCTAGCTGCTTAACTCCTAGCTTAGTGTCGTGGACAGCCGACGTTTCTCTGAAAGGGTTGCATAGGTTGAAGGGTATAGCAACCCTAATCGAAAAGGCAACGACCAAAGACGACGTAGCTGACGTATGGGACTTTCTTTCCGGATAAGTTCCCATGGTCGGATAGAGAGATGGAATGAACTATTGACTTGATTTTTGCCAATGTGAACACTCAATACAGGATGGCACCACCCGAATTACGGGAACAGTAGACACAGCCACAAGGGGCGACTACTTATTCGCTTTGAATGACGTCTACGGGATACCTGAAGATAACGATTGATCCGAAGATCGTCGCGTATTATGACTTCGCCTATCATTTTTGTTTGGAATGACGAATGCGCCAGCGACTGAGCCTGAGTTATATATATCCCTAATGAGCCAATTCAACCAGATGGCCATGGGTGGGACTCCGGCCATAACATAATTGGCAGATACAAGATGTACTTCTGCAAGTCAAAGGGCTTTGAATATATATATTTGTTGTGCTTGAAAAGTGATGAAGCGATTGAGAAGTCCAATCCCAATATCTTTATTCCGAGCGGCAATGCACCGTGGGCCCATATATATATCGTCCGCTAATACGCGACCCATTAGTGTTTGGATAAAAATGCTTTTGGTCATCCCGTTTTGAGGACTCATGGAAATACCTCGAATAGTACCACAATCCCTTCTACATACAATAATGTGTCAAACTACTTCAACAAGTCTACGTGTGAGGTATCCGGCATCTGATGTTCGTACATTAGTATCTACAACCCGGCTCCATAACAGGAAATTCTATATTCCCTTAAAGAAAGTCCCTCGCGTAAGTGGCAGGGTAAATCAATCATTTGTCCTTGCGGGTCATACATTAATCCTCTCATTCCTACTAATAGGTGTACCTGAGATGCATTTCCTCTAGCTCCTGAAAAGGACATTAAATAGACTGGATTAGAGGTATTGGTCATTCGAAAATGAGGATGAATTTCTTGTCTCAAATATTCGCTCGTAGAATACCATATCTGAATGGATTGACATCATTTTTCTACTGCATGTACATTCTCCCATAATGATGGTGTTTTCAAAAATCACACTTAGTTGTTCAGCATCTTGGACTAACCATCCCTTAGAAGGTCTTGTTAAAAGATCATCAATTCCTAAGGAAATAGATGTGGCAGTGGCTTGTTGGAAACCTAGAGTTTGAACTTCATCCAGGATGTGTGATGTATATGCCATTCCAAAGTGATCTATAAATCTGCTAATAAGTCATTTCATGTCCATCTATCACTTTCTTGTGAAAGACCAGATTGGCACGTTCTGCCATAAGTACTACCTCAGTATTCAGCTGACTAGGATTCAACAGTGGGTCTAAGTCAGTGATTTGAAAACTGCCTTTCCTTCATCTTGATTCACGTATCAATTTCCAGAATTATGATACCTCGAAGAGACTCAAACTTTCATGGATATCACATAATTATTTTGTTTGAGTTTAGCTGGTATATGAGTAGGCCCGATAAAACCCCTGTGTGCTTCTTTTATTTCTTGATAAAAAGAAATATGACCAGTTCGAATATATATACAACGGATTTCTTTTTTGATGCTTCTTAATATCGCAATAGCTCCCATTAATCTCATGATAGGTACCCAAGGATTCATATTGAACTTCAATGGGAACTTCCTTTGAACCAATGACACGTTGGTCTAATCGCCGGGCCACAAAGGCCTTTCGAGAGAGCTTCAACCAATCTGTCTTCATGCATTTCTGCTTCCACCCTGGCATTTCTTCATTCATCACACATTCTCTGTACCCACGCCCCTTGCATCTCCTGTTGGTCGGGTTTGAACTGCTTCGAGTAGTAAGAAATAGACGACTAGTGAGTGTAGGAGTCGACTACGACTAGCTCTGAGGAAGACAACAACATTGCCTTCGGCGTATACTACTAATATTCTTTCTTCCTATATCAGGAAGAAGAAGACCCTAGTAGGCCTATGGCTTTGAATTCGGATACCATTCATTCGTTGGCATGCATGTACCTTCCTTTTTCTTCTTTGTTTGGAACATAACAGAACATATATAGAGGAGATAGATAGTTGGGATCTTAGGAAGTCTGGAAAAGAATGATCCAGGTCTTGATTGTGCAGAATTTCTTCCACTTCTACTTTTTAGTTAGTAAGGTAAGAAGTACGAACAAGACGCCTCTTTTCGTGGCTCTGTCTGATTCTTCTTATGGACCGAAACTGATATAGGCAGGGTTTGACTATGAACATTGTCTTTTGGTTGACTCTTTCTTTTCTTTGTTTGCAAAAAAGACACCTAAAAAGAAGAGAGGAGAACCGCGTCCCAGATAATACTCAGCAAAATATAGAATCTATGTTTGCACTCATCAATTCATAGGCAGGGTAGAAGGGAAGAAGCTAAGAAGAGCCTCGTCTGAAGCCGCAATGGCCTACCGAAGTGAAGTGAGAGGGGCTATTTATTCAGATATCGGCTAAGCCTTTCGGAAATCCCCAAGGGGACAGAACAAGAATCAAAGCTGACTCAAACAACAAAGAACCTAGTAGTAACAATCGCAAAGCAGAAAGAAGAAGTGAACACACCATATTCTGATATCTATCATACGACTCAAAAAGAAAGGAGACTTGCAGTTGTTGAGCCGAAAGAATAGAGAAGTGCAAGTAATGCTCAACGCTCTTTAGGTCTCGTCTCTCTCTTTGTTCATGTTGGTTCTCGATGAAAGATAGCGCCTACTACGAGAAAAGGTCATCATTAGAATACGCCTGCTGCAGCTCTTTGTCTTCTTCTAGTTTCGGGTGGTTTCAGGTATTTCTTATTTGGGCAATTATTATATACAATTATTTTTTACCTTCAGAGTTGGAATAAGGTTCTAGAAGTCAGCCATCCCTGATTTAGTAGTATTCGCACGAAAAGCAGTAGAGCGAAGTGAAGTGGAGTAGGTAGTCTAACCTGGATATAATAGTAATAGTGGCTTTGCTAATCTTGTCGCCCACTTTCCTTCTCTTCTCGTTTACGAAGCGTGCAAGCATCTTTTTGCGTCTCAGCTCGAGTGAGAGAGTCTATAGCGAATAGTCTACATGCGCTTATTCACTTTCAGCGGGATACAAACGCTATTTCAATGAGGGTTCGAGGCCTGCAGACCCTGGTATGGGGAAGGTGAGTGAGGTACCGAAGCCGAGGCGAAAATAATGTGTGGTTTCACAGTTCTTGACTTTCTCAGTCAAGGTCACACAAGCATCAGAAGGACAAACAAATAGGCATTCACTCTCTTCAGGGGGATAGAAGTAGCAGCGCCTCATTCAGTCCTAGCTAGTCTTCGGCATGTGGGGATGATAGCAGTCGTCAGCTAGGGTGGTCTAATGCTAGTATCGTTGAAGGCTCGACTTTCTTTATATATATGATTTTTCAGAACATCTTTGATCATGTGTATATGATCATTGGTGCTTTCTTGTTCAATATAATGAGTTCAAGGGACTTTCTATTCTACTCTTTGCCTACCCTCATTCTTCGGGTCCCCTATAATCTCATCATTTTATTATCAACTTCAAGTAACTATATAATCAAAAAGAAAATCAAACTCAAATCAAGACTATGAAAATAACTGCAGCTTAATCCAATACAGTTATTTTCCTGCTTATCCTACTACTACCTTTCGCGTGATCTCGCCCGCTCGATATCAACTCTCTTTACCGCACACCTGACCATTATCTAGTTCGCCGCTCTGTCTCGTACCTTTATCGCCCTCGAGTCCGTCGCTCTGTCTCGTACCGCATCGCCTTTTTCGCTTATTCTTCTTCACCTTCCACGTAACTATTATCTCAAGTGAGAATGGTCACTGTTGAGTTAGAATCAGAGTCAACCACAACATAGACTAGGTCTGGATTAGTGGTCTCAGGGCAGGCAGCAATCTATCTTCTCTTGTTCGTGGACATACCTCGACATCCTCTCTTTCCGAGATGACCTATGATCTTTCTTCCTTCGAGACCTTCTTTCTCTATGCTTCTAGTCTTCCTTTCTGCTTCACCTCAAATCCTCACCTTTCAGATAAATGTCAGTCATAGTAGGGTAGTCGAAGGTCTAGTGAGGAGTGAGTGTAGGCTTCTTTCTCTAGTATGATTGTGTGCGATACCATAGGATGATTTAGGACACCGGCTCGACAGACATGAGTCATATACCTCGTACACTGTTGACTCATACCTAGCAGAAAGAGTCAGAGACCTAAAAAGAGTCAAGTCAACTACTATTATATATCAGTCCTGGGCAATGAGGTCTGGAATTAGATTCCTCGATCATTCGCGGAGTCAGCAGAAAGATCGAGTTAGGGCGCAGTAGACATTCCCTATACCCCCGAATTCAATTTGAGGTGTAGTTGATTCAAAAAACTATTAGAAAGTAGAAGCTGTCTCTATAAGACTATGATAAGCCGTGTCAGAAGGCCTCCTATCAGCAGTGTTAGAAGGACTCGGAGGATTGCCGCAATATATCTCGAGCTGGCCTCGTACGGGAGAGAGAGGTAGAGCAAGTCGGTTGTCGAAAATGCGACTTTGGAAATGAGATATGGAACGAGAATGATTTCAATGTTGTCAATCGACTACTATATATTCTATTCGAGGGGGATGCAGAGGTTTTGATCTCTATTTGAATTAAAAGACGTGGAGATGTCTAGACGCTTGTGTCAGGATGCTGTTTCGGAAGCCGAGTATCATCCCACAGGGCTAACTGATGAATTTGCCCTTGCCCTCCTACTACTAGAATCAAAAGGCGTGGCTGGAGAAGGACTGGAGTGCATAAGCACGTCACTCGCACCTGTATGGTAGACCTTAGAAAGTCTTATATAAAAGGGGTCGAAGAGCCTAAGGTTAGAGGCAAGGCTAGGACCGAGATTGATTATTAAGATATTTAGTACGAGAGTGAGTGCTCGCTATCGTCTGTTCGCGGGCTGGGGATAAGCGCCCTTACGGTCAAGAGGGCCCTGTTGCGACTAAGACTGAGAAATAGCACAAAGCCAAACTCAGAGAGGTCAGACTGAAGCAGAGCGGGTGTAGGTGAGTGGTGGAGTCTCAAAGGAAAGTGGCTGGTGTGTACAGCTTGGTAGTTGAGCCTTGTGTTCTCCATCGTGCTCGAATCGATAGGTCAGAGCCGAAGTCGACTCTTTTTCCATCATCTCATCGACTATTTATTATACTAGAACCTCGAAGAGGTCACATAGAGGTACGTCAGACTAGAGAGAGGACGGAAGCGAGAGCCTCATGAGTGAGTGAAAGAGAGGGTGCGTGCAAGTCTGATTAAGCCTAGTAGGTGAAAGAGCGGAGGTGGAAATTTTCTGCTATCACCCTAGGCCCGAAGCTGAAAAACAAGGAAATTGTGAGGTAGTACTTACTAGCGGAGAAATAGAGATCTCAGCTAGAGGTTGTACCATGGGAATCTCAATATGGATAAGACTTTTCCGGACTGCCACCCCTATTATCAGACTACTACTGTGGCTATCCTCTCTCCAACCAACAGAGGGAAGTCCGACTGTGGACACTTGTAAACAGCTGCCCCAGGTTTTTGCAGGCTTTCCTTCCTCCACGTCTTGCACCTCAGAAAGGCATTGCATAAGTCGTCGTCCTGACTAGTCATCACCTTTCCCAAGCAGGGAGGTGTAGATAGACTGAAGTAGCCGACGAAGCCAGACAGAGAGGGGCAATGAGAGGATTCTTCCCGGGCTGAGGTCTCGGAAATTCGTCATAGGATTCTATGAGTCCACCTATCTCTGTCTTGAAAGAGGGGAGGAGCGGGCCACGAGTTCAGGCAGGATAGAAAATAGCAAATCAGACTTTCTTGAAAATGGCAGTCAAGAGAAAGATCGAGTGCAACTAAGACTAAGAAAATCCTCAGACTGATCACGCCAGGTCAAAGTCGGACTACCTCATCAACCGAGATTTCCTCACTCTGGACATGGGGTGATTAGAAATCGCCATAACATAAGAAGAAGGAGATGTATTTAGGAATGATGTTCTTCAGAGGAGAGGATGCCGAAATGATTCTCCGTGCTTCTTTTAAAGATTACGAGAAAAGGCCAAAAGAAGTAGGAGACCACCCCTACTAATTAGTTCGTCCACTGTTGTTTGCGGTCAGTGATGGGTTACGATAGCCTAAACAAGAGGTGAGACCTACTCGTAACTTGTCTCCAAGTTGCATGATGCCTATCGCGATAACACTTCATTAATCTTGACATGCTTTTAGAACATTCTTCTCCAGGTATGAGTCTCAAGCTCTCCCTAGGCACCATATATCCAACCAGAAACAAGCATTTCCTCTATCGGCTTCACCCTTTGACAATCGAAAGAAAGAAAGTAGTCAAGCTAGCCAAGCGGATCTGAAATACCGAGCTCTGAATTGGACCGGAGAGAGCTTATCTACTGGGGGTAATAGCATTCCACAACATCTTCACCCCTCATCGAGAATTGCATGTCTCCCAAAAGGACGATCAGTCTATGCTCTCCTTTCCCCTCTGACGTCCCGTTTGCAGACATCAAGCTCGTCAATGCCTTCCTCCTTGCTTCCCAAACAAAGGAGGGGAGTTGATGCTCCCACATCCATAGCATGAGTAGTTTAAATAAGTGAATGAAACCCTTTCGGAATAGCGGTGCACACAATTGTCAAAGGTGAAAATCGTTTAAATCGCGATTAGTGAAAGTTAATCACGATTAGTGTTAATTAAGCGTCATTAGCGAATCTAGAATCCTCTAGAATGTTCTAACTTAAGCCCCATGTTTGGGATAAGTTTTGGCTAAAACCATGGGCCAAAACCATGGGCCGCTAAACCATGGTTAAGGTCTAAACCATGGTTTTCTATTCATGGTTAGTGGTTTCGGGAGCCTATAAATAGACCCCCCCTACCCATTCATTCTCTATGATTTCCACTACCACCACCACCCCAAGGGCTAGGGTCGAGAGGTCAGGAGGAGGAGTGAGAGGCGAGGGAGGAGCGCTAGCGAAGCGCTGCCGGGAGAACGAGGAGGAGCAAGGTATGATGCTCTCTTAGTTTGCTTCGTAAGATACGCTTTCAGTTCATCCTCTTTTCATCCAAGTTTTGTTCTCGATTCATCTTTCTTTCTGATTCATTTTCCTGTTGTGGTTCGAGGAGAAATCTGTGTAACACCCTACTTAGGTGCGGGCGGCTATGCACGTCAGTGACCCTGTGATTCGTCACACGTTCACTCATTTAAGACGCGTGGTGTCTACCGATTCTCCATCGTTTATGTTTCTATTCTTCGTATTATGCTTTTATAGTTATTTTGATGGAGAAATATGTGTAATACCCTACTTAGGTGCGGGTAGCTATGCACGTCAGTGACCCTGTGATTCATCACACGTTCACTCACCTAATATGTGTGGTGTCTACCGGTTCTTCTTCTCTTGTTGTTGAGTATATTCTTTCAGTTTCGTTGTTATTTTCCTCTCGATTGATTTTGTATAGGAAACTCTTTTCCATTTATTTTGAAATATGTCCCGATATAAGGGGAAACTCTGCCGAAATTTTCCGAGAAATATGTCCCCATATAAGGGGAAACTCTGCCGAAATTTTTCGAGGAATATGTCTCGATATAAGGGGAAACTCTGCCGAAATTTTAAGAGAAAATATGTTCTTGACGTTCTTCGCGTTCTTCGTGTTCTTCGTTCGTTCTTCACGTTCTTGACATGTTCTTAGCATTTTGATACGAAAATGAAATTTGATCTTTTCAGGAGCCTTAAAATAGCCTTTCTAAAAATGAAACACGATAAAGCCTTGCATACACGAGAGAGAGCTTGATTAGGTAACGAAATCCTTCCTTCTGTTGTTGGGTTTTCATAAGAAATTATTGAAATTCTTGATTTTGTGTTCTTTGCTACGAAGAACCCTAATTTTGGCTATTTTTGAAAAAGTCTGAAGAATTGCTTTGTGATTCCCACTAAAATAAGGTTTATGCATCAAATTGATGCGTTGGCTTTGAAAGTTTGGGTTTGGGAGTTAAAACAGGCATAAATACGAATATATATGCATATGAATAATATATATGTGAGTCTATACTAAGGCCAGGCATATTTTCCGTGTGTAACGTTAAGGATGACTGGGAGTAGAACTACAGGTCGGGCATGCAACCTGTTGGTTTGTCGGAAGGAACCCGTATTGGCGCTTCCCTACCTAGGTGGTACACGGTTGCCCTGTTATGATAAGTGCACACAAATTGAATGTTTTGCAATGCGTACCAGGAGCCAATATATTCGGGTTGGAACGACGGAAGATGTGGTCGTGCCATGTGGAGGCACGGGTGGTTCAATAGCTGCTGGATAACGATAATATGTATTTAGAGCCGCTAGGTTATATAATTAAATGTTAGCCTGAGGTTTTAAGCAACCGAGACCTCGAGGATGGTGTGCTCATTTGATTTTCCGGGCTGAGGGTTGAGACCATGTTTAATAAAAGAAAAGGAAATTGTCAGGGTAGTATTGGAGGATTGGTTGAGGTGACGTGCGGCGACATAAGCTTACCAAGATCAACACAATCTCCAATCCCGAAGTGTCCACAGCTTCAGATTCCAAGAATGGTGGGGTTCCCCTGAACTAATCCTTGATGTGGAATATAAAGGAATAGGACTTAAATTAATGAGAAGGAATAAAATTTTTGTGATATCAAGTTTTGAAAAATTACACAATTTGTTTGCTTGTCTTCTTCGTTACTTAGCATTCGCTAATTTTTATCCTATGATTTATGGAAAACCCAACAGGTATCGGTGAGCCAACGCAAGGACCTTAGTAGACATCCAGCCAACCACAGTAGCTTTACTCTTTAAGGTAGTTAGCAATCTTTTGTATATTTTCCTATCAAGCTGATGTACATGTAAATGGTTATAGTGGGACAGTGTATCATCTGAACTTTATTTTGTGAATGGAAAAGTGTTGAAATATTTTATTCTGAGTATTTTATTTGCAGTCTATTTCTGAATGTTAGTTGTGATTGCTGAATAAATTATTGCTGAGTAACCAGATCCGGATATGGGAGGATCCGACGGCCTGGGAAATGGGGTCGTGACAGATTGGTATCAGAGCATGGTTACTCCATTAATTTATTCAGTAATTAATAACTACGAGCGGTATTCAGAAACTAAGGTTGCATTAAGATCCTTTGATCTTAATAAATGACTACAGTACCATTCACAAGTCATTGTCCCTTATGTACATCATGCTAAGACATATAGGATCTGACCTTTGACCTTGACTCATCCCAGGATCATGGCAGACCAAGACGTGTCTAGAAATTAGCGGCTATGATGGCAATGCTCCAAGACATGGGGAAAAGGCAACAAGCATTGGAGGAGAGGCTTAATGCACAGGCTGAGAGACCCGAGGCATCTAAGCCTGCAGATGCCAGGATTGAAGGTTCTGTCCATCTTTCTGAGGAAGAATCTAGTTACCATCCTTCAACTGAGTCTGCTCCTACCCCAACTGAAGGAGCAATGGAGAAGGCCCTTTTTAGACACCAAACATTACTAGATAATTACCGAAAGGGAAAAATTCCTCGATTCAAAGGTGTAGAGACACCTGTCGAGGCTGAGTTATGGCTCGATGACGTTACTAGGATGTTGAGGACAATCCATGCACCAGTTGACACATTGGTGCACTTTGCTGATTACTCCCTAGCAGATTATGCATGACGATGGTGGAGAGCAATTTTCAAGAAGTTAGCAGATCCTGTTCCATGGGATATCTTCGAAGAGAGGTTCCTAGCTCACTTCTGTCCCTCTCATTGGGAAGAATTAAAGAGGAGAGAGTTGGCTTCTCTGAATCAGGGTTCTAAGAGCATACAAGATTATCATATCCACTTCACTAAGCTACTACGGTACTCACCAGCTCTAGAAGCTTCACCACAAGAGTATCTTACCAAATTTGTTAGCGGTCCTCAGGGAGATCTACAAGAAAAGTTCGCTGGTTTTAGAGCTACAACCATAGATGAAGCAATGGACATCGCCTCTCGTATTGAGATGGAGAGGGGTGAAAACCGCCAAAGAAGAAGTTTCGACTTTAATGGTGGACCATCCAAAAGCAAGGCACATTATAATCGTAGAGATCGTCGCTATCATCCCGCTGGTTCCAATATAAGCTCACCACAGACCTTGGGTCAGGAATTATCAGGAAAAAGGGGTTTCTCTAGACCTCCACTATATCCTCGCGACTCAGCAGCAGGAGCTAGCTCCTCTGTGGCTGGATCTTCAGCTCAAACAGGAGCACGTATGTGTTTTTACTGTCATCAGGAAGGCCACATCAAGAAAGATTATCCGAAGTTGTGCAGGATGTACAGGTATTGGGGATACTTGAGGGTGATGTGATCATAGACGATTGTATAACCATGACGCTTCCATTCCTAGGGAGTGATGAAACGGGTCTGGTTTTTAGTGACTCCTCTCAGTAGAGAAGTAATCTGATCTTGGTCCAAATGTTGGACATTGATCTGAATGTGATTCAGATACAATGAGAAGATTATATTTGTTGTCTTGATTTAATCAAACATCTATGGGAGGCCCGAGATCTGGATTTGAGATGTGATCTCAATATCCAAGTCACTATACGTGGAACAATACAATCGCCTTGTCCTTATCTCCAAGTATTCGCGGAGAAAGCGCATTAACCTTGAAAGAGTTCAGGATAATTTCATTGTTGATATAAGTATCCGAGCATTAAGAAAATGGATTTTTAAATGTGATTTAATTATCATGATTAATATAAATTCGATTCATATTATAAAGAGAGCTATCTTAGATAATTAAATGTGATTTGATTATCAAAGATGTAAATAATATGAATGTGATTCACATTGTTTGGGCACATGAGAATAGAGATCCAAGATGATTAAATGTGATTTATTTATCATGGATCTGAATAATGTGGATAACACTATGCATATTAATCATATATATTGTAAATGTGATTTATAATATATAAGAGAGAGCTATTTGTAATTTACATTTGTTAATTAAATGTTACTGTGAATTGGATTCACATTGGACATTAAATTGAAAAACGTAATTCACATTTTATTTTGGATTGTGAATGTGATTCATAATTTTTTGATGGCAAGATTGCAATATTCACAAAATAATTATGAATTATTTTTGTTTAATAATTTACAACAAGTGTTGTTGTAAATCTTGGATATTTCCATGGAATAGTGTAATCTCATGAGATTACATGAGATTGCCACCAAATCCCATATTATGGAAGGAGGCAATCTTCATTCCATAATCTCTATGCCTGATTGATTTAATTTGTGATTAGATCATATTGATTTATCAATATATATTTAATATAAATTAAATTAATTGTTGTTGGTTTTTACCAATAAAATCTTAGCCATTAAAAGAATCACAAATCAATGAGAGCCATGGGATTTGTGTTGCCCATGGATGGAGATCCATGGATCCCAAGATATTATAAAAGGAGAGGCACCCCTTTGCTCTTCTTTACACAAGAGAACATAAGTTTCTCTCTCTCTCTCTCTCTCTCTCTTTTTCTATCTCTACACACCCTCTCTTCTTCTCTCATATGATCGTCCACCATGGATGCCCTAGAGAGGTTCTCCATCGCCGCAGCGTCGTCGTTATGTTGCCCGATCGTTTGCTCGTGGATCTCCGTCTCCTTCGGTGTACCTCGCTCGTGAAGAATACGTCGGATCTCGTGTGTCGAGATCAGGAGATCCGCCGCTTGGATCATCAACATAGATTGTGAGAAGTACATGTTTCATCAACACGCTCGCAAGTGTCTCCTCCGTCGGATCGGACTTGAGACAGGAGGTCTCTTCGTTTAGAGACTCGATCGCAACCACGCTTCAAGAGGTAATTCTATTACATGTTTGTGGTTTAGACGAAACGATCCGAGAATTATTCTTGGATCATGTGGTTTCGTCACACGAAAATTTTTTAATTTCCATTGCATAGAACAACTAGTCCGACTAGTCGTTCGTCGTCGTATTCGATATGATGCTCACGCTTCTGTGATGCTCTTGAGGATTATCTCATATCCTTCAAGTGGTATCAGAGCCAGGTTGAAGGTTTCATATACGATCCATAAACCTAAGCCGACTTGGGTTCGTTATGGTTGCGAAAGTTTTATCGCATTTCATTTTCGCATCTCTGTTTAGTGATTATTTTCGACCCTGTTTAAGTTGTTTAAACACGAAAATAAAACTTGTATTTTATTCCCATTAAATAAGGAAACTATAGGATCTGAGTTTGCATGATTTCGAATCGGTTTGCTCAAGTTATGATCAAATTAGTGAACATGTCTTCACTGTTGCGGGAACTGCGAATCTTAACATGATTAATGAGTTAATTACTATTTTGATCCACCTAGAAATACATAAAATATCACTTAGGTTCTATCATAAATCAAATTATCAATCTTTGAAAATTGATTTTGTCTAATTTGGATTTAAATTGATTGAGATATGTTAATTTTAGTAAGTAGAGGTCACTGCTGAAATTACATTCCTAATCAAGAACCATGTGATTGTCAATTTGTGAAATTAATTGTTAATTTCCTGAAATAATTATGGAAAATATTTGAGAAATATTTAATGATGATTATTTCCTTAATTAACTTGGCCTCAACTAATAAATTGATTAGATTTGATCTAGATCAAAATTGGAAACACAATCAACAAACAACTTGCTTGAATAGAATTGGGAATTTGTCTAGCAAATTTCCTTGTAATCAAAATTGTTTTGATTATACTATATGGTATAATTTCGGTTGAAGAACCGATGATCATCTCAAGTACACATTGATTTATTTGGCATTATCCTTTCCTGAGGTGGATATGGTGTCTAGTCAGGGAGCATTGGGGTAGCGGGTCGCACCGGTTGCGGTCTGTCCCACTCCCGTAGGTACTGGCCATGACAGCGGGTAGGGACTCCATAATGCACGAGAAACTAAGGTGTATTTTTTCTAATTATTAAAATTCGAACTAATACGTACTTTGAGATAATACCATATATATTCAAGTAAAAACCAATCAAGTTAGTTGATTGAATTGGATTGATAATTGATTTAATGAGATTGAATTAATTATATCCAATTAAAACACTCTATTATGAATAGATGTGTATTTCCCTTGGAAAAATTAATTATATGAATATTATTCATGATAATTAATTAAAATTTGAATATGAGGCGGAGGATCACATAAGTGACATCCATTGTCTCTCGTCAAGGCGAAGGGTTCCATCGTCTAGGAGACGCCTATCCGAATTGACAGCTCCTGCTTACAATCTATTTGGATCGGGCTCTTCGCTTCTCGAAAGAGTAAGGATGTATACGTAGTGACCCCAATATCGGATCCTCATATTATTGGGGCGATATTGGATTGCGCATAGCGAGTTGTATTCCTGTTGACGGTTGGTTCAATTAATGACGGGTCAACATCACCTTAGGTGTGGTGGGCTCGGGTGTTAAAGACTGAATTAGGAGATGCAAGTTGGACTTGAAAGGCGGAATGTGTTCCTGCTTCTATTAATCAGAGTTACAGGTTCTCATATTATTAGGATGTAACAAAGATAAGGAAGGAGATCCCAGATCTTGCTTGAGATATAATGGTAAGTATATCTCTTACATTAAAAGTGATTAAGGGAATGAACTTTTATTGTTGACAAGGCAAGACAACTTTGATATAAAAATTCCTAAATCAAAGTAAAATGTGTATATATATTTATGCAAATTACTTATTTCAGATAATCTTTCATTAAAGCCACTCAATGTTATACTCAATAATAACCAGTAAATTATCATGGATTGGATCCATGATCAACATATTATACTTGCAGTTGGACACATAATGTATGTGGTTGCAATGTGCAAGTTTCCTCATAATAATGAGGAATGACAATTATAATAGACAATAGGACTTCAACCCTAGGGTTTGCATGTCTCTATAAGTCTTGTACTCATCGAATGTACTTTGGAAGTAACATGTCGATGATGATAGTAATTGTCAAATAATCCTTATAAAATATAAGAATATATTATGGCATACATGTGTGCTCTCAGCATTTAATAATGAATGTCATGGTTCCCTGCATCATGCAGAATGGTAGCTCTATAAGAGATGATGTACTCAAAATATTTGAGTACCTGCCTGAACCAATGTTTTAAGAGTTTAGATGGATGTAGATACGATGAGTGTCATCATTCTACTATCTATACTCTAGTCATTCATGAAGCTTCATAACATTCATATTGTATGAATTGAATGAAGCATGTATAAATGTTGAAATGCTCTTATATTGAAATTTTTGATTTCAACATAAGAAATCCTTTGTCTTGAGCAATGGTTGTTTATAGATAAAGGGAACGCAGTGGAAGCATGGATTGGACCCAAGTAAGAAGGAAAGTTAAAGAGTTGACTGTACTTCTGTGACTTTCATATGACATCCAAAGAGTTGGATGAATGCCAAAACTGCAATAAGTTGATGTGTTGATAGTATGACTATCAAATCTATCTAGAATCCTTAGAGAAGGAATTGGATAGTACATCGGAATAATCTACATATAATCATCGAAATTGACTTACTTATTTGATAAGATAAAGTCTAATAATTGTATCTCAATCTTCTAATGACACTTGTTGGTTGCATATGTATTAGAAGATTAGAAATTTGATCTTAAAGGTTTAATAGTCATCCACATGAATATTGATGCAATTGTTGCAACAATCTCTATTGGATTGATAGACTTCATATTTACAGTGGGAGCCCTTAACCTTAGAGAATGTCTATATGACCTGGATATTAGAATACACTCATCGTTTATTTCTAAATGTTGGAAATAAACATGAATCATGGAATAAACCTATCATAGAGAGTTATGATGGATATATTTCATATAGTAATCTAACATCTAGTGGACTCCACTAAATTAGAAAATTAATGAATGGTTCATTAAGATGCTAATACTTAAAATTAAACTTTTAAAGATCAATAGAAGGATGAAGATCATTTGACAATGATCTGGCATCATGCTTTGGACATATGTCTGTTGATGAGATCAATAGACAAGTAAGAGATGAAACTTTAGAATGTCTAAAATTTCAAAACATGCATACTTATGAATATTGTATTCAAAGTAAAATGTCCAATACACCCTTCTTTGGGAAAGGTGTAAGATGTCAAGGTATTCAAGATCTCATACATATTGATGTATGTGAATCATCTATATCATATTAAACATTATGGATATGTGATATCCATTGATGATTATGTATGATATGAGATTTCTTCTCTTCACTTAGAAACCTTTTGGAAT
Source organism: Ottelia alismoides (assembly GCA_037367405.1). Lineage (NCBI taxonomy): Eukaryota > Viridiplantae > Streptophyta > Magnoliopsida > Alismatales > Hydrocharitaceae > Ottelia > Ottelia alismoides. The sequence goes on along the minus strand of JAZKJV010010557.1, from coordinate 730,888 downwards.
GTTCAAAGATTTCACAATTTTAGTTTAGAACCAAAGTTTGAAGGAAGATTAAATGAATTTGATCTGATCTAGGTAGTCAGTACATATTAGATGAATTCATAGAATACCTTATAGAGATATGAATGTCATTTCTATCGCACTCCTCCCAATAAACCTAAACTCAATAGAGTTATAGAAAGATACAATTGGATCATGTGTGACATAATTTGATCAATGATGATTCTTAGCATAATTACCTCTTAGTTTCAAAGGTATATATGTAGTAGAGACTACAATATATATCCTTAATAAGGTTTCAGGCAAGTAAGCTGGAATTTAGCACCTGAGAGTGCTACTTCATTAGGAAAATAAAGGATGGTATTGGATACCTACTTTATGACCTTGAGATTCTTAAAAGATTTCATATCTGAGAATGTGATTCTTAGATAATGAGACTCTTGAGAATCATGATGAAAATGAAGTAAAGTAACTCAATTAATCTTAAGAAGATAATGAGGCTCCTAAAAATTGGAAACTAAAAAGATAATTAAAGATGAAACACTAATACCTCTTCAAATAAGTTTGAAGATGGATTCCATGTGTCAATTGAATCTGACAATGATCTGACTTCATGTGATGAAGCTTCTGAAGATCATAACATGGAAGGATGGATGTTAGCAATAAAGTCTAAAGTAGACTTCATATACAAATGTTGTATATGGACCCTCAAGGATCCACCTATATGGGTAAGACCCATTAAGGTGTAAATGGATCTTCAATAGAAAGAGGGAACCTAATGAGAAGGTAGAGACCTTCATAGCATGGCTCGTAGCCATGAGCTACACACCGAAGAGAAGACATCGCTTGCGATGAGACTTGCTCTTCAGTGACCATGCTTAAACCCATCAGAATAATGCTAACCATAGATACACAACTTGACTATGACATCTTTATGATGTAAGTCAAGATTCCATTCCTCTATGAATACCTCTCTGAGGTCATTCACATGAAGCAGCCCCAAGGCTTCATGGTTGAGGAAAGCAAGATGTGCAAGCTAAAGAAACTCCATCTATGGACTCAAATAAGCTTCTTGTCAGATAGAATCTTGATGAACCATGTGAAGCTTAGTGGGAGTGCCATTGTGTTCATCGTGCTAAATGTAGATAATATCCTAGTCATTTGGAATGATCTAAGGATGATAATAATAAGTGTTTTATAATCTGGTTGTCCCATACCTCGAGATATGATCTCAAGGATACCTCTTAGATCTTAGTTCTGAAGTTGTTCAGAAGCAAAGAGAAGAGGGTATGGGGACCGTCACATTAATGGTGCACCTTGGACATTTCCATTTTCTGGAAAATTCCAAGAAAGGCTTCTTTCCCTCAATATATGGTACTAACCTATCTAAAGGGATAGCACCTCAAAGAGTTGAGGATGTGAACGCTAAAACTGCTAGCCCTTGGGCATCAGTTCTGAGAAGCCGAGTGTACGCTAGATGTGTACAAAAGCTAGATGTCTGCCATGCAATGGAAGTAGTAAACTGTTACTAATCCTACTATGGAGATAAAACACTTGATTGCAGTAATATCAATATCTTCAAAGATGACAAGACTTTAGAGATAGTGAAATCTAAGTCTTATCTTCAAGTAATTAAGAATTTAAAGATGGAGATCTAAAAGGTCTTAACTACGAATACCTTAGGAGATAGAGATCTCCAGGAATAAGGGTATTCTGATAAGGATAATAAAAATTACATAATGGTTATAATAATTATTTAGGTGTAGTGTCAAGGACACTATGACTGATATGATTGAGTATTGGCTGCATAAGATGCAACATTCGCATTGGATGTGAACACTGTTACTATGAGGTATGCAAGTGTCGTAAAAGGACTTGGCGTAGTCTCTTGGGAACAGAGTGACTGATCAGCTTACCTAGCTATTTTTCTAAATAGCCTATGATTGTCACATAAGTGTGGGTTTAAATGATTAGCCCCTTAATGGCTCTTTAGGCTAGTGGCAGATTGTTGCACATACGAGCCCACGGCGAGCCATTATGCAATAAATGTTATTGCAAATATCATTCTCTAATCTGAAATGAAGAATAACTAATTTGCAGAATAGGTCCCCTAGTACAATTAGGGTTATGTACCATGGCCATCTTGATGATCATACAGTTGATGATTCAAATATTGAATCATAGAGGTTGGTGCTTGGATGAAAATCTAAAGAGCTAGATTGAGGACTCATCAAGCACCGTCAAATGATTGTTAAGAGATGATCTCCAGTCTGAGTAGGAGATGGCAATCCTTTCTCATTTAGGCTGATCTCTAACTGACCTCTTGATGCATGTTCTCTGCATAGGAATAGAGATTCGGAGGTGTTAGATAAGTTAGGTCAAAGAGTTGACTTAACAAGATCGAGATAACCAAAGTCCTATGACGTATGCTGTCACGATATAGGCGTGCATCCTCTGATCAGAGACAGATGTGTTACTATATGTCTGAATATGTACATTTGGCAGACCAATAGGTTGACGACCTAATCAAGGTCTATACACTGGCGCGTGGGTGTACATATAAGGGCATATGAGTAATACGATCTCTCAAAGGGATCATACAGGTTCATTACTGAACCGGAAGACATGAGCTCACTCATGAGATATTGGGAAGAATCAAATTCCGTGCATGGCTATCTTGCTTTGGAAGCTTGACTGAATTTGTAGGTTTGATATATGCTTTTGGAAAGTATATAATCAACACCTCGGTATGATATATGCTTTTGGAAAGTATATGATCGATACCAACTCCCAATGATCGAATGAGAAACTTAATGATAAATCCCTGAAGTAGACGTGTAAAATTGATCTTATAGTTCGGGATTATTCTAGGTCTTCCAATGTGCAGGATGTACAGGTATTGGGAATACCTGAGGGTGGTGTGATCATAAACGATTGTATAACCATGATGCTTCCATTCCTAGGGAGTGATGAAACGGGTCTGGTTTTTAGTGACACCTCTCAGTAGAGAAGTAATTTGATCTTGGTTCAAATGTTGGACATTGATCTTAATGTGATTCAGATACAATGACAAGATTAGATTTACGGTCTTGATTTAATCAAGCATCTATGGGAGGCTCGAGATCTGGATTTGAGATGTGATCTCAATATCCAAACCATTATACGTGGAACAATACAATCGCCCTATCCTTCTCTCCAAGTATTCGCGGAGAAAGCGCATTATCCTTGAAAGAGTTCAGGATAATTTCATTGTTGATATAAGTATCTGAGCATTGAGAAAATAGATAATTAAATATGATTTAATTATCATGATTAATATGAATTCAATTCATATTATAAAGAGAGCTATCTTAGATAATTAAATGTAATTTTATTATCAAAGATGTAAATAATGTGAATGTGATTCACATTGTTTGGGCACATGAGAATAGAGATCCAAGATGACTAAATGTGATTTAATTATCATGGATATGAATAATGTGGATAACACTATCCATATTAATCATATATATTGTAAATGTGATTTATAATATATAAAAGAGAGCTATTTGTAACTTACATTTGTTAATTAAATGTTACTGTGAATTGGATTCACATTAGACATTAAATTGAAAATGTAATTCACATTTTATTTTGGGTTGTGAATGTGATTCATAATTTTCCAATGGCAAGATTGCAATATTCACAAAATAATTATGAATTATTTTTGTTGAATAATTTACAACAAGTGTTGTTGTAAATCTTGGAGATTTCCATGGAATAATGTAATCTCATGAGATTACATGAGATTGCCACCAAATCCCATATTATGGAAGGAGGCAATCTACATTACCTAATCTCTATGCTTGATTGATTTAATTTGTGATTAGATCATATTGATTTATCAATAAATATTTAATATAAATTAAATTAATTGTTGTTGTTTTTTACCAATAAAATCATAGCCATTAAAAGAAATACAAATCAATGAGAACCATTGGATTTGTGTTGCCCATGGATTGAGATCCATAGATCCCAAAATATTATAAAAGGTGAGGCACCCCTTTTCTCTTCTTTACACAAGAGAACATAAGTCTCTCTCTCTCTCTTTCTCTCTCTACACACCCTCTCTTCTTCTCTCATATGGACGTCCACCATGGATGCCCTAGAGAGGTTCTCCATCACCGCAGCGTCGTTGTTATGATGCCCGATCATTTGCTCGTGGATCTCCATCTCCTTCAGTGTGCCTCGCTCGTGAAGAAGACGTCGGATCTCGTGTGTCGAAATCAGGAGATCCGCCGCTTGGATCATCAACATGGATTGCGAGAAGTACGTGTTTCATCAACACGCTCGCAAGCATCTCCCCCGTCGGATCAGACTTGAGACAGGAGGTCTCTTCGTTTAGAGACTCGATCACAACCACGCTTCAAGAGGTAATCCTATTACTTGTTTGTGGTTTAGACGAAACTATCCGAGAAGTGTTCTTGGATCATGTGGTTTCGTCACATGAAAATTTGTTAATTTCCGCTGCATAGAACAACTAGTCCGACTAGTCGTTCCTCGTCGTATTCGATATGATGCTCACGCTTCCGTGATGCGCTTGAGGATTATCCCATATCCTTCACCTTATACTTAGCGTGTGCTATGTCCTTAGAGCACAAGAAGTGACGAAAAGATATAGCTCGTGCTAAGCGTAGGAGAGTGAAAAAATAAAAGAAGTATAGAAGTCGACCACCCCCTATACGTAGGCTCTAGTTAGCCTAAGTATAGAAGAAGATCAAAAATGGGGCGGTCGAGGTCAAGAGGAGAAATGGATGAATATTTACAGGGTGGGCACCGGTCCCCCCTATATTTAGGCTCTGGTCAGCCTAATTATTGGACAAGAGTGAGTAGAGGACCTATTGGATCTAGAGAATATACCTAGAGAGTGTGGAGTATGGAACAGAACGATGAGTAAATACAAATGGCATCGGTCCCCCCCATACCTAGGCATTGGCCTAAGTATAGGAAGAAAATGTACAAGGGAACATATGGGGGTAGGGGGAAGGGTGGCCAATGATCAAGGAGGTTTACGGCTGATCTTTTTCGAGATTTGTGGTGGTAGGGAATATTGATAGAAAGAAGATGAATTAGAAGATTACGAGCCATCATCGGAGCTGTCATCAGAATAATAATTCAAGGTCATGTCACTCCAACTATTCTTATTCTTGAGCTGCTTTCTCAGAGTTCGATCAGTTTTCGGGTCAATCTATTCTTCCTCTGAACATTCAGATGAACAAGTATTAGTCTGGTCATAACAAATATTTCCGGTGTATTGAATGGGACCAGGGGAATCGGCCTTAGAAGAATAAAAGTGAGGGGCAGGGAAAGTCCAATGTGGGTCAACGTATGACTGCTTGTTTCGATCAAGCTCCAGATTATCTAAACTGAGCTCTCTCATATTGATCACATCCTTCGAACCTAATGAGGAATCCTCAGAAGATTCATTTTCTGAAATTTTGAAGGTGACATTCTTAGTCGGTTCAGGAGGTATTCTTTGTGAGGTACTTACCATAGGTTCCTTGTTAGATGAGTCTCCATATATAGTGCAATACTCTTGAAGGGTTAGCACACATCCTGAGTAGATGCTCTATGTTGGTTTTACGTGTGTGGACTCAAGGAGATCTGAATAACCTTTACCGGGTGTGGTGAATCGGATGTGCCTCGGTTGATTTCATTCATCTTAGTAGCCTCGTCAGCCATTCCATAAGATGTTTCTCCTTCGATTGTGTCAGTGATAAGTGGAGAGGTCTGGGCATATGAGGATTCCTCTATGCCACGACTTCTAGTTTCTTGTTCGGTTGTCTCATGGTTTGGTGTGTCCTCGAGAATTTTATAGATTGGGTTTGGGTTCGGGAATATAATGTCTTGAGTCTCGCAGTTAATAGTCGCTATAGCGGAAGCTAGAAATGGCTTTCCCAAAAAAATGGGAGACTCAGATCATCTCTTCGTTGTTCAATGTCTAGGGCAATGAAATCCACTCTATGTGCGACACCTTGGAACGCAATGACGACGGAAACAATTCCTCTCGGTCTTTTTGTGGATCGGTCGGGAAACTGAACGATCACTCGGGTCTTTCTGAGTGGTTTGAGTTCGAGTCGATCAAATACGGACTTTTAGATGATGTTTGAGGTAGAATTGTCGTCAATCCGAACATTATTAAACTCAATATTCTCAATTTCACAAGTCACCTTGGTCAACCATTTGACTTTGCGTGTCTTTCTTGTCTGGCAGCACCATTGAATTTGCCATAGTAGTTAGATGATATTCAGTTAGAGATCTTTTCTTTCCTGTCTTCTTAAGTGATAGTCGACTCTTCACAAATCTCTAAAGATCCGCTACATACTCTATGGCCTTGATTAATGGAAGGCTCCCATATTGATGTTATCCAATTTTTTTGAATTTTCTAGTTTTTTACTTTTTTTGAAATTTTCAATAGAGTCGGTAGGATGGTCGGTGGACTGGTTAGGTGCACGGTGTTTATTTGTGAGAATCAAACACATGATGTGTTTCGAGTTCGCTATGTGATCTTCTTGATTCCTCTTGGTTGATTATCATGTCTTTTATTAGTTGGATGACATTATCAAATTGTTTTGTCATACCTCAATTCTCTTATTGATTCGAGCGATGTCATCCACTATCGTCTCATGACTCAGATTTTAGTGACTATGCTCGGTATGTCGTGACATTGGCATTTTCTCCTATACCGAGAAGTAGTCAGTCTCTGTGATCATGGTCTAGTCATGAGTCCTATTTCCTTAACTTTGGGTCTCATCTATGTGGTCAAAGGAAAAGTGATCATACTCATGTTGTGAGTTATCCCGAGTAGAGGATTGTTTAAATAGTGAATTATCATAAGTAATCGAGAATCATGTTCCTCTATTAAAGTCGGTTATGCTTGTATTCATCCTCGAATTTGCTCGCTCCATGTAGTCTGTGTTCGGTTCTATGAGCGGTAGTAATTTAAAGTTTCAACCAAGGATGGGTGGGTGGGTGAAAAGAATGATGGCTGGGGAGAAACTACCTCAAAGAGAGGGTTCCTCTGAAAAGAAGGTGGATACGAAGATTTAGAATTTGTCAAGTAAGCATGGCCCATGAGGTCTAGGTATGAATGATAATATTCTGACATCTTCAAAGAGAATGGTTAAAAATTGATTTGTGAAATCACGATCTGTGTGTGCAAGTGCACTCTCGTATAATTCAATACACAAATGCAAACCTCGAATTCATCAACTCAACTCAGTGAAGGCCGCAAAGGTTCGACCAAATTATCTTGTCTATTTTAGTTGGTGATAAATGCAAATTTTTGAAAGATTTAAAGAGTTGTTAGGTGCATGTATTTCCTTAAAGACTGGCCCGATTCATATGACTAGTTGCACCCACTTTCAGCCAGTATGGGAGTAAGTGAATGTTAGCAATGTGAGCCCGAGGCGAACCATTCCTACAATAAATGTTATTGTAATAAATGATTTATCAATAAAAGTTATTGATTTTTGTTTTCACTCCTTTTCTGATATTGAATGAATGAATGCACTATAAGGTCCCTCTGTACAATAAGGGTTATGTACCATGGCCAACTTGATAATCATACAGCTGTTGATTCAATGATTGAATCATAGAGGCTGATGCTTGGATGAATATCTAAGGAGTTAGATAGAGGACTCATCAAGCATCATCAATGATTAACAAGTAGTGATCTCCAGTCTGAGTGGGAGATGGCAATCCCATCTCATTAGACTGATATCTGATCGACCTCTTGATGCAGGTCCTCTGCATAGGAATATTGATTCGGAGGTATCAGATTAGTTGAGTCAATGAGTTGACTTAACGAGATCGAGATAACCAAAGACCTATGATGAATACTGTCACATCGCAGGCAAACATCCTCTGACCAGAGACAGGTATATTACTATATGTCTGAACATGTACATTTGGCAGACCAATAGGTTGATGACCTAATCAAGGTCTATACACCGGCGAGCTGGTGTGCATGTGAGGGCATATGAGTAGTATGATCTCTCAAAGGGATCATACAGGTTCACTTGTGAACCGGGAGACATGAGCTCACTCATGAGGTATTGGGATTTGACCAAATTCCATGCATGGTCATCATGCTTTAGAAGCATGATATGAATTTGAAGGTAAGATATATGCTTTGTGAAAGCATATGATCTGTACCATATCCCAAGGACCAAGATTGAGAAACTTAATGATCAGACTATGAAGATGATAGTGTAAAAGTGATCTATATCTTCATAATGATCATGAGTCTTCCAGTATGCAGGATGTGCAGGTATTGGGAATACCTGAAGGGTGATTTGATCATAAACGATTGAATAACCATGACGCTTCCATTCCGAGGGAGTGATGAAACAGGTCTGGATTTTAATGACTCCTCTCATCAGAGAAGTGACCTAATCTTAGTCCATTTACTGGACATTGATCTGAATGAGATTCAGATGCAATGAGAAGATTAGGTATACGGTCTTGATTTAATCAAGCATCTATGAGAGGTCCATGGGATCTGGATTTGAGATGTGATCTCAATATCCAAGTCACTATACGTGGAACAATACAATCGCCTTGTCCTTATCTCCAAGTATCTGAGGAGAAATAGCATTGTTCTTAAATGGTTTAAGAACAATTCCATAAGATCTAAGCAAAGAGAAGTTGATAATTAAATGTGATTTAAATATCATGATGTATGAGAAATTATCCAATATAATTAAATGTGCTTTAATTATTATGGATAAGAATAATGTGGATAGTAATATCCAATTATTCATAATATATTATAAATGTGATTTATAATGTATTAGAGAGAGTTAAATATAATTTATATTAGTAGATTACTTATTAATGTGTATTGAATACACATTGTCTAATTAATTGAAAATGTAAATTACATTTTGTTTTGGGTTGTGAATATGATTCACAATATTCCAATGTCAAGATTGCAATATTCCCAAAATTAATTGAGAATTATTTTGGTGAACTAAAATACCAACAAATTGTTGTTGGAAAATAAGTAGAGAGAAATTCAAGGAGATGTGCAATCTCATGGATTACCATGAGATTGCCCTCCCTTTTGGAAAGAGGGGGCCCCCCCTTCCAAAGAGGAAGGTTGATCTTACTTTATTCCTCTCTCCTTATTTGATTGATTTAATATGGTATTAATATTTATTTGATTTATCAAATATATTTTTATCAAATTAAATCATAAGTTGTTGGTTTTTACCAACAACAATCTTGATCATTGGATTGACATAAATCAATCTCATCCATTGATTTTTTATGTCACACGGATTGAGATCCATGGATCCCAAAATCCTATAAATAGAGAGGCATACTTGGCTCTCTCTTTACATGCTATTGTAGCACTCTTCTCTCTCTCTCTTTCTCCATACTCGACAGCCCTCTCTCCCCCTTCTTCTTGGTGGCCGTCCACCTTGGTGGAGAGAATCGTCGTCGCCCTCGCCTTCGCGCTGCCGCTTCGACGCTCTGCGGTTCTCCGTCTACTTCGAGTGCTTCGCCCACGAAGGACACGTACGATCTCGTGCGACGAGATCAGGAGCAACCGTGATTGGATCAACTTCTTGGATTGCGAGGACTACGCGGTTCATCCCCGCGCTTGCAAGCGATCTCTCCGACGATCGGACTTGAGACAGGAGGTCTCTTCTCTTAGAGACTCGATCAACCATGCTTCAAGAGGTATTGCATTATACTTGTTGTGGTTATAGATGAAACGATCCGAGAATTGTTCTTGGATCATGTGGTTTCATCGAATAAAATTTTTAAATTCCGCTACACCGAACAACTAGTTCGACTAGTCGTTCTTCGTCGTATCCGATACGACGCTCACGCTTCCGTGATGCGCTTGAGGATTTCTCCATACCCTTCAAGTGGTATCAGAGCCTTAGGTCGACGGTTTCGAATAGTGATTCGTTAACCAAGGACGACTTGGGTTCGTTAAGGTCGCGAAAGTTTTCATCGCATTTGATTTCGCAGATCTATTTAGTAAATAAATTCGGCACTGTTTAAATTGTTTAAACACGAATTTTATACTTGTATTATGTTCACCATTAAATAAGGAAACCATAGGATCTGAGTTTGCGTAAATCGGATTTCGTGTGCTCGAGATATGGTCGTTTTAATGAACATGTATACACTGTTGCGGGAACTGTGAATCTGAACGTGATTAAAATGTTAATTACTGTTTAGACTTGCCTCGAAATGCGTGAAACATCACTTAAGTTCTGTCCTAAATCAAATTAGCAAACTTTAGAAATTGACTTTGCTTAATTTGGATTTAATATGATTGAGATATGCTGATTTTAGTAAGTAGGGGTCACTGCTGAAATTGCTTTCCTAATCAAGAACCATGTGATTGTCAATTAATGAAATTAATTGTTAATTTCGAGAAATAATTATGGAAAATATTTGTGAAATATTAGATGATGATTATTTCCTTAATTGACTTGGCCCCAACCAATTAGTTGATTAGATTTGATCTAAACCATAATTGGAATCACAATCATCAAACTCTTTGCTTGAATAGGATTGGGAATTTGTCTAGCAAATTTCCTTATAATCAAAATTGTTTTGATTACTATATGGTATAATTTCGGTTGAAGAACCGATGATCATCTTAAGTACAAATTAATCAATTTGGCATTATCATTTCCCGAGGCGGATATGGTGTCTAGTCGGGGATCGCTGGGGTAGCGGGTTGCAACGTATGCGGTCCGTCCCACTCCCGTCGGTACTGGCCATGACAGCGGGTAGGGCCGGGATAATGTCCGAGGGATTAAGATGTATTTTTTTAATTATTAAAATACAAATTAATACGTACTTTGAGAATAATACCATATATATATTCAAGCATAAAATTAAGTTGGATTGATTGAATAGGATTGATAATTAATTTAATATGATTAAGTTAATTATATCCAATTAAAAATACTCTAATATGATTAGAGTTAATAATTCCCTTGGAAGAATTAATTATATGAATGTGATTCATAGTAATTAATTAAATTTGAATAAGAGATGGAGGATCACATAAGTGACATCCATGGTCTCCCGTCAAGGCGAAGGGTTTCGTCGCCAAATATTATATGTGGGAGACGCCTGTCCGAAGTGACAGCTCCCGCATATGATCCGTTTGGATCAGGCTCGTCGCCTCTCGAAAGAGTAAGGACGTATGCGTAGTGACCCCAATATCGGGTCCTCATATTATTGGGGCGATATTGGATTGCGCATAGAGAGTTGTATTCCTGTTGACGGTTGGTTCAATTAATGACGAGTCAACATCACCTTAGGGGTGGTGGGCTCGGGTATTAAAGACCGAATTGGGAAATGCAAGTAGGACTTGCAAGGCGGAATTTGTTCCCGCTTCTCTTTATTGGAGTCATAGGTTCTCATATTATTGGGATATAACAAAGATAAAGAGGAGATCCCAGTTCTTGCTTGAGATATAAAGGTAAGTATATCTCTTACTTTGAAAAGTGATTAAGGGAATGAACTTTCAAAGTTGACATAGCAAGACTAATTTGATTTAAAATACCTTAATCAAATATCATAAAATTGAATATATGATTATATGTTCTAATATAGTGCATTCTCAATTTCAGAAAATGAAGGCCATGAACCTATGAGCAGGCTTCTGGAGGTCAACCAATTGACCGGACCAAATTACTCGGATTGGATCCGTAATTTGGAGCTTGTGCTTTCGGCAGAGCGCATCAGCTATGTGTCTATGAAAACAAACTTGAAAACCCTAAATCTAAGGAAGATAAAGCATATAATGACAAGTGTGATGAAGATCATGTCTTGGCTAGATGCTACATATTGGGTTCTCTCTCCAACATGTGGAGATGAGTACTTGCCAGGATATCATGTAGAATCTAAAGGATATGTTTGGTGATATTAACTGCACCCAGCGGTACAATGTTATGAAAGAACTGGTTCGCTGCAAGATGCAGGAAGGGACTTCGGTCCGTGAACACGTACTCAAAATGTTTGGGTACTTGTCAGAGCTGGAGACTCTGGGGGCAACGATGGATGCAGACATGCAATCTGATTTCATTCTGCTGTCATTGCCCAAATCTTTCAATAATTTTGTGGTGTCATTCCACATGAATAAGCTGGAACTGACAAATGTTGGGCTTCTTGCTGCATTAAAGTCTGCAGAAGACGTAATGAAGAAAGATGGTCCCACTGGCACTGCAATGGTTGCACAGATCAAAGGGAAGCGCGGTCGGAAGCAAGGTTCTCGGAAGGGCCTAGCCCAGAAGAGAAAGAAGAAGGGACAAAGTGTTGGCTCATCTTCCAATGCATCTAATTTAATAGCGTCAAAAAAACCGATGTCTGTCACCACTGCAAGAAGCCGGGGCACTGGAGGCGTAATTGCCCGGATTACCTGAAGTCGGTCGACAAAGGTAAAGCCCCAGCAGGTATGAAATCTACTTTTATCATTGAAACCAGCTTTCTCGTTGGACGAGAAGGAAGTTGGGTTGTTGATTCTGGTGGTTTTGTTCATGTATGCAATTTGTTGCATTTGTTTCAGGAAACTAGAAAGCTTGAAGAAGGGGATATAGTCATCCAGATGGGATCTGATGCAAGTGTTGCAGCAGTCGCCGTCGGGACTTGTCGACTATCATTATCTAGTGGAAGAGTCCTAGTACTTAAAGAGTGTCTTTATGTACCTGAAGTCAGAATGAATTTAATATCTGTATCTAAGCTAGTTAGAAGTGGATATTCATTCCTATTTTGTAATAAATTAGTCATAAATCATTATGATAAATATATTGCAGAGGGTATTTTGACTTCTGGAGGACTCTATGAATTGTGCATTAATGAGCATGTCATGAATGTTACAACCACTAATAAAAACCCTAAAAGATTCATGAGTAATATAAATCATTCAAACATGATTTGGTATCAAAGGCTTGGTCATTTATCTGTTGATAGGATCAATAGATTGATAAAGGATGGACCTTTGGATTTTCTACAGGTTCAGCCTTTACCTACCTGTGAACATTGTATTCGAGGTAAAATGACTAGGATGCCTTTCCGTAACAAGGTTACAAGATGTGAAGGTATTATTGACCTAATACATACTGATGTATGCGGTCCCTTCAGTACCGCGACTCGAAATGGATATCGATATTATTTGACGTTTATTGATGATCATTCGCGATACGGGTTTATCTTCCTATTACGTCATAAGTCTGAAACCTTTGAAAAGTTCAAAGAGTTCAAGGTTTTGGTTGAGAACCAAACCAATAGGAAGATTAAACGAATTCGATCTGATCGAGGTGGCGAGTACCTATCAGATGAATTTAAGGAATACCTTAAAGAGAATGGAATTATTTCCAATCTCACTCCTCTTGGAACTCCCCAACTTAATGGTGTTGCTGAAAGACGCAACAGAACCATCATGGATATGGTTCATTCAATGATGAGAAAAGCACATTTACCACTTAGTTTCTGGGGATATGCAGTAGATACTACAATATATATCCTGAATAAGATTCCTAGCAAATCTATACCTAAGACTCCTCATGAGCTATGGTATGGAACCAAATCTAGTGTTAATCACTTGAGGGTTTGGGGTTGCTTGGTCCATGCAAAGAATGTGGATGCAAGTAAGCTAGGATCTCGCTCTCGTGAGTGCTACTTCATTGGGTATGTTAAAGATGGTATTGGATACCAACTTTATGACCCTGAGACCCAAAAGCTTTTTGTCTCTAGAGATGTGAAATTTCCGGAGGATGATTTCCTTAAAGGTCAAGACAAATGTGAAGTAGAGGAACTCATTGAGTCCCCTGAGGACTCTGAGCTTCCTGAACCAGAAACTGAAGAAGTAAATAAAGATGAAACACCCATACCTCTTCGAAAGAGTTCGAGGGTGGTTGCACCACCTGAAAGGTATGGATTCCATGTGTCAGGTGAAACTGACAATGATCCTACTTCATTTGATGAAGCACTCGCGGATCATGACATGGATAGATGGATGCTAGCAATAAAGTCAGAAATTGACTCCATGCATAAGAATGGTGTATGGACCCTAGAGGATCCACCTAAAGGGGTAAAACCCATTGGGTGCAAATGGATCTTCAAGAGAAAGAGGGGACCTGATGGGAAAGTAGAGACTTTCAAGGCACGGCTCGTAGCCAAGGGCTACACACAGAGAGAAGGCATCGACTACGATGAGACATTCTCTCCTGTGGCTATGCTTAAATCCATCAGGGCATTGCTGGCTATAGCCGCATATCTTGACTACGACATCTGGCAGATGGACGTCAAGACGGCTTTCCTCAATGGATACCTCGAGGAGGATATCTACATGGAGCAGTCCCAGGGCTTCATGACTGAGGATGGCAAAGTATGTAAGCTGAAGAAATCCATCTATGGGCTCAAGCAAGCTTCTCGTAGCTGGAACATCAGATTTGACGAAACCATAAAGAGTTATGATTTTGTGCAAAATCCTGATGAACCTTGTGTGTACAAGAAGCTTAGTGGGAGCGCCATTGTATTCATCATGCTTTATGTAGATGGCATCCTTATCATTGGGAATGATACAGGGATGATGACCAGTGTAAAGATTTGGTTGTCCCATACCTTTGAGATGAAAGATCTTGGAGAAGCCTCCTACATCTTGGGTCTGAAGCTGTTCAGAAACCGAGAGAAGAGGATATCGGGATTGTCACAACATGGATACGTTAAGAAGATTCTTAAATGATTCCGTATGGATAGTTCCAAGAAAGGATTCCTACCCTTAAGACATGGTATTCACATGTCAAAAGGAATGGCTCCTCAAACTGTTGAGGAAAAGAAAGCCATGGCTGGATGCCCTTATGCATCAGCAGTAGGAAGCTTAATGTATGCCATGATGTGTACTAGGCCAGATATCTGCCATGCAGTGGGAGTGGTAAGTCGTTACCAATCCTGCTATGGAGAACAACACTGGAATGCAGTAAAGAACATATTCAAATATCTAAGACGGACGTAAGATTACATCTTGGTCTATGGAGATGGTGATCTCCAAGTCTTGGGATATACAGATTCTGACTTCCAATCGGATATTGATGATCGAAAGTCGACATCAGGGTTTGTGTTCCTGTTGAACGGTGGTGTTGTGAGCTGGAGAAGCAAGAAGCAGACACTACAGCAGATTCAACAACAGAAGCCGAATACATTGTCGCATCAGATGCTGCAAAGGAGGCGGTGTGGTTACGCAAGTTCGTTCAGGAGCTTGGCATAGTTTCCTCTGATAGTCCCATCCCGCTACTCTGTGATAACACGGGAGCCATTGCCCAGGCAAAGGAACCCAGATGGCATCAGAAGAGCAAGCACGTAGAAAGGAAATACCACATCATTCGGGAGATTCAAAAGCGTGGTGACATCATCATCACCAAGGTGGCCTCCGCCGACAACGTTGCTGATCCTCTTACCAAACCTCTGACACAGAAGGTTTTTGACCAGCATGTAATGAGTATGGGTTTAAAGGTTGTTCCTGAATGGTTCTGAGGGCTAGTGGGAGATTGTTAGCAATGTGAGCCCGAGGCGAACCATTCCTACAATAAATGTTATTGTAATTAATGATTTATCAATAAAAGTTATTGATTTTTGTTTTCACTCCCTTTCTGATATTGAATGAATGAATGCACTATAAGGTCCCTCTGTACAATAAGGGTTATGTACCATGGCCAACTTGATAATCATACAGCTGTTGATTCAATGATTGAATCATAGAGGCTGATGCTTGGATGAATATCTAAGGAGTTAGATAGAGGACTCATCAAGCATCATCAATGATTAACAAGTAGTGATCTCCAGTCTAAGTTGGAGATGGCAATCCCATCTCATTAGACTGATATCTGATCGACCTCTTGATGCAGGTCCTCTGCATAGGAATATTGATTCGGAGGTATCAGATTAGTTGAGTCAATGAGTTGACTTAACGAGATCGAGATGACTAAAAACCTATGATGAATACTGTCACATCACAGGAAAACATCCTCTGACCAGAGACAGATATATTACTATATGTCTGAACATGTACATTTGGCAGACCAATAGGTTGATGACCTAATCAAGGTCTATACACCGGCGAGCTGGTGTGCATGTGAGGGCATATGAGTAGTATGATCTCTCAAAGGGATCATACAGGTTCACTTGTGAAATGGGAGACATGAGCTCACTCATGAGGTATTGGGATTGACCAAATTCCATGCATGGTCATCATGCTTTAGAAGCATGATATGAATTTGAAGGTAAGATATATGCTTTGTAAAAGCATATGATCTGTACCATATCCCAAGGACCAAGATTGAGAAACTTAATGATCAGACTATGAAGATGATAGTGTAAAAGTGATCTATATCTTCATAACGATCATGAGTCTTCCAATATGCATGATGTGCAGGTATTGGGAATACCTGAAGGGTGATTTGATCATAAACGATTGTATAACCATGACGCTTCCATTCCGAGGGAGTGATGAAACAGGTCTGGATTTTAGTGACTCCTCTCATCAGAGAAGTGACCTAATCTTAGTCCTTTACTGGACATTGATCTGAATGAGATTCAGATGCAATGAGAAGATTAGGTATACGGTCTTGATTTAATCAAGCATCTATGAGAGGTCCATGGGATCTGGATTTGAGATGTGATCTCAATATCCAAGTCACTATACGTGGAACTATACAATCGCTCTGTCCTTATCTCCAAGTATCTGAGGAGAAATAGCATTGTTTTTAAATGGTTTAAGAACAATTCCATAAGATCTAAGCAAAGAGAAGTTGATAATTAAATGTGATTTAATTATCATGATGTATGAGAAATTATCCAATATAATTAAATGTGATTTAATTATTATGGATAAGAATAATGTGGATAGTAATATCCAATTATTCATAATATATTATAAAAGTGATTTATAATGTATTAGAGAGAGTTAAATATAATTTATATTAGTAGATTAATTATTAATGTGTATTGAATACACATTGTCTAATTAATTGAAAATGTAATTACATTTTGTTTTGGGTTGTGAATATGATTCACAATATTCCAATGTCAAGATTGCAATATTCCCAAAATTAATTGAGAATTATTTTGGTGAATTAAAATACCAACAAATTGTTGTTGGAAAATAAGTAGAGAGAAATTCATGGAGATGTGCAATCTCATGGATTACCATGAGATTGTCCTCCCTTTTGGAAAGAGGGGGTGGCACCAATTTCCTTGTGAAATTGGTGACCGTCTCCCCCTTTCAAAGAGGAAGGTTGATCTCCCTTTATTCCTCTCTCCATATTTGATTGATTTAATATGGTATTAATATTTATTTCATTTATTAAATATATTTTTATCAAAATTAAATCGCAAGTTGTTGGTTTTTACCAACAACAATCTTGACCATTGGATTGACATAAATCAATATCATCCATTGATTTTTTATGTCACATGGATTGAGATCCATGGATCCCAAAGCCCTATAAATAGAGAGGCATACTTGGCTCTCTCTTTACATGTTATTGCAGCACTCTTCTCTCTCTCTCTTTCTCCATACTCGACAGCCCTCTCTCCCCCTTCTTCTTGGTGGCCGTCCACCTTGGTGGAGAGAATCGTCGTCGCCCTCGCCTTCGCGCTGCCGCTTCGACGCTCTGTGGTTCTCCGTCTACTTCGAGTGCTTCGCCCACGAAGGAAACGTACGATCTCGTGCGACGAGATCAGGAGCAACCGTGATTGGATCAACTTCTTGGATTGCGAGGACTACGTGGTTCATCCCTGCGCTCGCAAGCGATCTCTCCGACAATCGGACTTGAGACAGGAGGTCTCTTCTCTTAGATACTCGATCAACCATGCTTGAAGAGGTATTGCATTATACTTGTTGTGGTTATAGATGAAACGATCCGAGAATTGTTCTTGGATCATGTGGTTTCATCGAATAAAATTTTTAAATTCCGTTGCACCGAACAACTAGTACGACTAGTCGTTCTTCGTCGTATCTGATACGAAGCTCACGCTTCCGTGATGCGCTTGAAGATTTCTCCATATCCTTCAGTGAAGACCGTATAAATATGGCTACCCGTTACTTGAGTATGGAGCCTTAAACAATGTCCTCTAAACCTCCCACTCTGCTAAGGAAATCTGGACCGTTTACCGGCTACCCGTAGATCCTCACTGAGAAGTAGCTTATCGCTTTTGTAGAACCAGTAGTCAATCTGAAAATCCAGGCTTGGTTTTATACTAGTGTTTGTCCCTCTCTCACTTGCAGTAAAATCAAGCAATGACAGGGTAGCTCTCTCAAAAACAATATTCAATTTTATACGGTTTTAATTAATCAATAATGTTAGTAGTCCCCTTGTTTTAGTTTGGTTATCACTTTGAATTTGAGTGGGGATCAATACATGTCTACATGGAGATTCCAATTTCCTTTATTCCTATGTGAATGAAAACTGGGGGAGGATCGAAAAAGATGTTTAGCGGGAAACACGATGATGAATGCTGAGTCAGAGATACTTAAAGTGCTTCCTCGCAATATTCATGCAATATTCTAAAAATAATTGAATTTTCCCTAGAAAAATAAATCTAATGCATGCACGCGAAATCGCACCTAGAGCGGAAATGTCTATTAGTGAGTGATAGAATAATTTAATTTGGGTAAATGAAAATAGATCTAGTACGTATAATTAAGTGCAGTGTGGTCCTATTCCTATGAGCACAAAAAATCCTAATAGCTCTAATAGCCGCGGTGCAATCCTAAGACTACGAACCACTCAAGTCAGGCCCCACCCTCAGTGGAGAGTGAAACAGGTACGACACACGATAAAGAGTCCAGTCTCTTTACACATGCGAGAACCCGATCGAGAAACGTTGGAAATGAGCAATTAATTACAAATTAGAGAAGAACACTCTCTCTCCAAAATTTAAATTCCTCGTGCGTCCGGTCACTTCGAGTTGCGTCAACTTCCAAGAAAGCTGCTCCAAGTCCACCGAGAACCTCACATGAAAAAAAATTAATGATCAAATATTATAAAGATGTTTACAAAAAATACAAGATAAATAAATAAATTATAAGAAAAATAAATAGAGAATAAATAGAAAAAGAACCGGAGGTCAGACTACTTGAGGTGGAAAATCTAAAAACTGATTTTCTAAAAACAACCTAAGTCGTGCCTCCCCGGTAACGGTGCCATTTGAAGAAATCTAAAACACCCTTGTTAATCTTGTGAAATTAACGTTTAAATTGATCATTGCAGTCGGACAAATTAGGATTGATCAAAACCCACAATTTAATTATTTTTCCAATTAAAGTGTACCGTCAACTTTTTTTACTTGACAAGTCCAAGGTCGAACTCATGAAGGTAATTGTCTCCTTAGGTTGATTTATAGTCGATCTAGAATTCAGGTTTTTAGAGAGTCATTTTTATATTATTTTATGCAAATAAAAGAGTGAAATGCAAAATTGATGAAGTTCAAGGACTAAAAAGCAATATCCAAAAATTATAGATCTTGACCAGAACATGAAATGTGATGAAATGAGGCTAATGTATTTTTTTTGGAATTTTTGGATGCAAGATGAATAAATAATGAATTTATGAATGCAAGTAGTGTGATTTTCAATAATTAAATATAATAAATATTAAATCTACTTATTTTCAGGAGATAAAATTATCTAAGATATATAACTAGGTGATATATCTCATAAAACCCCTAAATCCTAAAAAGTTGAATTTAGTACCTATTAAAAATTAATTATTGAAATGCATAAAATGATTTTTATAAAGCAAACTATGTATGCAAATGCAATTCTTTTTTGGCACAATATAACTAGCAAATAATTCTACCATCAGTGATTTTTTTGCAATTTTTAGGGTAATGATTAGTTAACAATAAATTTTTGAGTTTCAATTGGGCAAAATTTGTAAATTTCCACAAAAGCAATTATTGATAATTAACCATAGAGCTTAAAAATATCACGTATATGATACAATGTAGAGAATTAGTTGTAGAACAAATGGCAATTTTTTGAAAAATAAAATGATGTAAAAATAAGGTTCAAATAATAGAAGAAAGACAGGAGCCTATATGCAATTTTTACAATAATCAAGTAAAACAAAAAATGTAGAGGAAGCACCTAGAAGTAATTATCGATCCCCTGCTGGGGGTTCTTGCAATTTTTCCTGGAAGGCACGTGTGTAAAACATGCCCTCTAGACGACGAGGCTTGGTTGGAAATACAGGGACCTCCAAGGGTTTTTTAGCAAAATTTTCCTGGTCACGTGTGTGGCAAGTGGCCCTGGGATGACTGGACTGGTAGTGGATTAAGTGGATCTCCTTGGTCTTAGGTTCAATTGACCCCTCCTACATGTGCACCTCATATGGGAGGGTCTCGGACCTCCGTCCCGGTGGTTCATAGTCTGCGAGAGGAGGTGGCTTAGTTGGTGTTGCAGAGCGGAGTAGGTGAGGTCGGCCAAGGAATGAGGCTGGCAGTGCGAGGCAGAGAGGACTAGTGGCTCGTCGGTAGAAGTACTCTCCTAAAGTGGAGAGGAGGACCACATGTGGTTCTTGGAGTTGATTAAGGCACGGGAGGCACATGCGCGTGGAGAAGGCGCTGGCGAGCAGGTGGTCAGACCGAAGGTGCTCGCAGGCAGAGGCGGGATGGCTGAGGATGCTCCTCGACGGTTGGTGGAGGTAGCTGTTGCATGGCTGAGGTTGCGAGGCGGTCGATGGGCGAGTGCCCAGATCGAGCATCAGGTCGGTGATGGCTCAGACCTGGTGAGGGAGGTGGTCCAGTAGCTGGAGCTGGTGATGGCATTGAGGCGGAAGTGGCTATGAGCAGGAGGGCGATGGAGCTCTTCTTCTCTTGGTCGATGATGAAGAGGTGCGGTGGTGTGGTGTCTGAAAGGGATGCGTGGATGGACAATGATGATCGAGCAGAGGAGAAGCAAAAGTATGAGGGAGCGGAGGTGACGATCCGGTTGGAGAAGGTGGATACATAGGAAACATGGGAAAGAGAGCAAAATAGAGGAATAAAGAGAGAGGAAAGAATGGAGGAAGAAAAAGAATAGGGGAAGAGGAAGAAGAAGGAGAAGAATAGGGGGAAAGAGTATACATGAAGGTCACATGTGTGTTGAAGATTCACTTGGATAGAAGCTCAAAGCATAGCTTCAGATCTCGGCCTCAAGAGCTCAACGAAGAGAAGCTCGAGACTGAGCAGCTACCTCCGAAGGATGCCGCTATAGAAGAGAGAATGAACCCCTTCTGGATCTCGCTGGAGGGATGGATGTTGTTGCTCAAGTCGCTGATGTCACCTGAGGGTGGCAGTGAGCTCTCTCCCGTTCCTCTCTAAAACGTGGCAGATGTGGATCGAGGGAGGGAACGATTAGGTTATATGGGAGATGAGGCGATTAGGATAGAGAGGGGAGATAGTTGTGGTTGCGGAGGTTGTGTGCGATGTCCGTTGAAGATGGAGGTTGCGTCGAGATAAGGGGGAGGTGGTTTCGGTCCACGCCGGAGGATGCGGAGAGGTGCCCTGGCGGTTGCAGGGGAGGTGCTGGGATCGTAGAAGGCATTGGTGGAGGTTGGGGACACACGTGTTGGGCACGTGAATCGGTGTGAGAGGAGAGAAAGGGAGATGAACATTAGCAGCATGTGCAGAGATTTATAATTATTTTTAAAAAAATGAAATAAAAAAGACTTCAAAAATGAGTGACGTGTGGCGGCTCCCAGAGCGCCACGTGTCAACTACAGAAAATTCAGAAAATGAAATGCAAATATAAATCGAAAAGAAATAGAAAACAACCTCGGATTGAAAAGTTTTCTTCGCAAAAGTTGCTTGTCTCGATGAGATCTACAACTTTCATGAAAGGACCAAGAGCAAGGTAGGTCATTTGTGCAATATGATATTTTTGGGGTACTCTATGTGCATAGAACACCGATGTTTTGGAGTTTTGTATTTTTTTGTATTTTAAATTAAGAGAAAAAACGAGAAAAAATATGATAAAATCAAAGATAAGTATTTACTCATAATCTATTTTTTGGATTTTAGTAAGTAAGAAAATAGGAGAATAAAATAAAGTGGGAAAACGGGAGATATTTATATAGACTCACAAGGGATACTCAGACTCGATCAGTTTCTTTGATTTCAGTCTTATTTTGAATTTTGATTTTTGCTTATTTTAATAAAACTTTCATCAAAGAATATAAGTCAAAAAGAAATAAAAGAAAAAGGGTTAATTATGTACATAAAATATCGAGTCGAAGACTGTTAAAAACAAAATGCGCAAAAGAGGCCCAAAACCCAACTTTCACAATGATCTCCAATTTTAATGAAATTATTCTTGTTTTGGAGATATTTAAATTTATATTACTTTAAAAGTGAGTAGACCTAAATCGAGCACTGTATGAGGAAGACATGCGCATTTTAGTCTGTCTATTCTAGAATTTGGGTTTTGTCTCATGGGCCAATTATTTGAGTTAGCAAGTTTTGGTATTTTTCCTTTAATCTTGTTAGTAATATGTACAAAATGAAGGTGGTTTGAGGTCAATTGGAGTTAGCATGAATTAGTTAAAAATGCATGAAATTAGGTGAAATTTGAAGATGGTTATGAATGAAATTATGAATGTTAAAATGCAAATATTAATTTTACGTGCATGAATGGTAAAAAATGCAAAATAAATGGTGAAATGAAGCTAATTACTCAGGGACAAAGCTCTATTTTCAACTTTTAGTGTGATGAATCACTGATTCATCACTGACTAAGCTATTTGTTTTTAAATAGCTTATAATTAGCACATGAGTGCGGATTTAAAGATTGGCCCATTAACGGCTCTTTGGGTTAGAGGGAGATTGTTAGACATGTCAACCCATGTAGAGC
The DNA here is from genome assembly GCA_037367405.1 of Ottelia alismoides. Taxonomy (NCBI): domain Eukaryota; kingdom Viridiplantae; phylum Streptophyta; class Magnoliopsida; order Alismatales; family Hydrocharitaceae; genus Ottelia; species Ottelia alismoides. The sequence goes on along the minus strand of JAZKJV010010557.1, from coordinate 707,982 downwards.
CATTATGCAATAAAAATTATTGTAATTCACTCCTTAATAAGAAATGAAGAGTAACCAATTTGGGCTATGTACATTGGCCATCTTAATATCATACAGTTGTTGATCCAAATGTTGGACATAGAGGTTGGTGTAGGGTTGAATATCTAAAGAGTTAGATTGAGGACTCAATGACACCGTCAAGTGATTATCAAGAAGGTATCTCCAACCTGAGAAGGAGATGGCAATCCTTACTCTAAAGGATGACATCTGACTGGCCTCTTGATGCAGGTCCTCTACATAGAAATAGATACTCAAATTAATGGATGAGTTAAATCAAAGAGTTAACTTAATAAGATCGAGATAACTAAGATCTGTGTCATATGTTGTGACATATAGGCACGCATCCTTTGGCCAGAGACAGATGTATTACTATATATCTAAGTATGTACATTAGGTAGATTATTAGGTTGATGACCTAATCAATGTCTATATACCGACGAGCTGGTGTGCATACAAGGGCATATGATTACTAGGATCTCTCATTGGGATCTTACAGATTCACTACTGAACTGGAAGACATGAGCTCACTCATAGATATTGGGATAAATCAAATTCCAACCTTGGTTATCTTGTTTTGGAAATAAGATAGGATTTATAGGTATGATATATGATTTTGGAAAGCATACGATCGATACCAACTCCCAATGATCAAATGAGAAACTTATTGATAAAACTATGAAAGAGATAGTTCAAATAAGATCAGAATTTCGGGTTTATTCTAGGTCTTCCAATATGCAGGATGTACACATATTAGGAATACTCGAAGGTGAGGTGATCTTAATCGATTGTATAACCATGACACTTCGATCTCGAGGGAGTCATAAAATAGGTTTGGATTTTAATGACTGCACTGAATAGACTGGTTATCCAATCTTTGTCCAATTGTTGGATATTGATCTGAATATGATTTGGGTGCAATAAAAAGATTGGATATTTTGTCTGACTTGATCAAACATCTCTGAGAGGTCTTCTAGATATGGATACGAGATTAAATCTCACTATCCAAGTCACTATATAGGGAATTATAATCGACATGTCGTTATCTCCAAGTATTCGTGGAGAAGGCACATTGTTCTTGAAAGAGTTCAAGAATGATTCTGTTGTTGACAATATCTGAGCATTTGAAAATTTAAGATTAGATAGGATTTAATTATCACTAATAATGTGAATGTGATTCACATTATTTGGACACATATAGAGAAATAATTAAGATAATTCAATTTGATTTAATTATCATGGATATGCTTAATATGGATAGCACTTTCCACAATAATCATAAATATTATGAATATGATTCATAATATCATAAGAGTGATTTAACTGTAAATATGATTTTTATAAGTTAATATGAATTTGATTCACATTATACAATTAAATGTGTATTGGATTTACATTGTGCAATTAAATGTAAATGTGATGTATATTCAATGTTGGATGGATGAATATGATTCATAATTATCAGTGACATGATTTGTCACAAAATAATTTAAAATTATTTTGGTGAAAATTCAATCAATATAAGTCGTTGCAACAGGTGGAAAACATGACAAGATTGAGAATGTCATCAATTAGGAAAGAGGAGAAGGATCCACTCCTAATAGGAATGCGTAGCCACATGGAGAAAGTCTCCATGGTGGCCGTACACCCTATTTGGAAAAGAATCTCTCCTCCTTCCTGTTATTCCACATGTAATTGATTTAATAAAAATTAAATTTACTGAAGAATATCTTCAATATTATTTATTTATTTAAATTAATTATTTTTGTTGCAAATTATTGCAACAAAATCTAGGCCATTGATTTTTAATTAGGAGTACATCCTAGCTATCTAATTTTGTACAAGAGAAGGGTCAACCCTAGGATCTTCTTGACAACAACTCAACACACAAGTTGGAGCAAAAAAAATCTCTCTCTCCCCCTCCCTATCTATATGTGTCCATAGGTTTTTCATATCAACCCTAAGTAGATGTCCACTCTATGGTTTATGGAGAGCGCCCCCGTCGTCGTGCTACCGTTGTGCTGCCAGATCGATTGCTCATGGATATCCATTTTCTTCGATGCTTCGTGCTCGTGAGGAAGATGATTGATTTCATATGATGAAATCATGTGGTTTTTGGCCCGGATCGTCACCAAGGATTGTGTGGATCATGTATCTCATCCATGCACCCACTAGTATTGTCTACGTCGGATCAGACTTGAGATATGAGATTTCTTCGTTTAGAGACATGAGGATCGCGATCACGCTACAAGAGATAACCCTAATACTTGTGTGTGATCAAGATGAAATGACATGAGAATTTTTCTCATATCGAGATATTTCATCGAAAATTTTTCAAATTACGTTGCCTCTTCGACTAGTATGACTAGTTGACCTAGATCGCATATGATGCAATCTACACGCCTCTATGATGCATGGGTCATTTTTTATTAAAACAACTCACTTCAAGTCGGATATCATCCTTTGGAGTAACGATTGTTGTCTCCTTCTTAGGATTGAGATCCTTTCTTTATAATCGTTTGATGGTGCTAGTTGAGTCCTTAGTCCAACTCTATAGATATCATCTCAGCACTAGCCTCTATGATCCAACCATTGGATCAATACCTATATGATTATCAAGATGGCCATTTTATGAAACTGTAATTGTACAAAGGAACCTTATAAGTGCATGCATTCATTAATCTCATATCTAGAGTGAAAATCGATAACTTTAGCGTTTATTGTAGAAATGGTTCACCTTGAGCTCACATGTTTAACAATTATATGCTAAATAGGATTCCAACTTCTTTATTTCTAAGACACAATAGTTTGTAATAGCCTTTGATCAGCACAAAACTAAATTTGTTGAATGCATCTTGTCACCTAGATCTTATGGTTATATGCAGGACCAGCTATGCACATGTTGAATTGAGAATTACAATTATAATTACAATAAAGGAGTCTCATCCTTGAGCTATGGACATTTTGAATTGAGAGTTACAGTTATTATTACACTGAAGGAAGTCTTGTTCGTGGGACTTTCTACAAGAATATAAAATCTTAAAGAGTATCAAAGTCACAAAAGAGACTAAAATTTATTTTTCACTCATAGTTAAAGTATATATAAAGTAATAGAAATTATTATCTAAAACTAGACACTGATATTTCTCTCATATTAGCCGATGGCTCAAACGCCTCACTAAGTCATAGTATCTTGACAAGAGGTGCCTTTTTATTTATCTTTCTTTTTATTTCATTTGAACAAAAAATGCATGTAAAACTGAGAATTTGGAAATCCTCGCTATGTCATTCACCATCAATTATATAACAACGATAATATTTGTTGAAAATTTTGAGGATATTTCTCTTTATTTTACTATAAGAGCGTGGACTTACAATAACAAATAATTTAAAATTTTGTCTCTATATCTATCGATGTTATACAAAATGAAAAAATTCCCTGAAAAAGATAAGGATATACTTTGAAATACGCAACAATAAGATATTTGTTAGTATATTACTATCATTGAGTCATAGTCTTCCTCAAGATTTTTATCCTCTAACTATTATTCATGTTAACAACGATAAGCATGAAGTTTAAAGTGGAAGACAGCAGATATTCATTGCTATGTAAATCTATTGCTATTAACATAGCAATAAAAATTGTGTTCGTTGTAAATCTCAAGAGTTAAAGATAATTTTGCATGCATATGATTTAATAAAGATTTCAAAATATGCTATAGAATAATTTTATCCATTTTAATTTGGATTAATGATGTAATAAACAGAAACACATTTAGTGATGTACTATTTGCATTTATTTTATCTCATTGTGCGGAATTTGGATCTACGATGTTCCTATAACAACTAACTAACAATTATAACAATTAAATTCAAAATGTAACTAACTAACAATTATATCAATCAAATTCAAAATGTAGAAATACATGCAGAAGCACTTCTCATCCTCCACCACCCCGGACTCAAATTTTAGGGGTTTCAATTAGCTACTTGGATCAATAAATAAAGTTCGACTTTGCTCAAGCTCGAAGTAAATAATGAGATGGGGGCTTGAGCTCACTCCAGCACACAACTGATTTGAGCGCTAAGGCTCACAAGGATGAAGTCACCTTCCAAGCTTGTTGATAAGCATGTTCGACCTTGATCCATTCATAAGAGCCAACTCCTAAGCTTTGTCGTTGGCCAGTTCAAGATTGGTCTCGTGTGATCTAATTTTTTTCCAAAGTTAGCCTGATGGGAGAAAAGATTATCATAACATGAAAGAATTTATGATTTTCCTTGAAAATGATTCTCTGCCTAAAGGAAAAGCTATTCCTTGGAATCAATAATCATTACCCCCATTCTCGATCTTCGTAAGCTTGTTGCTGATGGAACGCACGTGGTAGCAAGGGTAGATGAGCTAGTGGTGGGGTTCCTAAGAACTACTACCACACTTGACTCTCTGCTCCGTTGAAAATCAAGATATCACATCTCCGCTCTAATGTGGGAGCTTGCGCACTCTCTTTCTCACCATGACTCTCTTTCCCCTTAGTGATATCTAGATCAGGAGATCACTAGACTACGGAAACAATTGGTACTACTTGCACAACTGGATACGGATCTAGTGGTTGCACGAAAGAGGATGGCCAAATACTCCAATATGAGACAAGACAGGATAGTTGGCTTTTATAGAAATTGGTTGTATTTCCCGTAAGCCTATAGAGCAAAAATGCTCAAGCTCGTACATTACTAATAAACCACTCACAAATTCGGTAGTGAATCAAGCCAGAATGTATCGTCTCGAGCTTAGGTCCCCGGTCCTTTATCGAGGAAAACTGGCCCTGACAACTTGTTGGGTTCGGACCCAAATGGACCCGTTGACAACCACCCAAAATGCTTAAGCCCAAGTTGTCAAGTAGTAGTCTCCACCACTTATAAACCACACCCACACTTCGTGAGTTTTAGATGTGGCACTATGTTTTGAGGGTATGGGTGTTACAACCTCCCCCACTTATATTTGCAACGTCCTCGTTGCGACATGGTCCATCACTTATTCCCAATGACAGTGGCGGTTGCACGCTCCCGGCTTAGTTCCCTTCGGGTAGCCCTTTCCACTATCAGAGGGAGCCCGCTCTGATACCATTTGTAGCGTCCCGGGCTTAGGTCCCCGGTCCGTTATTGAGGAAAACTGGCCATGACAACTTGTTGGGTTCGGGTCCAAATGGATTCGTCGACAACTACCCAAAATGGTATCAGAGCCATATTCCCTCTGATAGTGGAAAGGTTTACCCGAGAGGTGGAGCCGCCCCTACAAAGAGGTTGGAGGAAAATGCTACCCAGAGCGTGCAGCCCTCACTGTCACTGGGAATAAGCGATGTGACATGTCGCAACGAGGACGTTGCGAATATAAGTGAGGGAGGTTGTAACACCCCAACCTCAAACATAGTGCCATACCTAAAACTCACGAAGTGTGGGTGTGATTTATAAGTGATGGGGATGACTACTTGATAACTTGGACTTAAGCATTTTGGGTGGTTGTCAATGGATCCAATTGGGCTCGAACCCAACAAGTTGCCAGGGCCAGTTTTCCTCGATAACGGACCGGGGACCTAAGCTCGGGACGTTACAAATTGGATCAGAGCAGGTTCCCTCTGATAGTGGAAAGGGCTACCCGAAGAGACCTAAGCCGGGAGCGTGCAGCCGCCACTGTCACTGGGAATATGTGATGGGCCATGTCGCAACGAGGACGTTGCGAATATAAGTGGGGGTGGTTGTAACACTCATACCCCCAAATATAGCCCCACATCTAAAGCTCACAAAGTGTGAAAGTGGGTTATAAGTGGTGGGGACTACTACTTGATAACTTGGGTTTAAGCATGTTGGGTAGTTGTCAACGGATCCATTTGGACCCGAACCCAACAAGTTTTCAAGGCCAGTTTTCCTCGATAACGGATCGGGGACCTAAGCCCGGGACGTTACACAAATGATATTAGAGCGGGCTCCCTCTGATAGTGGAAAGGGCTACTCGAAGGGAACTAAGCCGGGAGCGTGCAGCCGCCACTGTCACTGGGAATAAGTGACGGGCCATGTCGCAGCGAGGACGTTGCAAATATAAGTGGGGGAGGTTGTAACACCCCAACCCCAAACTTATACCTAAAACTCACGAAGTGTGGGTGTGATTTATAAGTGATGGGGATGACTATTTGATAACTTGGGCTTAAGCATTTTGGGTGGTTGTCAATGGGTCCAATTGGGATCGAATCCAACAAGTTGTCAGGGCCAGTTTTCCTCGATAACGGACTGAGGACCTAAGCTTGGGACGTTACGCAGAACGACTCATTTTTTCTTGTTTGCATTTTTTTATAAAGCCCACTTCATTTGTATGCATCACATATCATTTATTTTCCCGATACCAAAAATCCAACACCATTTGTATTCAGTGGGAGACTACATCAAGAACTAACAAATCTTCACTTTAAAATGCTGTGAGAAAAATTCTTTTGACAAGGATATAAAAGCCCCTTATCAATTAACCAAAACCAATATAACATCTCCCTGGGGCAAATGCCAAAAATCACAACCTTGTTTTGAAAGGGGAATATAAAAATGTTTCACGTTGTCACCTTAATACTCCATTTGAATCATAAATTCTGTAGTGAATCAAGCCAGAACAACTCATTTTTTCTTGTTACAAAAATTTACCTGCATTTTTTTCATAAAGCCCACTTCATTTGTATGCATCACATATCATTTATTTTCCCGATACCAAAAATCCAACACCATTGGCATTCAGTGGGAGACTACATCAAGAACTACCAAATCTTTTCACTTTAAAATGCTGTGAGAAATTCTTTTGACAAGGACATAAAAGCCTGTATAACCAAAACCAATATAACATCTCACTGGGGCAAATGCCAAAAATCACAACCTTGTTTTGAAGGGGGGATATAAAAATGTTTCACGTTGTCACCTTAATACTCCATTTGATTAATCTCAAAAATCGAATCTCTAGGAGGCAAGCACAAGATGAAGAGCAGCAACTTACAAGTCCATCTAAACAAGCAAACAAATTAAATCTTGCAAATCCATCTAATTTGCATTATCAAAGAACTTTTCACCCGCTACCAGAACTATTCAGGTACAGGGATTGGAAAAAGCATAATTATGCTATCGCATCTGAATTATTAATTACATTAACCTCAATCAAAACCTAATAACTTTCAAAATAAACGAGGTGCTTGTACAAATGAAGCTGTATCTTTGATGCTAGATAAGCGACACAATGATATCCAGATTACAACTCACTTAGCCTGAAAAATGAACTGTCTTCTCGAATAAGATCAAGTTAAATTACTTTGTTTTCTCAGATATATTACTCATAGGTGTTCCTCTTGAAAGCCAACCCTTTATGTGGTGATTTGAAACAGCATCCCCTCATCTGACATGATCATATAGGATCAAAGAAGACTAGCGAGCCTACACTCCTAGTCTCCTACTTCCTGATCTTGCTTTCAGCTTTCTCCTTGTCACGTTTTTGGTGAAGGCGCTCCAGAACCCGTTTTGCCTCACAGGGTGGAAAGTTGCTCAGATCATAGTAGTGTGGAGCAATGTCGATTAACCTGTCAAGATACAATTCTATTAGCGGAAATATGACACATGATAATAGCAGTTGGAATAAGTATATTCCTGCAATTAGACGAAAACTTCATGTGAATACATTCACAACTAACAAATTTGCAATTCCATTCACATCATAACAAATTGATATGACCAGACATTAACCATAAAAGAAGGATGTACTTACCATTCCCCACGAACATCAGTAACTGTTCTAATGAAATTCCTAGAAGTCAGGACATACTCGTTGTATATCACCCACTCTGGCTTGTGATCAAGGCAATTAGAAGGATGCAGGTGAACAACCTGAAAACCAAAAGAGATTAATTGGAGTAGAGAATGTACAGTGCTGGAAGCAGAGTCGTCATGGAACATACTTGGTTGTCCTTTACAGTCAAGTAATGACCAGTGCGCTCTAAGTGGGCCACCTGCATAAAATAACCTGAGAGCATTGCTTTTCTAATGTTGATGTAATAATCACGGCTGTTGAAATCTGTGCTGCACATCTTCAAGTTGAACCTCGCCATGATGCGCACAAGCTGTTGTCTGACATTGTCAGCAGATTTCAATGCCCTTTGGTTGATAAAATTCTCATAGCACCATGACGGATCTTCATCTGAATTATAAGACAAAAAGAATGATCATGCATACTCACAGTTACTGCAAATTGAACAATAAATCCAGAAAAGCATCTTGACATACTGTTCTGTTTGTATGCATGATAGACATTCAACAGCGTAAGGTGATCTCCATCGATATGCCCAAACCTGCCTTTTGCTTCATCTGCGGCTTTCTGGGCCTCCCTAGGCCGGAGAAAGCAATTGGGTACTATAGAAAGATATTATTATCACAGAGGAGGCGCACGGTAGAGTAGGTCAGCAAATGCATTGAAGAGATACCACAGCATTTTCTTCATGAGATAATAACTGAGAAACTGCAACTATCTGCATCAGCACTAGAAAATATATGGTCACATTGACCAATGGCTTTAAGCCTTCATTAACAGTTGCTGATGACACCATAGTGTACTATACAGGAACCAAGTGCAATAACACATACTCTTTTGCATAACTAAAACACTTGGATCATTGTACTGTTATTATCTATTGATGGTAACATTAGTAATGGACACTCGAATATAGACTTAAAATGGTACATAGCTTACAGGAAAGCATGCAAAACACGTTTAGGGAACTTCTATTTCATCACCAATAACCACAGTATATTTGATAATGAATTGATATTTTTTTACCAACTCTGATAAAGTATGAAAGAAAAGTACGGAGCAAGCAATACCTGAAAGCATAGCAGAAATCGAAAGAATTTCATTGGAACAATTAAACTGGGGGCTAACAACTAGCATTTTGGCCATCTGAGGATCCAGCGGGAATTCACTCATGATTTCACCTAACTTTGTCAGATTTCCTTCATCGTCAAGAGCACCAAGGTAATTTAGAACTTCCAAAGCCCTCATTAGTGTCTCTGGGGCAGGGGGATCCATGAAATCAAAATGGACCAGATCATCAATACCAAGCTTCTTTAATGTAAGAACAGTATTTGCTAAATTGGAACGAAGAATTTCAGGATATGTCTGTGGCTGAAGATCCCCGTTGAAGCTTTTCTCGGTATAAAGTCTAAAGCACTTTCCAGGTTGTGTCCTACCGGCACGTCCAGATCTTTGGTGAGCACTTGCCTTTGATATTGGAGACACCAGCAAAGATTCCACGCGTATCCTTGGATTATAGACTTTCTGTTTGGAAAATCCAGGATCAATCACGTAAACTATCCCATCTATAGTCAACGAGGTTTCTGCAATGTTAGTGGAGACTACAATTTTCCGTCCTGGAGGGTCTCCCTCCTTCAAAGGAGGTGGAGCTGGGTCGAATATCTTCTGTTGCATTGCAGGAGGAAGTGTAGAGTAAAGTGGTACGACTTTAACAGGGCCAAATTGGTCACCGGTGAGCTCCCTAGTTATTTTCTTGCAGGCATCTTCGATCTCTTCTTCTCCAGTTAGAAAAACAAGAATATCACCAGGAGGTTCAGAAACATGAATCTGTATAACTGTTCGGATAGCAGCCTCTAGATAATCTCTCTCAGGTTCTTGCGTATAAAATATTTCCACAGGATGTAAACGACCAGGTACTTTCATCAAAGGGGCTTCGTTAAAGTAACCCTGAAATTTCTCGGCCTCCAGTGTAGCACTCATAACCACAAGCTTTAGGTCAGGTCTGTTTTTAAGCACTTCCTTTAGAAGGCCAAAGAGGACATCTGTCGCCAAGGTTCGCTCATGAGCCTCATCAAGTACTATCACCTTGTATCTCTCCAATAGTGGATCTGCCATTGCTTCTCTTAGGAGCATACCATCAGTTAAGTACCTGAGCATGAAAACAGTTGACATCAATCGTGCTAAATCTCATCAACCCTAACCCGAAAACTTAAGCAGACAACAAACAGAATTGAGTAACTTACTTCAAAACAGTTTTATTACTGCTGCAGTCTTCAAAACGAATGCTGTAACCAACCTCTTCTCCAATGGTAACATCCATTTCTTCTGCAACTCGTCTTGAAACTGACATTGCAGCAACTCTACGAGGTTGGGTGCATGCAACAGATGGACGCTTGCCGAGACCTTCAGCTTCAAGAACAAATTGGGGAATCTGCATGACGTTGCAGTGCATTTTTGGCAATGGGTAGCAAATTTAGTCAAATTTAACTGAATCCATCCAGCACAGGAGTTGGAATAATCACCCAATTTTATTGTATATCTTTTCTCTAATAAAATCATTGAATAGATGATTAATTCAATAGCAGTTCAATTAAAGATAAACACACCTCAAGGTCCAATTTATGTTAAAAGACAGAAATCATGATAAATCCGGGCCACGTGTTACTTAAAGCTAATATGCCTTAGAATTTTTTCGAAGGAAAATCATAGAAAAAACTTTCCAGAATGTGTTAGGAAAAGGACAAGATATATTGTGAGGACTCAGAAACCCAGAAAAAAGGGCACGGATCAACCCGTTCATTAATCTAAAAAGAAATTACGAAAAATATTGTTATTATGCAAAAGTAGATGAAAAAGAAAAAAAGAGAATAGAAAATAGATGTGACAAGCTTTGCGGGTTAAAAGAAAACGTGGACAAGAGGTAAAATTACACATGAGAAAGAACGAAATATAAGGATAGCTGGGATCAACTTCAAAATTCAACAACTCAAAACTTGATTGTTGAGATGTGGTTGTCGAAGGGATGATGATGCAGCATGATACCAACTTTTGGAGCATTTGTTTTTGTTATTTTATTTAGCATTTGTTATTTATTTACTTTCTATGTAAAAAGGCTCATTATAAAAGGCCTTTATCCTTTCTTTTTTTGTCATTTTCTTCTTTCCCTAATTTTAGGGAGTTGTTGCTTATTTTGAGGGGGAATAGCCTCTATAAAAGGCCCCCTTTTGTATTAGGGTAATTAAGTTGAATTGAGTTAAAATTTTCCATCCTAATTCTCTCTCTCTCCCTCTCTCTCTCTCGATTCTCTCTCTCGAAACCCTCCCTCTTCCCCTGTGTTTCTTCTTCTCCCGTAACCCTAACTCCCGCCGCCTTCCCTCTAACCCCGCCTCTCTCCCATCGCTTCTCTCCTTCCCCTCCCGCACTCTCCTCGCCGCCACCCTCTTCCCTCGCCGCATCCCGCTTCGCTGCCACCTGCCGCTTGCCGCCCCCCTCGCAACCAGCCTCGCCCCTGCGTCCTCCTCTCGCCGCCTCACCGCCATCATCCCGCACCCCTCAACCCGCCGCACCTCCCCATCCCGATCCTCCTCTCCCAATTTCACCGCGCCGCCTCCAGCTACACGGCTACCCCTCCCGCACACCGGCCTCCCCGCCTCCCGCCAGCGCCTTCTCCTCCCCTGTGCCACCCTCCCTGCCGCCTCCACCTTACACAGCCCCACGCCTTCTTCCCATACACCAGCAACCCTCCCATTCCACCTGCGCTACTTCGCCCAGGGCTACAACCAGCGCCCCGCCAGACCTGCTGCTGCCACTGTTATCAACGGGAAACAGTCCGAGTGCTGCCAAGGGTGCCCCACCCTCCCGATTCCAAAGATCAGAACTGAGGCGTGCATATTCTCCCTTGCCGGTTGTGGTAAGAGTGTCAACTCCACCGTTTAAATTCCACCATAACAAATTAGTTTGTGGATTGTTATATTGTTATTTGGTTTGGTGAACAATTGAGATTCCGTACCGCAAATATCGCTATTTATCTCCCATAATCGATAACTCTACGTGTTGCCCTAAGCTTGTGGATAAACCGGTGCCAAAGTCGAGTATCTTAACGTCTATTATTGCTGATTTTGCGCATTCAATATCATTGTGTTCATTGTGGGCCATTTTAATTCCATAATTACATTGTTCGGATTGCCATTTAGGTCATTACTCCATTAGGTTGCATCAGATGATGAGTCGGCCGGCTATAGGCCTCCTCTATAGGAGGAATGGTTGCAGTAAGAAGATGAGTACGCGCAGCATCATATTCTGCATCAAGTCCGGCCATGAAAACTCCAACCATCGTGGAGTTCCTATATGTCTTATGTTGTTCAATAGACGTCGTAATAGGCATGTAGCTATGAAGTTTTTCAAACATGCCACGTAACGTAGAGTAGTAGACATGCAGAGGGCGACCGTTCTGCTTGGTGCTATAGATATCAAACTGTAGTTGAAGGATCTTGGCCTCATTCTTCGCATGTGCATAAGTGGATGCCAAAGTATCCCACATTGCCTTGGCAGTGGGTTGAGTTAGAATATCATTGTCAATCTCTGTAGAAAGAGTCCCGCAAAGCCAAACACACGCATACGCGTCATCTTGCTTCCAAGAAGCATTTGCTCTAGTCTTGTCCGTTGGCTCTGGATCTGTTAGGATGTGCTCCTTGTTGTTGCACTGCATGAGGGTGAGAAACTGCATGGACCACAATTCATAGTTGGTCACATCCATCTTAGCAATGGGAGTCGGGCCCTTGAAGGCTCCTGATGAGAAGATGCCACCCTTGTTGTCTGACATGATGTGAAATAGCCAAATAACAGAGTTCAACCGGAGAGTAGATCGATATAATGGAGTCTACAGAATCATATGAAGGATTGGTTGTACGTTTAGACTCATACAACCATACTTTAACCCTTGTTGTTTGCTAGGGCCTGGAAAAAAATATGTGAGAGGCTAGAATACGAGGATCAGTACACGCGCAGGTCTGTGAATCACGGCTTCAGTAGGCAAGAATGAGAGGGGGCGCAGGACTGTGAATCGCGGCCCCAATATGCAGATGCTTTTTCCAGTTTCCACCTGTCCTGCTACAGGATCTTCTCATGCGCGCAGATGCTTGTTCACGGGACGCATGTTCACATGCGCAGAAGCCAGGGCTTGGAGGCACGGGCCACGGAGGTCGCCTAGACGTGCGGGGCGAGGTCGCCTAGACGCGCGGGGTGAGGTCGCGAGAGGTCGCGCAGGGCGAGGGGCGCAGAGCCCGGGGCCACGCGCTGGGCGAGGGGCGCAAAGCCCGGGGGCCACGCGCGGGGCGAGTGGCACAGGGCCCAGGGGCCACACACAGGGCGAGGTGTCAATGTCACGAGAGGCGTGGGGGCACGGGGTTCACGTGCGGGGCGCAAGTGGCGAGTAGGGAGGGGTTAGATTTAGGGATAGAAATGTGGCTCTGATACCATGTTAAGGGGATAAACTGAGATGCATTATGAGAGGCCCAAGGGTTCTCTTATATAGGAGAACCATTGGGTAAATTACAAAAGGATGAAACAGAAAATAGGAAAATACATAAAGGAACGTGCTAAAAATAGTAACTATCTCAACATTGATCTCCCTAAACAATGCTCTAATAACCCTTTCATATAGAGGGCTGGAATTACAAAATAAATAAAGTAAAAAATCCTAACAATCTTAATTGATCCCTAAAATAATTCGAACTTGCCTAACAAAATTATCCACCCTAAAATATGATCTTAAAAACTGAAAGAATAATTTGAGATCTTAAATTGATCTCAATTCATTAATATTAATTACGACCTAACATAACAGAAAAACTGTCAAAAACCCCTAATTGGTCAAGCCCCAATCTATTCTTGCATCACTAGTCTAACAGATCAAGAGTTCAATCAATGTAGTACTGCACCAAGAACATTAAAACTTCTAACAGGGAAGGATTTGTAAACATCCTCTGAAGCACAACTACAACGTAGATGCTCCTCAAACCATGATGGGAAAATACAAGTCACCAATTCTCCAAAGTAATGTAACCATCCTCGCTCCAATTCTCCAAAGTAAAGTTGACACGTTGTTATCGCCTTCTCTTCTGAACTCCCAGCATGGATAACATGGAATCTAAACCCAGATATTCTTCCCGAAGTGTCTTACAACTACCCAAAAACACGAAGATCGATGTGTTTTCCTCTGTAAACTGCGACAGCATAGATTCGCATAAATTGCCGCTTCTGGTCGTTTGAAACGATTTTGCAGATAGAAGACTTAAAAACTTCTCACGGCAATTATAACACAAAAACTTCAAAAATTCCAGCAAAGCTTACAAAAGAACAACCGAAAAGGACAAGAACTGATGGGAGAACAGGAAAAGAAACAGGAACCTGAGTGGTCTTCCCACTGCCGGTCTCTCCAACGAGGATGAGGGTCTGGTTGGCCCTGAGGGCCTGCAAGAACTCTTCTTTCTGTTGCCATACGGGAGTGTCTTCCTCTTCTCGAGGATCTCGTAGTACTTGGCAGAGTAAGGGCGCCCGTTCCACCTGTTGGTCCCCGCGGCCATCGTGAAGGAGCCATTGACGGACTTCAGACGCTTCGAGTTCAACGATGCGTCGTCCACCACGTCAAAGAGGCTCACCTTCCTTTTCCGCTCCGTCGACATCCTAGAAACCCTAGAAAAATCGCCGCAAATCCTAGGAACTTGTATTTTTGGGTGGAGGATGTGACCTAGGGTTACGCTTTAAAGGGCGAACGGGAGAGGATGTGGAGTTGGGGAAGATATTAGTCGAAATATACGAATCTAGAAACACCTTGAGTCATATTAGGAACAAGACTGCGATTAAACGAGTTAAATCATTTTTCCCTCTCATGATAATTATTTTTCTTTATAATTGTCTCATGATAATTATTTTTCTTTAAAATTGTCTTTTTTCTTGGAATTGAACTCCGAATTACGATTAAGCAAGAATTATCATAAAAATAAAGTTGTCAACCTTTCGCTATGTAAATTCGTTAGAACGTATGTATCTCACAATTTACTTGGTATATTAATGGTCTGGTGGTTGAGTCCGATGTCTTCCCCAAAAAAATAGGATTTGAATCCTCGTGAAATAGCATTCCCGTCAAATATTTTGAGTAGTAGTAACTAGCATTTTTATCAAAGGATTTATTACAATATGTCATTTTTTTGTAATTGAGATAAATATGAAAATGTCGAGTATCGTCTTATTAACTCGGTGAAATTGCAAGCTCTATAATATCCATACAAGAGATTATATAATTTTATTTCATTGCACTAGAAATAAATTTATCATAAAGATTAATTCTAATGATGTTTTTTTTAGTTTATGATATTTATCTTTATGAAATTTGTATTATTTCGAATATTAGATATTTGGTAGGATTTATTCATGTACGTTATTTGATAATATAACAAAAATAGCATCTAGTTGGATATACCATGTAAATTTACACGTTTTTCAATTGTATTTTTTTATTCTATTTCCATTATTACAATTCTCTATTCATTGGTTACAACACAAAATCAGGAGTACTAATCACGCTTGGTGCTTCCTCCGATTAGGCTTCACCTTCACTAACCCCACACCTCTCACAATGATAACTCTCAAAATACCACTTGACATAGTCATTTCTAGTAATACTACAAGTATTAACAGCATGTACAATGATAACGTCCATAATATCAATCATGTATATAATAAACATGTACTATTGATGAACCCTAGATTCAGTTACTCAAGACTTGCATCTTGGGTTGAAAACCTTAACAAGAACATATAAATTCCATATAATATCATGTTTTTATAAAAATATCTCTCAATGAATAAGAACCCTTCTTAATTATAAAAACGCATAAAAGTATCAAACCCAGAAAATCAAACATAAAGAAGAATAAAGGAAGTATGCAACTTATTTTAATATCTATAGACTAACTAACAAGCTCAGATTAAATAGGATGCAAATATTATTTATGGCATTAACCTTAGAGACCCATGCAGACCAATCGAGCTGACAAAGAAATAAAGAAATAAAAATCCATTAAGAAATAAAAATCCATTAAAAAAAGACAATAGTATATAATAAATATTTATAGTACGCATAATATTCTTATAACCGTAATAGTTTCATATCAACTCTGATTAAGATGAATCAAATTGCATTTTGTAGATAAAAATAAATATAACAAAAGAAAAATATACTAAAAATAACACATTGTTTATTTGACAAATAAATCTAAAACCTAATTGTGAAGATGCATGTGCTTAAAGCTCATATCCCCATGCATATAGTCACCAAATGGAACCTACTCTTTTAAAGTAAAGCATACTAAAATCGCTATTAAGCCGACTTGCAAAAGAAATTAAGCCCACATGTGAAAGTAGGTTTGGCCCCTTATTGTACATATGTATAATAAACACAAACTCTATCATTTTTATGTATATTTTATTTTAGTTCATTTTTACTTTATTTTACTTTTATAAATATGATGATATCTCACTAACACAATAAATTTAAACCCACCAAAATATGCAAAATAGAAAAGACATAAAAATGTGGAAGCTTGTACATAAGTGTAAGTGACTTTTAATTAACACTGCCTTTTTCTATGGCATTGTCCTAACTTTATTAAAATCCAATATATATATAATTTGTATATTATAGTGTATCAATATATTAATAAATATAAATAATATAAACATAAAATAAATAAAAAACAAAATCCTTAAAACCAATTATTTTATACCTATAAAATACTCCTAAAAATACTAACAAAAAATATAGATTTTGCATTTGAACCCTTCATGAAAATTGTTTATCTCATCAAGACCTAAATGAAGGGAAGTAAATAAAATATTCATGAACTTCATGTCATGGCAATGGGGAGTACCAAACTATTTACATAAATCATTGTATGTTCATAGTATAAATAAGAAATTTCAGCACAACGATTTGTACTTTGCGAAACCATTAAATTAAGGAAACTATTTTCCTAACAAGGTTTGTAATATTATAATGAATATTAAGATGAGATCAGGTTACCTTTTAAAGTGTGAGTCTCTAAAGCAAGTGACCTCTCGAATCAAGTTCGATCTGCAGTGTCTCTCTCGTGAGTGCGGAGATGAATTGCATTGCTTCCCATGAACTTAGACGTTGTCTTCATGAATAGGGCTTCAAGAAGAGGCGTGCATGAATTGCATACACTTAAGACTCTTCTCTTTCTCTAAGACACGAAAATCAAAAGGGACTAGGCTCTCCAAAACTTAAGTGAATAAAAGAGAGAGAGAGAGAGAGAGAGAGACTTACTCTCCTTTTGTACACATTGTACACGCACATTGAAGAGTCTTCTCTTCAAGTAGGTGTGTGCAATGATGGTCGTTGGATTATTGATCAAAGTCTTAATACCAAGTCTTTGTTCAATAATACTATTATCTCCTTATTTATCTCCAATTAATTTATGTAATAAATCAAGCAACAAATCAACAAATAGTTCAATTCAAGGACTCTTTGTAGTGGTGCCATGTGTCAATATACACGTCCAACAAATTTCATATATGGAATGAGATTATTACTAATTTAATAATTGTTTAATCAATAAATAATGCAATAATATTAAGATCCTTATTCTTAACAGGACTCAACATAATGGCGCCATATGTGCAACCATTGTACATGCCCCATCTTGAGTAAATATAGTCATGGTTGTTGTCTTTTATTTATCAATCAGTTATCTTGATAATACATTATTGGATAAATTATGTAAATAATCCCTATAGCTTATGAATCATATTCACAAGCACAAAAAATGTAAATCCAATTTACATCTACGAAATTAGTGTGGATCAAATTCACACATAATTCATGCATTGGAAATATTATGCAAATCATATTTACATATATATTATTTACATGAATCATATTCATATAAATATTAATTATTGTGAATCATCTCATATTAATTATTGAAATATGTTTTGTAAATCAAACACAAAGATGTCTTTTTATGAAAATAATAATAATAATAATAATTACAACATTGACATCTTTAAGTATGAGTCCTGGTCCAATTAGAACTTATGAGATACAAATGCAGATACTTGAAGATAATGTCAGAAAGATCATAATATCCATGTATAGTGACTTGAAATATGGACATCAATCCAAATTCAAGGTTTATTAGCTTGAAATTGATACACCTCTTATTAATTGAGCTCAAGTGGAACACTTCACACTCTAAATGAGCTCAACGAAACGTAAGCCACTCTACGTGAGCTCGAGAAAGTACTGGTGAGTTGAACCCAGCTTCCTTGACCATTTTCTAATCAACGTCCAAACCATTTGGAGCTTAGAAATGAGCTCAATGAGCTTATATATTTCCATTTCCATGACCATTTCTGTTTCCAACATTTGGACATTGGAATTGTAATTGGAATTAGAAATTTTATTCAAATGAATTGAGATTTAATCCAATTAAATTTCAAATCATCAAGTTAAATGGAGCCACTAAAATCCATCATGTTTCATCACTCCCTCGGAATGGAAGTGTCATGGTAGATGATCTATTATGATGGAGTTAACCCCGAGTATTCTCAATACTCATTCATCCTTCACACTGGAAAAACTTTGATACATATCTGAAATTCAAATCCTAGTTTGATTGTATTCTTCAGAATAAATCAATAGATTTCTCATTTGATATTTGGACAATGATAAAACTGTGGTTTATCCTCATATTGTCTGATTATTATCCCTCCTACTTAGACTATTCAATAATATTACTAATTAATTCACTAACATTAACACTTGATACTTTGTATATAATTAACCCTAACTAGTGTATATAAATAATTCTATTAACGTGACTTTATTTCTCTATTTTTAAATTATTAAAATCCCATAGAATTAGATTAATTTTGTAAATATTTATTTTGACATTAAATACAAATTAAAAATACAAAAAATCACAAAAGAAATTAAAACAAGTATTTTTAATTCCTTAAAAATACTTACATAAATTTTACAATGTATAAATGACCTATTTTGACTTTGTGTCAACATGAAACTTGTAGATCTCAAAAAGATCTACAACTTTCATGTTCAATACTTTGATTTGAGGCTTCTAACTATTTCACTTTTATTTTACTAATTTTTCCTTTTCTTTTCTTTTAATTCCTATTGAGCCACATGGTGTATTCACCACCGCCCTTGTGACCCACTCCTTTATCTCTTTCTACTTCATTTCCCTATCGTTCATCGGGTCCTGATGGATTCCATCTAGATCCTTCATCCGTACCTCAACCATATCGATTCATCAAAGCCATCACAACCCCCCCCCCCCCCCCCCAAACTCGCCTCCTCCTCAACCCTTGGATGTGCCTCATCCAATAGTTGGGGCTTCGTCTTCTTCCTCTAACAGCTTCCCTCTCACATATTCGCCTCATTGAGTGCACCACTTCACCCATTATTATCTGCCAACCCAGATCACCTCTCCACTAACCAATCAACCCCCAACATTGACCACACATTCCTCTCACAAGCCCTAATCCCAAACTTAACTCCCCCTCATTGTTTTAGTCTTCATGGCTGTTGCAACTTCGACGCATACCCTTCAACAAACTATCATGTCCCTCCACAAAACCTCCTCCAACGGCTCAATTTCCAGCATCCACCCTTCATGCGATGAATCCCTAATCCTATCTCTCCTTTCTGTGACAGAGAACGAGTGAGATATCGAGCGAATATGGGAGCATCCTTCGGTGAGACCTTACTGTGATGCAGCTCCATCCTTGGATTGCTCAAGCTTTACTTCTAGTCGAAGCTTTGAGCGAAGACCTGGGGTTTTCTTAGTCCACTCCACAGGTTTATTCATCCACCTCTGTCATCACCTTATTCCTTCATGTGAGCGTCTTCTTCCCTTTCTTTATTTCTTCTCTATTTCTCTAATTATTACTTGCACGTCCACGCAGCTTCACCGCCATCTGAGCACCGCCTAAGCATCACCCTTCTCCGACGATCTTCTTGCCATCTTCATCTTCTTCCCTCCGCTTCTCCATAGACTCCATCATCTCGATCCATCACAACCATTACAATGGGTTGTAACTGATTTAAGGCTTTCCTTCCTCACTTCTAAGGAGCCCTCATGTTGGACATGCGGGCCACGGTGAGCCATTATGCAATAAATGTTATTGCACATATCATTCCCTGATCTGAAATGAAGAATAAATAATTTGCATAATAGGTCCCTCTGTACAATTAAGGTTATGTACCATGGCCATCTTGATGATCATATAGCTGTTGTTCAATAATTGAATCATAGAGGCTGGTGTTTGGATGAATATCTAAAGAGTTAGATAGAGGACTCATCAAGCACCGTCAAATGATTATTAAGAGATAATCTCAGCCTGAGTAGGAGATGGTAATTCTTTCTCACATAGGCTGATATCTGACCGACCTCTTGATGCAGGTCCTCTGCATGGGAATAGTGATTCGGAGGTGTCAGATTAGTTAGGTCAATGGGTTGCCTTGGCGAGATCGAGATAACCTAAGTCCTATGTAGAATGTTGTCACAACATAGGCACACATCCTCTGACCGGAGACAAATGTGTTACTATATGTCTGAGTGTTTACATTTGGCAGACCTGTAGGTTGATGACCTAACCAAGGTCTATACACCGGCGAGCTGGTGTGCATGTAAGGGCATATGAGTAATACGATCTCTCAAAGGGATCATACAGGTTCACTTATGAACCGGAAGAAATGAGCTCACTCATGAGGTATTGGGACCGATCAAATTCCATGGATGGCCGTCGTGCTTTGGAAGCATGACAAGAATTTGAAGTTATGATATATGCTTTGGGAAAGCATATGATCGATACTGATTCCCAATGACCAAGATTGGGAAACTTAGTGATCGAACCCTGAAGAAGACAATGTAAAATTGATCTTCATCTTTAGGTTGATCATTGGTCTTCCAGTATGCAGGATGTGTAGGTATTGGGAATACCTGAGGGTGATGTGATCATAAACGATTGTATAACCATGATGCTTCCAGTCCGAGGGAGTGATGAAACAGGTCTGGATTTTAGTGACTCCTCTCAGTAGAGAAGTAACTTGATCTTAGTCCAAGTGTTGGAAATTGATCTGAATGTGATTCAAATGCAATGAGAAGATTAAGTATACGGACTTGATTCAATCAAGCATCTGTGGGAGGTCTGTTAGATCTAGATTTGAGATGAGATCTCAACATCTAAGTCACTATACGTGGAACAATAAAATCGCCCTGTCCTTATCTTCAATTATCTGCGGAGAAGGCACTTTATTCTTGAAGGAGTTCAAGAATAATTCCTATGATGAATTTAGTATCCAAGCAAGAAGGTCTTGATGATTAAATGAGATTTAATTATCAAGTATAATATGAATGAGATTCATATTATGAGAATGATTATCTAAGATAATTAAATGAGATTTAATTATCAAGTATAATATGAATAAGATTCATATTGTGAGAATGATTACCCAAGATATTAAATGGGATTTAATTATCAAGGATATGCAGATCGTGGTAATCCAGAATATCTGTGTATATTATAAATGGGATTTATAATATATCAGAGAGAGAGAGAAATATTATAAATAGCATTTTTAATTATTAATGTGGATTGGATTCACATTAATTAAGTAATTGGAAATGCAATTTACAAATTAGTTTGGGATGTGAATATGATTCACATATTTTTCAATGGCATGATTGAAATATTCACAAATTAATTTGGAATTAATTCGGTAGATATTATTGCAATAAAAGTTATTGCAATTTATTAAGAAATAATAGGATAAAATAAAAAGGAGACAAAAACACCACCAAAAGAGGTGGCGTCACCTATGACTTAGTCATAGGTGATGCCCCCCTATTTTTTAGGGTGGTTTGTTGTCTCTCTTATTTTGTTATCTTATTATCTCTTAATAATTAATTTATATTAATTAAATTTTGTTGATAATAATTCAATATATACTTAATTTAATATAAATTATTGTTGTTGGTTTTTAACCAACAACAATCATGGGCGTTGATTGGCACATGGATTATCATAGTCGTTGGATCCATGTGTGTCATGGATTGAGATCCAATGGATCCCAAACTAATATATAAGGAAGGCAAACCCTAGCCCTTGAGAGTACATCATCATACTCGACTAGAAGAGTACATGCCTACTCCTCTCTCTCTCATTCTCTTCCTCTCTCTCCCTCTCTCTAAGGTGGCCGTCCATCTTTGTGTTGAGAGATAGCTTCTCGCCTTCGCCATCGACTACTCGAGGATCCCCATCGTCTTTGGGGCTGCTTGCTCTAGAGGAAGACGACGGATTTCGTTGGAAGAAATCAGGAGATTTGAGGCTTGGATCTTCGTCGAGGATTGCAGGAGTCACGCGTCTCATCATCGCGCCCGCAAGTGCTGTCTCCGTGGATCGGACTTGAGACAGGAGGATCTCTTGCTTTAGAGATCTCATGATCACAACCACGCTTCGAGAAGTATTTCTAATACTTTGTGGTTTGATGAAATGATCTAAGAATTGTTCTTGTGATCATGTGGTTTCATCATATGATTTAATTTTTTTTTAAATTCCACTGCACCTTGCGGCTAGTGCGACTAGTCGCCCCGATCGCATAAGATGCGATCGTCACGCTTCCATGATGTGCTTGAGGATTTTCAATATCCATCAAGTGGTATCAGAGCCTTAGGTCGAAAAAGATTTTGGATATGATCCATGAACCTAAGATGACTTGGGTTTGAAAGGGTTGCGAAAGTTTTATCGCATTTCAATTTTCGCACCTTTGTCTAATTGATTTTTCGGCACTGTTTAAATTGTTTAAACACGAAATATTAAATTGAATTTTGTTCCCCATTAAATAAGGAAACCGTAGGATCTGAGTTTACTAAATTTGGATTTAATTTGCTCAAGATATGGCCTTTTGAATAAGTATGTATTCACTGTTGCGGGAACAACAAATATGAACGTAATTAATTAAATTACGATTTTGATATGCCTCGAAATGCATGAAATATCACTTAGATTCTGTTGTAAATAAAGTTGGCAATATGAGGAAACTGATTTTGTGAATTTTGAATTTAAATTTGATCAAGATAAGTTAATTTTAGTGATTAGGGTCACTGTTGGAAATTGACAAACTTGATCATGAATCTTGTGATAGTCATTCAAATAAATTGATGAAAATTAATTGTTAATTTTCTGAAATTGGTTATTGATAAATATTTGTGAAATGTTTAAATATGATAATCAATTCCTTGAATGACATCCCACTAACCATAATGATACGATAGTTGATCTTGATCATTGGTTAATATGAAATCATCAACAAACATTGTTTTCATGCAAAACCCTAGGTCATCCTACAATAGTTGTAGGACAACTTTTACATGAAAAACCCTCTTGCTTGAATAGGATTGGGGATTTGTTTAGCAAATCTCCTTATAATATAATCAAAATTATTTTGATGTATATTATATGGTATATTTTCGGTTGAAATACCGATGAGCATCTAAAGTACATGATGATCTATCTGGCATTATCCTTTCCTGAGGTGGATATGGTGTCTAGTCGGAGAGCATTGGGGTAGCGGGTTGCAACGTATGCGGTCCGTCCCACTCTTGCCGGTACTGGCCATGATAGCGGTAGGGACTCGATAATGCTGGAGAAATCAAAGTGTATTTTTCTAATTATTAAAATTCAAAATAACACGTACTTTGAGATTATACCTACTATTCCAAGTAAAATTCAAAGTTTGTTGATTGAAAATTGGATTAACAATTAATTTAATGTGATTAAATTAATTATATCCTATTAAAACACTCTATTATGAATAGATGTGTAATTTTCCTTGGAAGAATTAATTATGTGAATATGGTTCACGATAATTAATTATTTCAATTTGAATAAGAGGTGGAGGATCACATAAGTGACATCCATGGTCTCCCGTCAAGGCAAAGATATTCGTCGCCAAAAGTTGTATATAGGAGACGTTTGTCCAAAGTGACAGATCCTATATACAATTATTTGGATCGGGTTCTTTGCTTCTCGAAAGAGTAAGGCTGTATGCGTAGTGACCCCAATATTGGGTCCTTATATTATTGGGGCGATTTTGGATTGCGTATAGCGAGTATTAAGCATGTTGACGGTTGGTTCAACTAATGATGGGTCAACATCACCTTAGGGGTGGTGGGCCCGCGTATTAAAGACCGAATTGGGAAATGCAAGTTGGACTTGCAAGGCGGAATGTGTTCCCACTTCTTTTTATCGGACTCGCAGGTTCTCATATTATTGGGATGTGATGAAGATAGGGAAAGGAGTTCTAAGATCTTGCTAGAAATATAATGGTAAGAATATCTCTTACATTGAAAGTGATTAAGGGAATGAACTTTCATTGTTGACAAGGCAAGACAACTTTGATATAAACATTCCTAAATCAAAGTAAAACATGTATATATAATAATATATACCCTTATGTAAATTTCTTATTTCAGATAATCCTTCTTAAACCCACTCAATGTTATACTCAATAATAACCAGTAAAATATTATGGATTGGATTCAGATCCAGATATTGTACTTGCAATTGAACACATAATGTATGTAATTGCATTGTGCAAGTTTCCTCAACATAATGAAGAATGACAATTAAATAAGACAATAAGACATCACCTTAGGGTTTGTATGTCTCTATAGTCTTGATCTTTCATCGAGTGTACTTTGGAAGTGATATGTCGATAATGATCGCAGTTGTCAAAATAATCCTTATAAAATCTAAGAAGATTTCCTGGCATACATATGTGTTCTAGACATTTAATCATGAATGACATGGTTCTCTGCATTATGCAGAATGTAGCTTGAAAGAGATGATGTATTCAAAATGTTTGAATACCTAGCTGAACCTAAGTCTCTAAGAGTTAAGATATATGTAGATATGATGAGTGTCATCATTCTACTATCTATACTCAAGTCATACATAAAGCTTCATATTAAAATAATTATGTATGAATTTAATGAAGCATGTATAAATGTTGAAATGCTCTTACATTGAATTCTTTTGAATTCAACATAAAGAGATTCTTTGTCTTGAACAATGGTTGTTTATAGATGAAGAGAGCACAGTGGAAGCGTGGGCCGGACCCGTGTGAGAAGGAAAGTCGAAGAGTTGATTGCACTTCTGTGACTTCCATATGACATCCAAAGAGTTGGATGAATGCCAATACTACAATAAGTTGATGTGTTGATAGTATGACTATCAAGTCTGTCTAAAATCCTTAGTGAAGGACTCAGATAGAGCATCAGAATAATCTACATATAATCATTGACTTTGACTTACTTATTTCATAAGATAAAGTCTGATAATTGTATCCCAATCTTCTAATGATAATGACAAGGCTTTAGAGATAGTGATCTCTGATGAATCTCGGATTCATCACTCTAAATCTCATTTATTAAGCTCAGATCCCTCAAAATCAACAGCATGTCTGCATCTATTCTGCATAATTAGCATTCATGCATGCTTTCATAAGAATGGAATTTTATCCATCATTTTTGCACAAAATAAGAAGCTAAAAATCCAAGCCACAGTTGACCTGTAAATAGCCTAATTTCCCGGATTTTTAACTCCTCCATGCTAACTCCGAATGACACAAAACCATCTCCACTGTGTACATAACACTAACAAGAATGAATAAAAATACAAAAAATAGATTTAGATGTCTTTTATTTATCTTTGATTTCTCTATATTTTTCCGGAATTTTTATCTTGTTTAAAAATGATAAAAAATACAAAACCCAAAAAATCAAGGTATTCTATACACATGGGATACCCCAAAAAATTCACTTTGCACATTTGATCGATTTTGGTTTTGATGTCTTCATGAAAGTTATAGATCTCATCGAGATAAGCAATTTTTGTGAAGAAACTTTTTTTATACGAGGTCATTTTACTATTTTTTATGGATTGTACAAAGAATTTATTCGCGGAATTTTCTGGTGCTGACACGTGGCTGCCTTTGGGGCCGCCACATATCAGTCATTTTCGGGCTTATTTTATATCATTTTTATAAAAAAATAATTAAACCCACGCACGTGCGTCGTGCCCCCTCTCTCACACGGCTGCCACGTGGTGCTCCAGCAGCCGTTCGATTAGCGCCGATCGAACGGCCGCTGACCCCTCGCCCTCAACCTCTGAACGCCATTCCCCGAAACCTCCGCCGCCGCCCTCCTTCCGCAACTGCCACCGTCCTCGCCGACCACAACCACCTCCACAACCGCCGTTCCCATATCTCATGCCGGCCACGACCATTCTCTCTCTTATTTAAAGGACCTCGACGCCCCCCGACGATTATCCGCCGATTGAGCTTCGACAAGAGGGGGGCAGTGACAACACCCTCTCTCCGCCATCGGTGAGGTCCGGCCGCTTCTGGTGCCGTTGCAGACGAGGATTCGCCCCCGACGAATTGCCCTTGCTCCGCCCTTTTGGCGTCGAGCCAACGCCTCGTTCACCTTCGACTACACCGCTACGACCCATCAACCCGCCAATGCCTCTCCGCCATCTTCTTCGACAACGACGATATCTCTGCCGACCATCGTCTTCATCGGTCCACCGTCAACGACTATATCTCTGCCGCCACCAACATCAACCATCGTCTTCTTCTCCGCCTACGACTACTACAACTTCACCGCTCGCCTCCACCTTCGACAACGTCTGCCTACGCCTCCGCCGCTCCTCAGAAGCTTCGAGTCTCCACCGCCTCGCAACTCCATCGCCGTCCCCTGGCCGTTGTCGGCCCGACGTCGATCGACCTCGAGCTTCACGCTTCTCCAAGCCACCAAACGCCACCTATTCAGCTGCACCGACGTCACCCCCGACCGCCTTCTCCTGCCCCGACCGAACTCGACACCGCCGCAAGCTTCATATCCACCAACGCGACCGCCCTCCTCCAGCCAACGAAATCGCCAGGAGCTGCTCCCTTGCAGACGTCTCATCATCCATCACCACAGGAGCCTTCACCAGTCAACCGCTGGAGATTCGCCAGAAGCCGCAGTCTCATCCGCATTGCTCGCCCTCCATCGCGCGGCCGGGCGCTCAGTCCCAAGACCCCTTGTGCACGTGTGAGGCACGTGCGTCCGAGGGGGACGTTAGCACTAACATCAGCCAGCCCAGGGGTCACGTGCCGTGCACGTGCCCCTTGGGCAAATTGCAAGGGGACACCCGGAGCTCCGCCTATTTGTACTATAGTCCAAATCCACAAGGTCACGTGCACCGCACGTGACCCCCTGGCACAATTGCAGATTCGCCTCTCGTTTATAGGTAATTAACATTAGGTCCCCCACTGCACGTTTTATATTTATTTTAATTATTGCTATTTGCATATCTACCCCTATCTTTATCATTCATTTTAGACCGCTACATTGCATTATTTAATTTATCAGAAATTGGCATTTTGTTTTTGCACTTAACTCTCTACATTTTGACACATTGTGGTTATTTTTGTGAGTAGTGATTAATTAATAAATAATTATTCTGTGGAAAATTACAAACTTTACCCATTTTATGCTCTTCAATTTTTATTTGATTAATCTTGCTCTAAAAATTCCCCAAAAATCATATATTGTAGAGTTAATCGTGCTTGACACTGTGCCCAAAAAGATTTGCATTTGCATGCATAATTAGCCCTGTAAAAATCATTTTACATATTTCAGTATTTAATTTTTAATAGGTATTAAACCCACATTTTTAAGGTTTAGGAATTTTTCTAAGATCCATTACCTAGTGATATATCTTAGATAATTTTATTTCTTGAAAATAATAGGTTTAATATTTATTATAATTAAATATTGAAAATCATTTTGTTTGCATTTAAAAATTCATAAAAAAATTCATATTGCATCCAAAAATCCCAAAAAATTATACTGCATTCATTTCATTATATTTTGCATTGTGGCCAAGTTTCGTATTTTTCGGACATTATTTGAACGTTATTTACATTTTAGTCCCTAAAATAGGCCAAAATTGCATCCTACATCCCTTATTTGCATTAAAAATTCCAAAAAAAGTCTGCCCTCGAAAACCGTGCACGAATCTTGATAGACATAATTCTAGGTTATCCTTTGCCTCCTTATGATCGACCTTGGAACTTGACCAAGTAAAATAAACATAAAACCACTTGATTAAAAATTGAATAATTATTTGTGGTTATTTCCTGAACTGATTCCGATCACCGCCTACAACGAACGACAATTATTATTTCTCACTAAACAAAGTAAAAACAAACTTCTTTACGTGTGCGATTACGGAACCGTCAGATGATGCCGTTGCCGGGGAGGCAAACGGCTTAGTTTTATGTTTTGAAAATTTTCATTCAGTTTTCCACATTCGGGTAGTCTGACCCCTGAATTTTTCACTGTAAATCCCATTTTATTTCCTGCATTTATTTTCAGCATTTATTTCTTTTATTTTATTTTTGATTATTTTCTGAGTCACTCTCTGAACCTCTATCTCTTATTTTTTCCCAAGGTACCCAGCGTACGTGGAGCGATTTTCAATAAACTAACGTATCTTCACCGACATCCAAAGAAGCCGCAATTAATTTAAGATCGAGTCGAGTCGTGAGAGAGCGTAGAGTCTAGGTTTTAAATTTCTGCAAATTTCAATTTCTGCTCATTTATAGCGGTGTCTGTTTGGACTCTTGCGTGTGTAAAAAAGACTATGAACTTTTCTGTGGTGTGTCGTGGCTTGTTTCACTCTCCGGTGAGGGTGGGGCCCCGACTTGAGTGGCGATTAGGATAGACCTGCATATACAGCTCTTAGAGCATTTATATTTTTGATTGTGCTCGTAGGATCTTAAGCCACACTTCACATTAATCGAGGCGCACATAGATCGTTCAATTTAGCCAAAAATTTAACTCAATTCTTTCCCGTTAATAGAACTTTTGCTTAGATACAATTTTTCATCGGCTTGCATTCATTAGAATAATTTTTAAATTCTGTCTAGCATCCCACATGGAGACTGCGAGGATTCACTGTAAGTCTTTTAACTGAGCATTCATTATCATTTTTCCACATGCATCGGCATTTTCCTGAATTCCTCCCTCTTGTTTTATCACATAATTCTAAAGGAAATTAATACTGGACGGTAGACGTGTTTTTGTGCTCATTTTAATTCTTCAGTGATCACCTAATTAAAATTAGGACTGCTAAATAAAGTTGATCTTAAGAACCCATAAAATCAAGAATTTCTGCGGGAGAGCACCCCGACCGTGGATGTTTCTATTTTTCTGAGTAAGCGAGAGACGACACTTAAGGCTAGAGCTCAAATCCGAAATTTCGGCACCTACCAGCTCACTAAATTTTGCCAAGATTGATTTATCACCAACTAAAATTGAAAAGATAATAGTCGAACTCTACGGCTTCATTGTGTGAGTTGGTGAACCCGGGGTTTGAATTGTGTTTGCATTGGTGTGCGTGAACCGATATCGAAGATTAACAACCGCACATTTGATAAATTTCTCTTGATTATCCCATGCAATCATCTCTCTTCTTTCTTGATAATGGAACTCTTGTCCAAAAACTCTTGCATATCCAACCCCCCATTCCTTTCAAAAATAACCGAACATCTATCTGAAAACCCATCAGAGCTATACTATGAAAATGAATTTGTTTTGGTTAGGCTCAAATCAACCAAATCTTCTTCTTTCAATGATCCTCCAACATTTGCGGGAGATTTTCATCCGCGGATGAATTCGACCTCCTCATTGAATTCTTACTCAAAACATCCAACCACACATAACCACCTACCATCTTGGACTGAATCGCCTTATTCTCAATTTCTCGCCAATGAAACATTTCCAAAATCAAAATCCCTTTGAATCTCATGACTGTCATAGAAACCAAACCGAAATGGAAAGACATGCACTGAATGATCATCGGTGTTGGATTGACCATAATAGACCCCTCGTCACACATGATACTCATACAGAGGACTGACTGACCTCCTAGAAACACATAACCCTGTATGCTGACTCCACAATATCAAGGTCTGACCACTCATGATCAAAGAATTGAACTCTACTCAGACCAACTACACATGTCTGAACCATATGAGCAACACTCCTTCCATAATTTTTGAGGAGAAATTTTCAGAAAATAATGATCATATGTCGGATATTCCAAGAAATTCTCCTTTAAACACAAACGAAAAATTGGAAGATGAAATTATCGAACACACATCGACTGCTCCCATAATTAATCATGAACAGAATTTTGAGGATGATATTTTGAGGTTAATTAAGAGATTCAATTCAACAGAGGATGAATTTCAAAAATTTACCAACTGATTAAATCTCCCTCTATGGGAGCTCGGACATAAAAATGAATGAGGAAATGATTGGATCTCATTTTGACAATTATGAGTCAGAACATCAAAGCCCCTACTCATCGACGGAAGAAACCACATCACCACATCACACACAAAATACCAAAAAATCGTAATATTCGAAAATCACAAAAAATTGAAAATCTCGAAAAAATACATAAAAATTGAAACTGAAGAAGATTTGAAGAATTTGGATATTGCTTTACGGGAAGCACTAGGAAAGAAATTGATTTTTGAACTTCCCTTTCTACAGGCCATTGAACACTTTCCCGACCTTAAAAGATTTTTAATGGAAAAATTAACTATGAAAAAGTCAGGCAGGATTAGAACCAAGACCGAGAGACATATCTTTCGATGGCCTCGTCCTTGGTGTTGAGGAGAAAAACCAAGAGCCGCATAGTGAAGCGGTTGCCCAGATTTGACTGTGAAATCAAAGACACATCACCCATGCTTAGATTGATGACGATTCACCGATTAATATCCTCCCGACCTTTGTCTTTCACGAACTCCAACTCGAACCGATCAGGAAATTACGAGAGAATGTGCAATTGGCGGACCGATCTATATAGCGGTCGAGAGGAATCATTTCTGTCATCATGAAATTCCAAGGTGCTCCGCTCAAAGTAGAATTCACAATCATTGATATTGAGCATCAAGGAGAATTCACCCAGTCTCCAATCACTCTCGGAAAGACATTCTTGGCATTGGCCAAGTCAATTATTGATTGTGAGACTCGGGAAATCAATTTCACAGCATTGGAAGTACTTAGATCTGACCCTATCATTGAGGAACCACGATATTATGAGGAAACCCACGAAGTCCCCGACAACCGCAACCATGAAGCGGTAGAAGAGCCCTACCCCGATGCTACACCTGAGATAGCGGTTGTTGATGAGACTATTGGTTTAGAGACTCTCCCCAGTATTTCAATTCCCGCGTAGCTCAAAATAGACAAATCCTTCTACTACGATCCTGAAACATATGCATGGTCGCACCCTGGAGCAACATTCTCTGAATACCTGGACCAAATCATCCGAAATCGAGAATGCACCAACATTCAGACAACCAAAATAAATGCAAACCGACAAAGGAGAAAAACTCTAATGACTATTCATTTGGATACTCAAGTGAACCGACACCTTCACGAAGAAAGAAAAAGAGAGTTACCTTTGACCTTTCGGAAGAGGAATCAGTTGGTGATCCCTCATCAGGTCCGGAAAAGGTAGTCTACATGAGTGAAGTCTGTTCGGCAGCTCCAAAGCCATATCTTTGCAAAGATCCAAAATTCAATTCTTGTTGGACAACTCCCGTTCCTAATTACTATTCATCTAAAGCTGATGCTCCTGACCTCTTCAAGTACACTGGAATTATTTCTTATGAGCTGACTGAGACCAGTGCTTCTGAGTATTCATCTGAGGACAAATCGATTGACCCCAAGAAGGAACGAATTCTGAGGAAACAACTGAAGAAACAAAAAGACATGAATATTTGGAGCATGTCCACTTTCAAATACTATTCCTTTGAGGATAACTATGATGATGGATATCGTTCATCTGACTCAAATGTTTCATCTTCTATCCATCATGATTTTTCTGAGGATGACACTGATTATAGTTGGGAATCATATGCTTCATCTCCGTCTCATCATTACGATCTCCCACCGCAGGCTCACAAAAAGATCAGCCGAAAACCGCCTTAATCATCGGCTACCCACCCTCCCTCCCGACCACATCGGCCTCCTTGTACAGCTTTTTCCTCTACTTAGGCCAAGGCCTAAGTATAGGGGGGACCGATGCCATCTGTACATACCATACTTCTCCTTCTCCCGATTACTTCACTTCCACCCTTCTCCCATACTTAGGCTGACCAGAGCCTAAGTATAGGGGGAACCGACACCCACCTGTATATACTCTCCTCATTCACATATCCCTACCGCTTCATTTTTTCATTTTTTTCACTCTCTTACGCTTAGCCCGAGCTATGTCTTCTTTACGCTTCTTGTGCTCTGAGGACACATCACTCGCTAAGTATAGGGGGGTCTATTTATATACTTTTTATATATTTTACCCATATCTCGTACTTTCGCGTAAGTCTATATGCATTTACGGGGTGGGTAATCTGAAAAAAATAAAAAAAAGAAAAAAAAAGAAAAAAAGTTTTGCTACTAACACTAACCTTGCCCAAAATGTTTTGAAAAAAAAATGGCTTCTTATTTCATTTTTGCATAAGAAAACAAAAAAAATCCCTTGCATAAAAAAATGCGTCTGCATTTCACACACATGCACTTCATCCAACATCACATGCATTTGCATTTGTGAAAAGTCATTGGGTTCTGAACCGAGTTATGAGTAGAAACCGAGAGTGGTCTGGACTTGACCTTAATCCACCTAATTTTCAGAGGAACTTCACCGAGAAATAGAATTTTAAGAGCTTCAGGTCTTTTGACTTAATTCTTTAAGTTCCACATGACAATGTACAACGTTTGACTCTTAGTGTCTAACCTGGTCTCTTCATTCTGGGTACAACTCTGGAATAGGGAATTAATTTGTACTCTCGCACTATGCACTTAGCTCAACTCAGACGGGATGTTGGAAGACTGTGTGAGTCTCTTTTCTGGTAGCGTGGAAATCTAAAGACCGGAGTACGGGTTGAAATAAAGCTTCGGAAAAGGGATGGATGACTAGGCACAATTTTTTCTAAGACCCCAAAAAATGTACGGAACAAAAAGATTCTATATCCGTAGGGGCACAACAAGATCCAAGCAGAACCACCAAAAATTCCAAATACAAAGAAGCAACTACCAAATAAATCCGACCAAAAAGGTCCAAGCTTCAAGAAAACCTACAGATCTTGGTGGAGACTCGGCTACATTAGCCATCTTCACAAAGGAGAGGTGACTACACTGGCCACCCTCCAGTTCTTTTCCCCTTCTTCTAACTTCTCCCTCATTCGATTGTGAACACAGCGCGACAGACCTTAGAAGGAAATACCTGACTCCCCGAGGACGAGTTACTGGAGAGGAGAGGAGCATAATAGTCCGGCATTCTGGATGGAAAGAGCTAAAACCCTTCACACACATGAGTCGGTTATTCAATGTTCATAGGGTATACTTTGGGAAGAGGATTGATCTAAGATGACTTCTGAGCCAAAACTGTGACAATGATGTGTAGAACTTGAGGGCTGTTGATTTTAAAATTCTAAGTCTCACAGAAGTTCCGACACACTATTAATCCAAAGGTCGAGTTTAATTTCACTTTCACCTTCAGCTCATGGTCTTGGTATGGAACCCAATCTCATTTCACCTCATGGCATTTCTTTTGGATGCTTAGGGACGAGCTTGGTTTAAGTATAGGGGGATGATGAATCTCGGATTCATCACTCTAAATCTCATTTATTAAGCTCAGATCCCTCAAAATCAACAGCATGTCTGCATCTATTCTGCATAATTAACTTTCATGCATGTTTTCATAAGAATGGCATTTTATCCATCATTTTTGCACAAAATAAGAAGCCAAAAATCCAAGCCACAGTTGCCCTGTAAATAGCCTAATTTCCCGGATTTTTAACTCCTCCATGCTAACTCCGAATGACACAAAACCACCTCCACTGTGTACATGTCACTAACAAGAATTAATAAAAATACAAAAAAATTAGATTTAGATGCCTTTTATTTATCTTTGATTTCTCTTTATTTTTTCGGATTTTTTATCTTGTTTAAAAATGATAAAAAAATACAAAACCCAAAAATCAAGGTATTCTATGCACATGGGATACCCCAAAAAATTCACTTTGCACATTTGATCGATTTTGGTTTTGATGTTTTCATGAAAGTTGTAGATCTCATCGAGAAGAGCAATTTTCGTTAAGAAACTTTTTTGATCTGAGGTCATTTACTATTTTTTATTGATTTTACAAAGGTTTTATTTGCGGAATTTTCTGGTGCTGACATGTGGCAACCTCTGGGGCCGCCACGTGTCAGTAACTTTCGGGCTTATTTTATATCGTTTTTATAAAAAAATAATTAAGCCCATGCACGTGCGTCGCACGTGCCCCCAGGCACGTGCTCCGTACGTGCGGCGCGCCCCCTCTCTCACACGGCCGCCACGTGGTGCTCCACTAGCCGTTCGATTAGCGCCGATCAAACAGTCGCTGACCCCTTGCCCTCGACCTCTGAACGCCATTCCCCGAAACCTCAACCGCTGCGCTCCTTCCGCAACTGTCGCCGTCCTCGCCGACCACAACCACCCCCGCAACCGCCGCTCCCATATCTCGCACCGGCCACGACCCTTCTCTCTCTTATTTAAAGGACCTCGACGCCCCTGACGATTATCCGTCGATTGAGCTTCGACAAGAGGAGGGCGGTGACAGCACCCCCCTCCGCCATCGGTGAGGTCCGACCGGCTCTGGTAGCCGTTGCAGACGAGGATTCGCCCCTGACGAACTGCCCTTGCTCCTCCCTTTTGGCGTAAAGCCAACGCTTCGTTCACCTTCGACTACTCCTCCTACGACCCATCAACCGCCAACGCCTCTCCGCCATCTTCTTTGACAACGATGATATCTCCACCGACCATCGTCTTCATCGGTCCACCGTCAACGACTATATCTCTGCTGCCACCAACATCAACCATCGTCTTCTTCTCCGCCTACGACCACTACAACTTCATCGCTCGCCTCCGCCTTCGACAACGTCTGCCTACGCCTCCGTCGCTCCTCCAGAAGCTTCGAGTCTCCACCGCCTCGCAACTCCATCGCCATCCCCTGGCTGTGTGTCGGCCCGACGTCGATCGACCTCGAGCTTCACGCTTCTCTGAGCCTCTAACGCCACCTGCTTCAGCTGCACCGACGTCACCCCCGGCCGCCTTCTCCTGCCCCGACCGAACTCGACACCGCCGCAAGCTTCATATCCACCAACGCCACCTCCCTCCTCCAGCCAACGACAGTCGGCAGGAGCTGCTCCCTCACCGACGTATCAGCATCCATCACCGCAGGAGCCTTCACCAGTCAACCATAGGAGATCCGCTAGAAGCCGCAGCCTCCTCCGCCTTGCTCGCCCTCCATAGCGCGACCGGGTGCTCAGTCTCGAGACCCCTCGCACACGTGCGAGGCACGTGCTTCCGAGGGGGACGTCAGCACTACATCAGCTAGCCCAGGGGTCACGTCCCGCGCACGTGCCCCTTTGGCAAATTGCAAGGGGACCCCCAGAGCTCCGCCTATTTGCACTATTGTCCAAATCCACAAGGTAACATGCACCGCACGTGACCCCCTAGCACAATTGCAGATTCACCTCTCGTTTATAGGTAATTAACATTAGGTCCCCAACTGCACATTTTATATTTATTTTAATTATTGCTATTTGCATCTGTACCCCTATCTTTATCATTCATTTTAGACCGCTACATTGCATTATTTAATTTATCAAAAATTAGCACTTTGTTCTGCACTTAACTCTCTATATTTTGACACATTGTGGTTATTTTTGTGAGTAGTGATTAATTAATAATTAATTATTCTGTGAAAATTGCAAACTTTACCCATTTTATGCTTTTCAATTTTTATTTGATTAATCGTTGCTCTAAAAATTCCTCAAAAATCACATATTATAGAGTTAATCGTGCTTGAAACTGTGCTAAAAAATATTTGCATTTGCATCATAATTAACCCTGTAAAAATCATTTTGCATATTTCAGAATTTAATTTTTTATAGGTATTAAACCCCACATTTTCGAGGTTTAGGATTTTTCTAAGATCCATCACCTAGTGATAGATCTTAGATAATTTTATTTCTTGAAAATAAGTAGGTTTAATATTTATTATTAATAAATATTGAAAATCATTTTGTTTTCATTTAAAAATTCATAAAAAATTCATATTGCTTCCAAAAATCCCAAAAAAATTACAGTGCATTTATTTCATCATATTTTGCATTGTGGCCAAGTTTCGTATTTTTCGGACATTATTTGAATGCAATTTACATTTTAGTCCCTAAAATATGCCAAAATTGCATCCTACATCCCTTATTTGCATTAAAAATTCCAAAAAAAAGACCGCCTCAAAAACCGTGCACGAATCTTGATAGACATAATTCTAGGTTATTCCTTTGCCTCCTTGTGATCGACCTTGGGACTTGCCTAAGTAAAATAAAAATAAAACCACTTGATTAAAATTGAATAATTATTTGTGGTTATTTCTTGACTGATTCCGATCACCGCCTACAACAAACGACAATTATTATTTTCACTCATAAGAATTAAAAACAACTTCTTACACGCGCGTTTTCGGATCCGTCAATCTCTAAGTCTTTATCTTCAAGAAATTAAGACTTTTAGATGGAGATCTAAAAGGTCTTAACTGCGAGTACCTTTAGAGATCGCCAGGGATAAGGGTATTCTGATAAGGATAATAGAAATTACATGCTGGTTACAATAATTATGTTTGAGCTGTACTGTCAAGGACACTATGACTGACAAGATTGAGTATTGGTTGCATTAGATGCAACATTCACATTAGATGCGAGCACTATTACTAGGGATATGCAAGTGCCGTAAAAGGACTTGGCGTAGTCTCGCGGGAACAGAGTGACTGATCAACTTACCTAGCTATTTTCTAAATAGCCTATGATTGTCACATGAGTGTGGATTTAAATGATTAGCCCATTAATGGCTCTTTGGGCTAGTGGGAGATTGTTGGACATGCGAGCCCATGACGAGCTGTTATGCAATAAATGTTATTGCACATATCATTCCCTGATCTGAAATGAAGAATAAATATTTTGCAAAAAAGGTCCCTCTATACACTTAGGGTTATGTACCATGGCCATCTTGATGATCATATAGCTGTTGATTCAATAATTGAATCATAGAGGTTGGTGTTTGGATGAATATCTAAAGAGTTAGATAGAGGACTCATCAAGCACCGTCAAATGAATATTAAGAGATGATCTCCAGCATGAGTAGGAGATGGCAATCCTTTCTCACATAGGCTGATATCTGACCGACCTCTTGATGCAGGTCCTCTGCATGGGAATAGTGATTCGGAAGGTGTCAGATTAGTTAGGTCAATGGGTTGACTTAGCGAGATCGAGATAATCTAAGTCCTATGTTGAATGCTGTCACAACATAGGCACTCATCCTCTAACCGGAGACAGATGTGTTACTATATGTCTGAGTGTGTACATTTGGTAGACCAGTAGGTTGATAACCTAACCAAGGTCTATACACCAGCGAGCTGGTGTGCATGTAAGGGCATATGAGTAATACGATCTCTCAAAGGGATCATACAGATTCACTTATGAACCGGAAGACATGATCTCACTTGAGGTATTGGGACCGATCAACATGGTCGTCGTGCTTTGGAAGCATGACAAGAATTTGAAGGTATGGTATATGCTTTGGGAAAGCATATGATCGATACCGATTCCCAATGACCAAGATTGAGAAACTTGGTGATCGAACCCTGAAGAAGATATTGTAAATTTGATATTCATCTTCAGGTTGATCATTGGTCTTCCAGTATGCAGGATGTGCAGGTATTACGAATACCTGAGGGTGATGTGATCATAAACGATTGTATAACCATGACGCTTCCAGTCCGAGGGAGTGATGAAACAGGTCTGGATTTTAGTAACTCCTCTCAGTAGAGAAGTAACTTGATCTTAGTCCAAGTGTTGGACATTGATCTGAATGTGATTCAGATGCAATGAGAAGATTAAGTATACCGACTTGATTTAATCAAGTATCTGTGGGAGGTCCGTTAGTTCTGGATTTGAGATGAGATCTCAACATCCAAGTCACTATACGTGGAACAATACAATCGCCCTGTCCTTATCTCCAAGTATCTGCGAAGAAGGCACATTATTCTTGAAGGAGTTCAAGAATAATTCCTATGATGAATTTAGTATCCAAGCAAGAAGGTCTTGATGATTAAATGAGATTTAATTATCAAGTATAATAAGAATGAGATTCATATTGTGAGAATGATTGTCTAAGATAATTAAAAGAGATTTAATTATCAAGTATAATATGAATAAGATTCATATTGTGAGAATTATTATCCAAGATATTTAAATGGGATTTAATTATCAAGGATATGCAGATCGTGGATAGTGCTATCCAGAATATCTGTGTATATTATAAATGGGATTTATAATATATCAGAGAGAGAGAGAGAGAGAGAAATATTGTAAATAGCATTTGTTAATTATTAATGTAAATTGGATTCACATTAACTAATCAATTGGAAATGTAATTTACAATTAGTTTGGGATGTGAATATGATTCACATATTTTTCAATGGCATGATTAAAATATTCACAAATTAATTTGGAATTAATTTGGTGGATATTATTGCGATAAAAGTTATTGCAATTTATTAAGAAATAATAGGATAAAATAAAAGGAGACAAAAAACACCACCAAAAGAGGTGGCGTCACCTATGACTTAGTCGTAGGTGACACCCCCTATTTTTTTGGGTGGTTTGTTGTCTCTCTTATTTTGTTATCTTATTATCTCTTAATAATTAATTTATGTTAATTTAAATTGTGTTGATAATAATTCAAGTATTTAATTTAATATAAATTAATGTTGGTTTTTAACCAACAACAATCATGGCCGTTGATTGGCACATGGATTATCATAGCTGTTGGATCCATGTGTGCCATGGATTGAGATCTAATGGATCCCAAACTAATATATAAAGAGGGCCAACCCTAGTCCTTGAGAGTACATCATCATACTCGACTGGAAGAGTACACGCCTACTCTTCTCTCTCTCTCTCTCTCTCTCATTCTCGTCCTCTCTCTCCCTCTCTCTAAGGTGGCCGTCCATCTTTGTGTTGAGAGAGAGAGAGAGCTTCTCGCCTTCACCATCGACTACTCGAGGATCTCCATCTTCTTTGGGGCTGCTTGCTTTAGAGGAATACGACGGATTTCGTTGGACGAAATCAGGAGATTCGAGGCTTGGATCTTCGTCGAGGATTATGGGAGTCACGTGTCTCATCATCACGCTCGCAAGTGCTGTCTCTGTGGATCAGACTTGAGACAGGAGGATCTCTTGCTTTAGAAATCTCGTGATCGCAACCACGCTTCGAGAGGTATTTCTTATACTTTGTGGTTTGATGAAATGATGCAAGAATTGTTCTTGTGATCATGTGCTTTCTTCATATGATTTAAAATTTTTTAAATTCCGCTGCACCCTGCGACTAGTGCGACTAGTCGCCCCGATTGCATAAGATGCGATCGTCACGCTTCCGTGATGCGCTTGAGGATTCTCAATATCCATCACCTCATTCACACCCATTCGTATAAGAAAAGATTCGCTTTGGGTGAGTATTTGCTCATGATTCTGCAAGGATCTCAATGGCTGGAGCCTCGTCGGAGCCGATAAGAGCTTCTCCGACTCCAATATCCTGAGCTTAATAAGATACCACAAAGGTCTCAGTAAATTGTTGGGAGTTGGGATTGCTTCGCCAACTGATCAACAACCTTCTCGGATCATCAGGAGCAAACAAGGAGCATGATGGAGGAGAGCAGATGCCACCGGAGCTCCACCATGCCTCCGTTGTACGCTGAGGAGGGGCACGAATGTGATGAGCACTTGTCGTCAGATCAGATACACCCGCTTTGATCCCACGACTGACATCATTTCTTAGCTCTAAATCTTAGACAATGCTTCACTCCTTAGGATCGAGTGCTCGAACTAGAAAATGAAGCACCCGAGCATGCCACGTAGCCCGAGCCAGCCAAGCCACCCGTGCTTAGCCCCACGTGAGCCACCTCACGTGCTTGGAAAAATTACAATGCCTGAGCCCAAACTTTAGAGAATTGCATTTAGGTCCAGCGCATGCAGGGCTCGTGCTGCTTGGAGAACTTCCAGATAAGACCTACCTAATTAATATATTTGCATTTATATTTGCATTTATACCCTCGTATGTGGCTAATTTGCACATACACCCTAGCAATTTTTATATATTGCATTTCAATCCTTTTTGTATCTTTTTGTTATATTTTCCTATGTTTTCTTGCAATTAAGTGCATGACTTCAGTGATTAATATCTTGTGAACAATAGCTCCAATTTAATGAAATTGATCTTGTTTAAAAACTTATTTTTATGCTCTATGATTCATTTCTCTAACTTGCCTTGTTAAAATAGATTAATACTCATAGAAGTATATTGTCTTTTAAACTTGATAATTATAATTAAAAATTGTATGTTTGGTTACTTAATGCCACATTAAGCCCCTGATTTGCCTTAGAATTAATTAAATTAATCAAGATCTTCATTTAAAATACTTCTAATATTATATCATGGTTTAGTTTCAATTTAGAGTTTAGTTCATGAATTAATAAATTGGTACCTTGATTGAATTGCAACATACAATAATTTGAATAATGAATTCATTTGCGTACTTTTGACCATTCTAAGAATGAAATTTTGAATTGTTAATTCATTAATTTAGGAGCTAAATTGTGATTTTGTGTTCATTTGAATTACTAATGTTGTTACTTGCATTGGCAATCATTTAGTAGCATAAAAAATAATTACATCGGAAACCCCATAAAAAATCATGCATCCATTGTGTTGTATTTTGCATATTTGACTTAGATAGCCCCTTAAAGTAGCCTATCACTTATTTTAGGATACAATTAGATAAGCTAATTAGTAGAGTCCCTATGTTCGACCCTGGACTTATCCAGGAGAAATTAAATCGAGCCACTCCTCGCGGAGACTCTTGCTTGGTTTCCATTAGACTCATAATTGGTCGTATTACAACAAATCAATATTAGACTAGCTGATTGCGGGTCTAGGCGACAATATCAAACATATACTATCCAAAAGCATATATTAATATCTCGAATTCGTGTCTTATTCCATAAACAAGACGACCATGCATGGAATTCATTTTGACCACAAATCATCTCATGAGTGAGCTCTCTCTCCCAGTTCATTAATTATGAACATGCATGATTCCTTTGAGAGATCATACATCTCATATTTCTTAATATGCACAACAACGCGCCGGTATATGGACCTTAGCAGGTCACCAACCTATTGGTCTGTCAAATGTGCATACTCAAGCATATAGATGCATATTTGTCTTATGTCAAAGGATATGGGCCTAATCGTGACAGTTACAATTCATGTCTTAGTTTATCTCAACCTCATCAAGTTAGCTCTTTGACTTGATTATTCCAACTCTTCCAAATCTCTATTCCTATGTAGAGGACCTGCATCAAGAAGTAGGTTGGAAATCAGTCTATGGAGAAAGAATGGCATCTCTTTCTCAGACTGGAGATCTTTATTGAATATCACATGTTTGCAGTCATATGTGTCCTCCTAGCTGCATGGTATTCAATATGGCCATCATACATAACCCTAATTGTATAAAGGTACCTTAATAGAAAAGTGCATTCATATTTATTTATTCATTTCGTTCATATGTACATGACAAAATATTAATTTTTATTGCATTAATGGGTCACCAAGGGCTTACAATTCCAACAGTCTCCTGCTAGCCCTTAGAGAAATTCATGTACAACTCTCAACCTCATATTCATTAAATGTTGATAATGAGTACTCATTCATTCACCTTTATTCCTTTATTTTGTCTTTAAATCCCTAGATAAATACATGTAAATATACTAACTTGTACAAATTAACACATTGACTATTGTCTGTAAATAGTACATAAATACATGTATTTAAATACAAAATAAATGAATAAAGAAATAAAATAAAATAAAGGAAATATTACAATACTGGCTGAACCTAAACCCCTAGACTAAGTCAATATTGACTTGTTTGACAAGGAATAAAGTAGTGAGAGATAAGGGCAAATAAACACAGATAAAAATGACCATATAATCCCTAGGTGCCCACTGATGAATCTGTGATTCTTCACTCTAAATGATATTAATTAAGCTCAGATCTCCAAAATTCATTGGCATTTCATCATCTATACTGCATTATTAACATTCATACATGTATAAATAATAATTGCATTTTATCATTCATCATGGCATTAAATAAGAAGCTAAAAACTCCTGCCCAATTGACCAGTAAAATAAACTAACATCTTGATTTTTAATTAATCCATGCTAACTCCAAATCACCTGAAACTGCCTCCATTGTGCACATACTATTAACAAGAATAAAAGAAAAATACAAAAAAATCAATAAAAAATAAGTGCTCCATAAAGTCAAACCCTAATTTCAGATCTGGACTAAAATGCTAATATCTCTCTCATACAATATCCAATTTGATCCTACTCACTTTTGAACTAATGCATATTTAATTACCTTTAAAATAAGGCAAAGTTCAAGTAAATCAGAGCTCATATGTGAAAGTTGGATTTCA
This sequence comes from Ottelia alismoides, assembly GCA_037367405.1. Lineage (NCBI taxonomy): Eukaryota > Viridiplantae > Streptophyta > Magnoliopsida > Alismatales > Hydrocharitaceae > Ottelia > Ottelia alismoides. The sequence goes on along the minus strand of JAZKJV010010557.1, from coordinate 665,309 downwards.
GGCCTCTTTTGTACATTGTGTATTTTCACCAATTTTGATATGATATTTTATGTATATATTTAATTCCTTTTATTTTCTATTTCATTTAATTTTTGACAAAAGCTTTATTACAATATGCAGAAACCCAAACCTAAAATAAGACTGAAGTCAAAGAAACTAACTGAGTCTGTGTCGTCATTGACAGTTTGTACAATAAGTCCCCTTTATTTTATTCCATTATTTCCTTAATTATAAAAAATCCACTATATAGATTAACATGTAAATATTTGTCGTTTATTTTATCGTATTTTTTCTCATTTTTTATTTTTATCTTATTTAAAGATGATGAAAACATTACAAAACTCAAAAATCAAGGTATTCTATGTACATAGAGTGCCACCAAAAATACCACTTTATGCAAATGACCTATTTTGGTTTTGGTTTCTTCAAGAAAGTCGTAGATCTCATCGAGACAAATGATTTCATGAAGAAAATTTTTTGATCCGAGGCTGTTTGCTATTTCTTTTCTATTTATCTTTGCATTTTATTTTTGAATTTTCTGGGAGTGACGCGCGACTGCTCCTAGAGCCGCCACGTGTTACCCATTTTGGCCTTTTTATATTTCGATTTTATTTTTTATATAAATAAAAAAATAAAAATAAAAATAGAGCTTCCACATGGCACGATCGTGGTCGTCCAATCTCAGCTGATCAGACGACCACTAGGCTTTTTCCTCTCCCCCAATTTCGCTCAATGTCGGTTGCCAAATCCCTCACCCGATTTCCCCTCGATTTCCGCCACCTCCTCCCCGATCTCGGCTGCCTTCCTTGCTCCGCTCCACCTCCTTCTAATCACGTCGTCACCGCCCTTCCATCTTCATCATTCGAATCACTAATCTGATCCTCGTCAACTCTCCCTGACTTCTCATCTCCTTCTTCCCCCAATTTTCGCCCCTTCTAGATCTGGCACCGTTCTCGCTCGTCTCTCGCTGCCTTCCTGATCTGGTTGACTCCCAATCAAATCCTCCTCCGATCAGTCATCCCTCATCAAATCCATCACCTCTGGTCGAATCCCCTTCGATCACCTTTCCTATTCCACCACGTCGTCCCCCGCTGTCCATAAGATCCGATCAAATCTTGTTAGCACCGCCTTCCTTTTCTGTCGTGCATCTACCACCATCGCTCGCCTGCTACCCCATCATCGATCCCCTTTCTCATTTGGCTGAAGTGACACCACCTCCCCTCCCCTATAAAATCCATTGCCCCGCTCGCTACCACTCCATCTGCCGATTGTACAAGCAAAGGGAGAAGGCCGACGGTGATAGCCCGACTCTCCCTCGACGGTGAGATTCGAGGCCTCCCCACCTCGAAGCTGCTCCTCTCTCTGGCTTCGTATGGCAAGTCTACCACATCTATCGACCTACCATCTAGCTACCTCCTCCAGCCGAGAATCACTAGTTCCACCGCCAGACGCCATTAGAGCTGGGATCCTCCTCCACCTTGACAACCAACAATAGGAGCCCTCTTCTCTCTGATCGCTTGGAGCCCCGCTGTTCCGAACCCCATACCTTCGCCTCGGCTTCGACAACAAGTAAGGGCTCCACCCCACCTTCGCCCCGCTCCCCTGCACTTCTGCGACCAATCACCTCGTGTAGCCTCGACGACCAACCCTCCGCAGTTCGCTTCCTCTAGAGCATATTTGTGCAAGCTCTACGACTGCCCTCCACCCAACCTTGCTTCCGCTCCACCACTGGGCATAAGGCCCGAGGCCCTCCCCACGTGAGGCACATGTACGTGGAGGGAACACATGACCCGCACACATTGGGCAGAGTACATTTGTAGAGAACCCTCCAAAAATTTAAGAAAACCCCAAGAAGAGCTAGCCATCAAGGAAGCACATGATCCTCACGTGCAAAAAGGAAAAAATTGCATCTGGGCCCCTATTACTCTGAAGTTTTTCGCCATGTCCCCGTCTCCTGCTCCTCACCTGAACACTCACATGCTCGTTGACAAATTTGCTTAAATACCATTGTGGGTATAGGTATTTACATTCCAGTCCCTGTTTTACATTATTTATTTATTTTATTAGTGTAATTTAGAGACAAGCTCCGGAATCTTCGTTCATACCCTTTATTCTAAAAACGACTAGCTCCTTCTCAATGAGGGAACTGCGATATCCCTTAGTATAGTGGGTGGTTAAAGGAGAATGTGATTGGCACCATCCTTAAGTAACACATGTAGTTGTTTTATGGTCCGTACTTACTCCCATACTAGCTGAAAGTGGATGCATCTAGTCATAAAAATTCATGCTATTCTTTAGGAAAATTTCTGGCACCTAACAGCTCGTTAATTCTTCTCCAAGATTGAAATTATCACCAATTAAAATTAACAAGATAATTGGCTGGAGTCTTGCGTCCTCCACTATGTGAGTTTGTGAACGTAGGGTTTGTATTGTGTTTGCATTGGTGTGCGTGAATCAAGTTCACACACCAAAAACCACACACTTGTGCCATCACTCTCCCTTCTTGATTTGTAGAAATTAGGGTTCTCTTGTAAGTATCCTGTGCACTCACACATTTTCAACCACGACCCATTCTTTCACCACATCAACCTCTTTTGAAGATGTTGGGAAATTGGTCTTCATACCCACTAGATTATTTCTTCTCGGTCAAACTCGGATCATCTAAACCCTCTTCTTCTAGACATCCACCAACATTCACGAGAGACTCTCACCCACGGATGAATTCGGTCCACTCTATGAATTCCAATCCTTTTATATTCTGATCATAAAATCAATTATCTGACCGAATTCCAAGTCTTCATATTTCCCACCTCCCCCACCCTTTTCTACACATGATCAACTTCCATCCTAGGCTGACCCATCTTATTTCTGATTTCTCATCGGAACTCATGAACCATTTGAAGAGCAATCTATTAATAAGACAAATGACTGGTGGAGACACCTGCCCCAATCGACTTCATTTTCTCATCACAACTTTGTTGGGATAGGTCAACACTTCACAAATCCACATCTTGCCTTGACCTTTAGAAATAACATAATGACCCGATCAAACCGGATGGAGTGGCCCACATTTGATGATCATCCATACTAAATTGATCGTAATGATCAAATCCCAATTGACCAACTCGTATACCACTCCTTTGGACAACCTGCACATAAAGAGGACTGGATTGATGATATCGACACACATAAACCCTGTATGAGGATGACGAGTCCGAAATTCACTGCATTAAAGAGATGTTGTATTTGCTCGTGCGTAAAAATAATGATTTTGTCATTTCATTGTAGGTGGCAATCGGAATCGATCAAGAAAATAACCACACAAAATATTTGTTGATTTTAATGAATGCGGTTTTATGTTTATTTTACTTGGGCAAGTCCCAAGTTCGAACACAAGGAGGCAAAGGAACAACCTAGATTTATGTCTATCAAAATTCGTGTGCGTATTTCAAGGTGGTCTTTTTTTGGATTTTTTTAATGCAATAAAGGATGTAAAATGCAATTTTTGGCCTATTTTAGGGACTAAAACATAAATTACGCTCAAATTATGTCCGAAAAATATGAAACTTGGCCACAATGCAAAATATGATGAAATAAATGCACTCTAATTTTTTTTGGATTTTTTAGATGCAATATGAATTTTTTTTATGAATTTTTAAATCCAAACAAAATGAATTTAATATTTAATTATAATAAATACTAAACCAACTTATTTTCAAGGGATAAAATTATCTAAGATCTATCACTAGGTGATGGATCTCAGAAAATCCTAAACCTTGAAAATGTGAGATTTAATACCTATTACAAATCAAACACTGAAATATACAAAATGATTTTCACAGGGCAATCTATGTACAAATGCAAATCTTTTTAATCACAATGTCAAGCATAATTAATTCTATAATATGTGATTTTTCGGGAATTGTTAGAGCAACAGTTAATTAATGGCAAATTTAAGAGCACAAAATGGGCAAAATAAGCAATTTTCCACAGAACAATAAATTAATAATTAACCATTGATCACAAAAATATCCACAATGTGTCAAAATGTAGAGAATCAGTGGACTAACATCGTGTTATTTTGGATAAATAAATAATACAATGTAGAGGTCTAAACTCAATGGAGAACACATGGATATTTCTGTAATTAAATAAAATAAATAAATAGAAAATGTAAGGGGCCTAATTTTAATTACTAATAAACAAAGGGAGCCTTCTGCAAAATTGCCACCAGGTCACGTGCCAAGCACGTGACCTGGTCGATGGGGTCCTGAGCGCAAATACGGGAATGATGGGGGCTTCTTTGCAAAATTTCCAGGGCACGTGCAACGCGCGTGACCCCAGGATGACGCAGGCGCTGATGTCCCCCCGGGACACACGTGCCTCGCGTGCGCGGGGGGTCGTGGGACTGCCCCTGGCGGTGCGGCGGAGCGAAGCGGCAGAGGAGGGCCGCTCCTGCTTGCCCTTGCGATGGTGGTTGTCGAGACGGAGGACGGCGAAGGGAGCGACCGTCCATAGAGGTTGCTCCTGGCGGAGCTCCGGCTGTCACAGTGGCCGGGGCACGAACGAAGCCTGGCAGAGATGCTTCTACTGTGGCTGGATGTCGAAGAAGATCGTGGCGGGGAAGTCGAAGACGAGGCGAGTAGCAAGGTGGTTGATGAAGTCGATGGAGTCGGAGGCGACTGTTGTAGGCTCGACGACCGTTAGCCAGAGCTGGGCAGAGGTGGCAGAGAAGCACCGTGGGCTGCAGCGGCATCGAGGAGGATGTCGGATCTCGCCGGGGAAGATGGAACCCCGATCTATCACCCCGGAGCTTGTTGAAGTGCGACTCGGTGGGTGAGGGAACGGGGGTCGCAGCGGTGAGCTTAAATAGACTGAGGAGTTTGTCGGAAGAGGAAGGCTACTAGGGCAAGATCAGTGATTGATTTCGTGGGGATTTGATCGACGGCGCGAGCTTTTGGAGATCGGGGACGACGAGATCCACATGCGGCGAGATTCGCGGGGCGGCGACGAAATCGAAGGAGGCGGCACCGCCCGCTATGGAAAGGGGGAAGGTTGATGAAGACGACGCACAGATGGCGTCCGATCGAGCGCGATCAGATGGTCCCTGTAGCGCCACGTCACGACCTAGGGAGTGAGAGAGAGGCATGTGCTTGGCAAGTGCCTGGGCGGCACGTGCCTCGCACGTGCATGTCTTTATTAATTTTTTATATAAAAATGAATGATAAAAAATGCCAAAAATGGCTGACACGCGACGGCTCCAGGAGTGGCCATGTGTCAGCACCACAAAAATCGAAAATAAAATACTTTAAAAAATACAAAAGAAATAGTAAACGGCCTTGGATCGAAAAAAATTTCTTCACAAAAATTGCTCGTCTTGATGAGATCTACATCTTTCATGAAGACATCAAAATCAAAATCGATCAATTGCATAAAGTGATATTTTTGGGGGTATCCCATATACATAGAATACCTTGATTTTTGGGTTTTATAATTTTTTCATTTTTAAACCTGATAAAAATCCGAAAAAAATATGGAAAAATAAAATATAAATATTTGCACGTTAATATTTTTTTGGATTTTTATTAATTAAGAAAAATAAGAAATAAAATAAAAGATGAAAAAGACCAATTTTGTACAGTTGGTTAGCGAATATTCGAACTCAATTTATTTCTTTAATTTCAAGCTCAATTTGGATTTGGATTTTTGCGCATTTTAATAAACTTTCATCAAAGAAGACAAATGAAAAAGAAATAAACTAAAATGGGTTAATTATGTACATAAAATAATAGGTCAAAAACCACTAAAATACAAAATGTACAAAAGTGGCCCAAAACCCAACTTTCACATATGAGCTCCGAATCACTTGAACTTGGTCTTGTATTGAAGGTAATTGAATGTATATTAGTTCAAAAGTGAGTAGGATTAAAATGGACACTGGATGAGGAAGATATGAGGTTTTTAGTCCGGAAATCTTGAAACTAGGGTTTAGGTTTTTTGTCCACTTGTTTGGGTTAGTGATTTTTTGTAATTTTCATTTATTCTTGTTAGTGATATGTACACAGTAGAGGTGGTTTCGGGTCATTTGGAGTTAGCATGAATGAGTTAAAAATCAAGGAAGTTAGGCTATTTACAGGTCATTTTTTGCTGTAATTTTTGGCTTCTCATTTTGTCCAGAAATTCATGCTAAAATGCAATTCTTATGAAAACATGCATGAATGCTAATTATGCTCAATTGATGCACAAATACTATTGATTTTGAGGGATTTGAGCTTAATTAATGAGATTTAGAGTGATGAATCCGAGATTCATCATCCCCTATACTTAAACCATGCCCGTCCCTGAGCATCAAAAAGTAATGCCATGAGGTGAAATGAGATTGGGTTCCATACCAAGACCATGAGCTGAAGGTGAAAGTGAAACTAAACTCGACCTTTGGATTATTAGTGTGGCGGAACTTCTGTGAGACTTAGAATTTTAAAATCAACAGCCCTCAAGTTGCACATCATTGTCACAGTTTCGGCTCAGAAGTCATCGTAGATCAAACCTCTTCCCAAAGTATACCTTGTGAACATTGAACAATCGACTCATGTGTGTGAAAGGTTTTAGCTCTTCCCATCAAGAATGTTGGACTACCATGCTCCTCTCCTCTACAGTAACTCATCCTTGGGGAGTCAGGTATTTCCTTCTAAGGTCTGTCGCATTGTGTTCACAATCGAATTGGAGGGAGAAGTTAGAAGAAGGAGAAAAGAACTGGAGGGTGGCCAGTGTAGTCACCTCTCCTTGTGAAGCTGGCTAGTGTAGCCGAGTCTCCACTAAGATCTGCAGGTTTTCTTTGAAGCTTGGACCTTTTTGGTCAGATATTTATTTGGTAGAATGCTTCTTTATATTCAGAATTTTTGGTGGTTCCGCTTGGATCTTGTTGTGCCCCTATGGATATAGAATCTTTTTGTTCCGTACATTTTTTGGGGTCTTAGAAAAAATTGTGCCCAGCCGTCCATCCCTTTTCCGAAGCTTTATTTCAACCCGTACTCCGATTTTTATATTTCCACGCTACCAGAAAAGAAACTCACACAGTCTTCCAACATCCCGTCTGAGTTGAGCTAAGTGCATAGTGCCAGACTACAAATTAATTCCCTATTCCGGAGTTGTACCCAGAATGAAGAGACCAGGTTAGACACTAAGAGTCAAATGCTGCACATTATCATGTGGAACTCAAAGAATTAAGTCAAAGACATGAAGTTTCTAAAATCCTATTTCTCGGTGAAGTTCCTCTGAAAATTAGGTGGATTAAGGTCAAGTCCAGACCACTCTCGGTTTCTGCTCATAACTCAGTTTAGAACACAAAGACTTTTCATGGATGCGAATGAATGTGATGCCGGATGAAGTGCAGGTGTGTGAAATGCAGACACAATTTTTTTACTTTTTGTAGAATTTTTTTATACAAGATATTTTTGTTTTTTATGCAAAAATGAATAAGAAGCCATTTTTCAAAAATTTTGGGTACAGTTAGTGTTAGTAGCAAAACTCTTTTTTTGTGATTTTTTTCTCAAAATAATTACCCACCCCATAAATACATATAGACTTATGCGCAAGTACGAGATATGGGTAAAATATATACAAAGTATATATGCAGACCCCCTTATACTTAGCGAGTGCTGTGTCCTAAGAGCACAAGAAGCGTAAAGAAGACATAGCTCACGTTAAGCGTAAGAGAGTGAAAAAAAGAAAAAGGAAAAGATATACAGGACCACCCCCCTATACTTAGGTTGTGAATAGTCTAAGTATAGAAGAAGAGCGGAAAAAATGAAGCGGTCGGGGTATGTGAATGAGGAGAATATACAGGTGGGTATTGGTTCCCCCTATACTTAGGCTCTGGTCAGCCTAAGTATAAGAGAAGGGTGGAAATGGAGCGATCGGGAGATAGGAGAAGGATGGTATGCACAAATGGCATCGGCCCCCCCTACACTTAGGCCAAGGCCTAAGTGTAGGAAAAAGCTGTACAAGGAGAATGATGTGATCGGGAGGGAGGGTGGGTAGCCGATGATTAAGGTGGTTTTCGGTTGATCTTTTTGTGAGCCTACGATGGGAGATCGGTATAACAAGACGGAGATAAAGCATATGATTCCCAACTACTATCAGTGTCATCCTCAGAAAAATCATGATGGATAGTAGATGAAACATTTGAGTCAGATGAAAGGTAGCGATCATCAGAGTTATCCTCAGAGGAATAGTATTTAAAAGTGGACATACTCCAAATATTCTGGTCTTTTTGTTTCTTCAATTATTTTCTTAAAATACATTCCTTCTTTGGATCAAGCAGTTTGTCCTCAGATGAATACTCAGAAGCATCGGTCTCAGTCAGCTCATAAGAAATAATTCCAGTGTACTTGAAAAGGGCAAGAGCATCAGCTTTAGATGAATAATAGTTAGGAATGGGAGTTGTCCAATGAGAATCGAATTTTGGATCCTTGCGTAGATATGGCTTTAGAGCTGACGAACACACTTCACTCATGTAGACAACCTTTTCCGGACCTGATGAGGGATCATCAGCTGATTCCTCTTCCGAAAGGTCAAAGGTGACTTTCTTTCTCTTATTTCATGAAGATGTCGGTTCACTTGAGTATCCAGATGAATAGCCATTAGAATTCTTCTCCTTGGTCGGTGCACGTTTTGCGTGTTTGTTCTTAGTCTTCTGAATGTTGGTGCACTCTCGATTTGGGATGATTTGGTTAAGATATTCAGAGAAGGTTGCCCCTGGGTGCGACCATGCATATGTCTCAGGATCATAGAAGAAAAATTTATCTATTTTGAGATCCGCGAGAATTGAAATACTGGGGAGAGTTTATGCATGTTCGTTCTTAATTGATTCGATGTTGGAGCATTCCCGTGTTGAGTTGATGTAATCCATGTAGTCAGTGTAGGTTGACCCAGGGTGTGCCCATGCATAAGTCTCTGGATCATATGATTCATATACATGATTTTCCATGGTGAGAGCGGTTGGGAATGAAGCAGGAGAGAGAGTCTCTAAACCAATAGTCTCATCAATAACCGCTATCTTAGGTGTAGCAGCGGGGTAGGGCTCTTCTACCATTTCATGGTTACGGTTGTCGGGGACTTTGTGGGTTGCCTCAGAAGATCGTGGTTCCTCAATGACAGGATCAGATCTAAGTGCTTCCAATGCTTTAAAATTGATTTCCCGTATCTCACAATCAATAATTGCCTTAGACAATGCTAAGAATGGCTTTACGAGAATAATTGGAGACTGGGTGAATTCTCCTTTATGCTCAATATCAATGATCGTGAAGTTCACTTTGAGCGGAGCACCTTGGAATGTCATGATGACAGAAATGCTTCCTCTCGACCGCTTTATTGATCGGTCAGCCAATTGAACAATCTCTCGTATCTTCCTTATCGGTCCGAGTTTGAGTTCGTAAAATATAGAGGTCGGGAGGATATTGATCGGTGAATCGTCATCAATCTGAGCATGGGTGAAAATTGTGTCGTTGATTCTACAGTCAAATCTGGGCAACCGCTTCACTATGCGGGTCTTGGTTTTTCTCCTCAACACCAAGGAGAAGGCCATTGACAAGATATGTCTTTCAGTCTTTGTTCTTATCCTGCCCGACTTTTTCGTCATTAATTTGTTCATTACAAATCCTTTAAGGTCGGGGAAGTGTTCAATGGCATGTATAAAGGGAAGGTCAAACATCAATCTTTTTTTCATTACTTCCCGTAAAGCAGGATCCAAATTTTTCAGATCTTCTTCAGCCTCAATTTTTATGTATTTTTCGGGATTTTCGATTTTTTTGGTGTTTTTGAATATTCCTATTTTTGGTATTTTCTGTGTGGTGTGGTGATGTGGTGTGTTCCTCAGATGAGTAGGGGCTTTGATGTTCAGAGTAAATGTCAGAGGCATGGTCATTCCTAGGGGAGTAATATGCAGCGGTGTCGATGTCAGAATCGTCCCTAGGTTTCTGAATATCCTCAAAATTTTTAGCATGAGACCCAATTTTTTCCTCATCGATTTTTATGTCCGAGCTCCCATAAATAAACTGAGTCGGTCAGTAAAATTTCTGAATTTTTCCTTTATTAATTCAAATTTCTTATTTATCCTCAAGATATCATCCTCAAAAATCTATTCATGGTCAATCATGGGAGCAGTCGGTGTGTGTTTTTGCATTTGAAATCCAATAATTTCATCTTCCATTTTCCTGTATGCGCTAAGAGGAGAGTTTCTTTGAATATCCATTATATGATCATTATTTTCTGAAAAATTCTCATAAAAAATTATGTAAGGAGGATGCTCATATGGTCCAAGCATGTGGAGTTGGTCTGAGTAGAGTTCAATCCTTTGATCATGATTGGTCATACCTTGATATTGTGGAGTTAGCATACAGGGTTTATGTGTTTCTATGTGGTTAGTCCAGCCCTCTATTTGAGTATCATGTCTGAAGAGGGGTTTGTCATGGTCAATCCAACGCTGATGATCATTAAGTGCGGGTCTTTCCATCTGGGTTTGGTTTCTCGACCAATCATGAGACTCAAAGGTATTTTGATCTTGAAATGGTTCATTAGCGAGAAACTGAGAATAAGACGATTTAGTTCAAGATGGTAGGTGGTCATGTGCGGTCGGATGATTTGAGTAGGAATTCAATGAGGAGGCCGAATTCATCCATGGGTGAAAGTCTCCCGCAAATGTTGGAGGATTATTGAAAGAAGAGGATTTAGTTGATTTGGGTCTAAACGAGACAAATTCATTTTCATAGTATAGCTCTGATGGATTTTCAGATAAATGCTCGACCATTTTTGAAAGAGCTGAAAGGAATGATGGTTCGGGTTTGCAATGATTTAAAAGTTCCATGATGAGGATTAAATCAAGAAAGGAGAGAGATGATTGCCCGGGATAGTCAAAAGAAATTTTATCAAATATGCGGCTTTTGATCTTTAAAATCGGTTCAAGCACACCAATGCAAACACAAATCAAAACCTAAGTTCAACAACTCACACAATGAAGCCATAGGAGTTCGGCTATCATCTTTGCAATTTTAGTCGGTGATAAAACAATCTTGGAAAGAATTTAGCGAGCTGTTAGGTGCCAAAACTTTCGTAATGACTGTCCCAAATTCTTACGACTAGTTGCACCTACTTTCAGCCAGTATGGGAGTAAGTACGGACTGTAGAATGGCTACCCATTACTTGAGGATGAAGCCTTACGCAGTGTCCTCTAAACCACCCACTCTGCTAAGGAAATCCGGACCGTTTACCAGCTACCCGTAGATCCTCACTGAGAAGTAGCTAATCGTTTTTGGTAGAATCAGTAGTCAATATAAAAATTCAGGTTTGGTCTCTAGCCTTAAGAGTCGTCTCTTGCTCAGTTAGAAAAATAAAAACATCCAAGGTCGGGGTTGCTCTCCCGTAAAAATTCTTGATTTTATGGTTTATTTGAAGTCGGCTTTACTTAACAGTCTCAATTTTAATTAGGTGATCTCTGAAGAATTAAATGAGCAAAAATACACGTCTACTGTCCAGTCCCAATTTCATTTAAAATTTATGTGATAAAACAAGAGGGAGAAATTCAGGAAAAGCCGATGCACGTGAGAAACTATGATGAATGCTCAGTTAGAAGACTTACAGTGAATCCTCGCAATCTCCATGTGGGATGCAATAAAGAAATTGAAAAATTATTATAGATGAATGCAAGCCGATGAAAAACCACATCTAGCAGAAAGTTCTATTAGCGGGAAGAATTGAGTTGAATTTGGCTAAGTTGAACGATCTACGTGTGTCTCAATTAATAGTGAAGTGTGGTCTAATTCCTACGAGCACAATCAAAAATTAAAATTGCTCTGAGAGTTGTATGTGCAGGTCTATCCTATTCGCCACTCAAGTTGGTCCCCACCCTCACCAAAGAGTGAAACAGGCCACATCACACCACAGAAGAAAGTTTAAGATCTTTTTGCACACACGAGAGCCCAAACGAACACCACTGTAAATGAGAAATTAATTACAAAAATAAAATTACAGAAATTAAAAACCTAGACTCTATGCTCTCTCACGACTCGACTCGATCTTAATTTAATTGCGGCATTTTTCAAAAGTCGGTGAAGATGCTTCGGTTTCTTGAAAAACCGCTCCACGTACGCCGGGTACCTCGCAAGAAAAATAAGAGAGAAAATGTAAAAGAGTGAATAAAAAAAATCAAAAATAAAATAAGAGAAATAAATGCTGAAAAATAAAATAAAATAAATGCAGAAAAAAGTTGAATTTACAATGAAAAATTCAGGGGTCAGACTACCCGAATGCGGAAAATCGAACATAAATTTTTAAGATAAAAATCTAAGCCATTTGCCTCCTCGGCAACGGCACCATCTGACGAATCCGAAATTCGCTGCGTTAAAGAGATATTGTATTTGCTCGTGCGTAAAAATAATGATTTTGTCATTTTGTTGTAGGCAACAATCAGAATCGGTCAAGAAAATAACCACACAAAATATTTGTCGATTTTAATGAATGTGGTTTTATGTTTATTTTACTTGGGCAAGTCCTAAGGTCGAACACAAGGAGGCAAAGGAACAACCTAGAATTATGTCTATCAAAATTCGTGCACGATTTTCGAGGCGGTCTTTTTTTGGAATTTTTAATGCAATAAAGGATGTAAAATGCAATTTTTGGCCTATTTTAGGGACTAAAATGTAAATTACACTCAAATGATGTCCGAAAAATATGAAACTTGGACACGATGCAAAATATGATGAAATGAATGCGCTGCATTTTTTTTGAATTTTTAGATGCAATATGATTTTTTTATGAATTTTTAAATCCAAATAAAATGAATTTCAATATTTATTTATAATAAATACTAAACTTACTTATTTTCAAGGGATAAAATTATTAATTATAATATATACTAAACCTAATTATTTTCAAGGGATAAAATTATCTAAGATCTATCAATAGGTGATGGATCTCAGAAAAATCCTAAACCTTGAAAAATGTGAGATTTAATACCTATTAAAAATAAAACATTGAAATATGCAAAATGATTTTTACAGGGGCAATCTATGCATGCAAATACAAATCTTTTTAACCACAATGTCAAGCACAATTAATTCTACAATATGTGATTTTTCGGAAATTGTTAGAGCAACAATTAATTAATGGCAAATTTAAGAGCACAAAATGGGAAAAATAAGCAATTTTCCATAGAACAATAAATTATTAATTAACCACTGATCACAAAAATATCCACAATGTATCAAAATATAGAGAATTAATGGACTAACATCGTGCTATTTTTGGATAAATAAATAATGCAATGTAGAGGTCTAAACTCAATGGGGAACATAGGGGTATTTTTGTAATAAAATAAAATAAATAAATAAATAGAAAATGCAGGGGGACCTATTTTTAATTACCGATAAACAGAGGGGGCCTTCTGCAAAATTGCCATTAGGTCACGTGCCAAGCATGTGACCTGGTCGGTGGGGGTCTGAGCGCAAATACATGAACGATGGGGGGCTTCTTTACAAATTACCCAGGGCACGTGCAACGCACGTGACCTCGGGATGACGTAAGCGCTGACGTCCCCCCAAGGACGCACGTGCCTCGCACGTGCGCGAGGGGTCGCGGGACTGCCCCCGGCGGTGCGGTGGAGGGAAGCGGCGGAGGAGGGCCGCTCCTGGCTTGCCCTGGTGACAGTGGTTGTCGAGACAGAGGACGTCGAAGGGAGCGCCCGACCACGGAGGTTGCTCCTGGCAGAGCTCCGGCTGTCACAGTAGCTAGGGCATGAATGAAGCCTGGCGGAGATGCTTCTGCTGTGGTTGGATGTCGAAGAAGATCGTGGCAGCAAAGTCAAAGACGAGGCGAGTAGCAAGGTGGTTGATGAAGTCGATGGAGTTGGAGGCGACTGTTGTAAGCTCGACGGCCGTTAGCCGGAGATGGTCAGAGGTGGTGGAGAAGCGCCGTGGACTGCAGCGATGTCGAGGAGGATGTCGGATCTCATCGGGGAAGATGGAGCCCCGGTTTGTCACCCCAGAGCTCGTTGAAGTGCGACTCGGTCGATGAGGTAACAAGGGTTGCGGCGGTGAGCTTAAATAGGCTAACGAGTTTGTTGGAAGAGGAAGGCTACTGGTGCGAGATCGGTGTTTGATTTCGAGGGAATTTGATCGGCAGTGTGAGCTTTTGGAGATCAAGGACGGTGAGATTTATGGGCGGCAAGATTCGCAGGGCAGCGAAAAAATTGAAGGAGGCAGCGCTGCCGGCTATGGAAAGGGGGAAGCTTGATGAAGATGGCGCACATGCACCGTACGATCGAGCGTGATCAGACGGTCCCTGTAGCACCACGTGGCAGCCTGGGGAGTGAGAGAGACGCACGTGCTTGGCGCGTGCCTAGGCGGCACGTGCCTCGCATGTGCGGGTCTTTATTAATTTTTAATAAAAATGAATGATAAAAAATGCCAAAAATGGCTAACACATGGCGGCTCCAGGAGCGGCCACGTGTCAGTACCACAAAAATCGAAAATAAAATACTTTAAAAAAATATAAAAGAAATAGTAAACGGCCTCGGATCGAAAAAGTTTCTTCACAAAAATTGCTCGTCTCGATGAGATCTACAACTTTCATGAAGACATTAAAACCAAAATCGATCAATTGCACAAAGTGATATTTTTGGGGGTATCCCATGTACATAGAATACCTTGATTTTTGGGTTTTATAATTTTTTGTCATTTTTAAACTAGATAAAAATCCAAAAAAATATGGAAAAATCAAAGATAAATATTTGTACGTTAATATAATTTTTTTGGATTTTTATTGATTAAGAAAAAGAAGAAATAAAATAAAAGATGAAAAAGACCAATTTTGTACATTTGGTTAGAGAATATTCAGACTCAATTTGTTTCTTTGATTTCAAGCTCAATTTGGATTTGGATTTTTGCGCATTTTTAAAAAAAATTTCATCAAAGAATCCAAATGAAAAAGAAATGAACTAAAATGAGTTAATTATGTACATAAAATAATAGGTCAAAAACCGCTAAAATACAAAATGTACAAAAGAGGCCCAAAACCCAACTTTCACATATGAGCTCCGAATCACTTGAACTTGGTCTTGTTTTGAAGGTAATTGAATGTATATTAATTCAAAAGTGAGTAGGATTAAAACAGACACTGGATCACGAAGATATGAGGTTATAGTCTGGAAATCCTGTAACTAGGGTTTGGGTTTTTAGTCCACTTGTTTGGGATTAGTGATTTTTTGTATTTTTCATTTATTCTTGTTAGTGATATGTACATAGTGGAGGTGGTTTTGGGTCATTTGGAGTTAGCATGAATGAGTTAAAAATCCAGGAAGTTAGGCTATTTACAGGTCATTTTTTTCTGTAATTTTTGGCTTCTCATTTTGTGCAGAAATTCATGCTAAAATGCAATTGTTATTAAAACATGCATGAATGCTAATTATGCTGAATAGATGTAGAAATTCTGTTAATTTTGAGGGATTTGAGCTTAATTAATGAGATTTAGAGTTATGAATCCGAGATTCATCAGTGGACTCCACCGTATGAGGACCTGACCATTCACGACCATGGAAATGAACTCTACTCAACCCAACATTGCGTGCATGAATCACGGTATGCTGAGTATGGGACCTACAGATTTCCATAGAATCCTCCTGTAGAGCAAACTTAGCCCATGATTAATCATGAAAAGTTTCTAGAGGATGACAGTTTAAGACAGGGACAAGATGTGTTGAGAGAATTTCTGCCTAGCTCATGGATAAAAATAAAATATGAAATGATTGAATCTCAAGCTAAAAACCCATAGAACACTCAGAAGCCCACAAACTTTGTGCACCCTAGGGACAACTTTGACATCGACACCTTTGCTTATTACTCCATCAGGGATGACTCTGACTCGACACATCAAAGCCCCTCCTCAGCTGTGGTAAGCATCACATCTACACACCACATCAAAAATACCAAAAAAATAAAAAAAGCAAACACCAAAAAAATTGAAAAATCAGAAAAAACCATAAAAATTTAAAGTGGAGAGGATTTGATGAAATTGTATCCTGCTCTTAGGGAAACATTGGATCAAAGATTGCATTTTGAGCTTCCCTTAATGAAGGCCATTTAACACTTCCCTTGCCTTGAAAGATTTGTATGAGTAAATTAATGCTGAAAAAGTAAGGCATGAAGATAACTAGGTCTGAAAAGGCACATATTGTCAATGGCCACCTCTTTGGTGATGAGGAGAAAGACTAAGAGCCGCAAAGTAAAGCAGTTGCCTAGATTTGACTGTAGAATCAAAGATACAATATTCACCCATGCCCATCGATGACGGCTCACTAATAAATATCATCCCGACCTCTGTGTTTGACAAGCTCAAACTCGAACCAATCCGAAAGATAAAAGAGATCATTCAGCTGGATGATCGATCTATAAAATGGTCGAGAGGAACCATTTCAGTCATCAATACATTCCAAGGTGCTCACTCAAAGTGGACTTCATGATCGTTGATATTGAGCATCAA
The DNA here is from genome assembly GCA_037367405.1 of Ottelia alismoides. Classification (NCBI taxonomy): domain Eukaryota; kingdom Viridiplantae; phylum Streptophyta; class Magnoliopsida; order Alismatales; family Hydrocharitaceae; genus Ottelia; species Ottelia alismoides. The sequence continues at coordinate 648,779 of JAZKJV010010557.1, read as the reverse complement.
GGGAGTTCACCCAGCCTCCAATCATTCTTGAAAAGACGTTCTTAGCCTTTTCTAATGCAATTACATATTGCGAGACTCGGGAAATCACTTTTACTGCATTGGGAGCACTTCGACCTCGTCCGGTCTTTGAGGAAACATGACATTCTAAGGTAGCCCACAAAGCCATCAACAACCTTAAATGTCAAGCGATAGAAGAGCCCTACCCCGCTACTACACTCAAGATAACGGCTGTTGAGTCGACCATTGGATCAAAGTCTCACCCTACACTTCCATTCCCTGCTGCTTGGACCTTAACCACTACCATGACAGATACTAAGGAGGGGCACCCACTATAGGAATTTTACCATCTATATGGTGATCCTAAGGAGGACACACAACCAAGGTCTAACCCTGAGTCGGACGAGATCTTGTATGAACACCTTGACCCATTTAATGATCCAACACATGAACTCACCAATGCCAAGCCAACTGAGAACACATACGCGGGACATCCACTGACCAGGGAGGAATATTACAATGATTATTCATCTAATGATGAATCGATGGTTAGCATTCAATCCCCAAGACCTGCACCTTCACATACTACAAAGACGAAATTGCCGATTATGGTTGCTCCTTACTCTAGTCAGTTATTCGGTAAGAAGAAGAATGATTCCTCGAAGCGTTCCCCTGAACACCTCAAGTCATATCAATCTCTTCTTCCTCTTGATGCTTTAGGTTCTAGAAAATCGACTAAACCTTCGACATATCAGAAAAAGAATCTTCTGATGATTCCTCACCAGGTTCGGATAAGGTGATCTTTGTAAGTGAGCTTAGTTTGGCAGCTCTGAAGCCCTATCTAAGCAAGCAGCCAAATATCGACCCCCATTGGATGACTCCTACCCCTTACTACTATTCCTCCATAGCCGACTCTCCTGATCTCATTAGATTTACCGGAATGATTTCTTACGACCAGACTGAGACTGGTGCTTCAGAGTATTCATCATCCGAGGATGAGTCGATTGACCACAAGACTAAGAACATTTTGAAAAAGCAGCTTAAAAATAAGAATGTTTAGAGTAACTCTACCTTACAATATTATTCTTCTGAGGATAACTCCGATGATGGTTGGGAATCACCTACTTTGTCTTCTTTCCATCAATATACCTCATAGTACTACTCTTTTGAGGATAACTCCGACGATGGCTGGGAATCATCTGCTTCATCTTCTTCCTATCTTTATGACATCCCGCCACAGGCTCACAAAAAGATCTGCCGAAAACCTCCTTAATCACCAGCAATCTTCCCTCCCGACCACATCGACCCCCACCCTTCTTCCATACAAACTGTCCACAACCTAAGTATATGGGGGCGATTCGACTTTATTTTTCTTCTTTTCACTCTCTTACGCTTACCCAAGCTATGTCTTCTCTGCGCTTCTTGTGCTCTGAGGACATAGCACTCGCTAAGTATAGGGGGATATAAATACTCTGTATATATTTTACTTATAGCTCGTACGTTTGCATAAATTTATATTTTATTTATGGGGTGGGTAACATACTTTAAAAAACAAAACAAAAAATTCTTGCATTAATAATTTTTTCCAAAAAAAACTTTTGCAACTAACATTGTTTGTTTGCAACCAAAGTTTTAAAAGTTAGCTTCCTATTCATTTTTGCATAAAAAAGCATCTCACTTGCATGCCTGCAGTTATGATGAGATAAGTCGGGATTTCACTTGAGGAACTGGGATGATGGAGTTGAGTTTGGATCTGAATTTATGATGCTCAAGAATTGGACAAAATCAATGAAAGCTTCATGAAACTTGAGAGTCATCACATTCATCTAGTATGAGAACAACGTTCTTGTAGTAATTTCTCGATATAAAACCTATGTGTTAGGGTGTGATGAAACTTAATTAATTGTTGATCAGTGTGTGCCAACTTGGTAAAAGTAGTGGAGCTAGCCAACCATCAATGAAATAAATTTTGGAGAGAAGTTCTCTCATTCAGATACAAAGAAATATCTCTCATTACAAATACAAACTCAAAGAGCTTCCACCAAAGGCGAGCGCTCCCAACCATTTCAAAGTGTCCACTTGGACCAAAGCTATTAGGACCAAGAGTCAGACTAGCACCAAAAAAGGGCTCTACATCGTATAGTGATACAAGTCTGGGTGTTGAAGGTACGATAGGTACTCAAAAGAGACAAACCCCAGTGTACTCCCAAGAAAACAAGTACAGACGACTCCGAACTCTCTTGACGGATGCACTTGTCAACAATCTAAAACACATGCGTTGAGTTAATAAGGCACTCGAGTGGAGCCTTGTTCCAATGAAAGGGAGAGAAGAAATTACACAATTCTATGCCCTCCATAAATTGGCCTGCCATCTATACTTGTAAGTCTGACAACTAAAGGGACAACAAAATGTTTGCAAGAACTAATTTATTCCCTACGTGTTGAGGATTGGGTCCTTAGGAGAGTCTCTTGGACTGGGACCTTGGATGACGTTTTGACTCTACTCTTGTGACTGTAGTCCACACTAAATGGCATACCCATACTATTAATGTAAACAGAGCGAGTCTCAGAACTAGAGAAGTTGCATACCTTTTGACTAACACTTGGTTCAACTTGGAATTTTGGGATAACAAAAATCGAGAGTTCTTCAACGGATCAAATCTTGTACTCCACATGCACAGTCAGGGATTAATCCGACTAAATCATTTATTATCATGATGCTCGTGAACGAGCATGGTTTAAGTATAGGGGGTTGATGAATCTATGATTCATCACTCTAAAAGACATTAATTAAGCTCATATCCCCAAATTTTATTAGCATTTCATCATCTATATTTCATTATTAACATTCACACATATATAAATAATAATTGCATTTTATCATTCATCATGGCATTGAATACGAAGCCAAAAAATCCAGCCCAATTGACCTGTAAAATAAGCTAACTTCCCCGAGTTTTAGTTAATCCATGCTTAGTCCAAATCACCTGAAACCTCCATTGTGTACATATTACTAACAAGAATAAATGAAAAATACAAAAAAATCACTGACATAAATAAGTGGTCCATAAAGCCAAACCCTAATTTCAGATCTGTCAGACTAAAACACTGATGTCTCTCTCATACAATGTCTGATTTGATCCTACTCACGAACTAATTCACATTCAATTACCTTCAAAACAAGACAAAGTTCAAGTAAATCAGAGCTCATATGCAAAAGTTGGGTTTTCGGCCTCTTTTGTACATTGTGTATTTTCGCCAATTTTGACCTGATATTTTATGTATATATTTAACTCCTTTTATTTTATTTCTTTTTCATTTATTTTCTTTGATAAATGTTTTATTAAAATGCAAAAAATACAAACCTAAAATGAGACTGAAGTCAAAGAAACTAACTGAGTCTGAATCGTCACTAATAGTGTGTACAATATGTCCCCTTTATTTTATTCCTTTATTTAGTTAATTACTAAAAATCCAAAAAAATATATTAACATGTAAATATTTGTCTTTTATTTTATCATATTTTTTCCCTCAATTTTTATCTTATTTAAAAATGATGAAAAGTTTACAAAACCCAAAAACCAAGGTATTTTATGTACATAGAGTGCCACCAAAAATACCACTTTATGCATATGACCTATTTTGGTTTTGGTTTCTTCAAGAAAGTTGTAGATCTCATCGAGACAAATGATTTCATGAAGAAAATTTTTCGATCCGAGGCCGTTTGCTATTTCTTTTCTATTTATCTTTGTATTTTTAAAAATTTTCTGGGAGTGACACCTGGCCGCTCTTAGAGCCGTCATGTATCACCCATTTGTCCTTTTTATATTTCAATTTTTATTTATAAGAAATAAAAACAAATAGAAATAAAGCTGCCATGTGACACAATCTTGGTCGTCCGATCTCAATTGATCGGACGACCATAGGTTTCTTCCTCCCCCCAATTTCGCTCAACGTTGGCTGCTGAATCTTTCATCTGATTTCCCCACGATTTCCATCTTGTCATGATGAACTAAGAAATCCACCTCTTTAATAATATAATATTGCAATAAAGGAGGTAGGTTATGATTAATAAAAAACCACACTTGAATATGTGGAGAATTTTTACTTGGTAAGTGTACCAATGTCGAACACATGGAACTATGATTTTTAGTTGCATGGTTCTAAATTAAATTAAATAATTAATTAATTGCTAAGTTGATTTCTGTGTCAGAAATTAAATTGAAAATAAATGAAAAGAAATGCGAAGCAAAATGGAGAAGATGATTGAGCACTACATCTGTGATTATGAATTTTTTTATCCAAAATATTAGTCAATATCCTCAAAATAAGTTCACAGATCATGAAGAATCAAACTCACTAAATATAATCAATATAAATCCAGATTCATTCAAAAGTGTATATAAATGTGGTTAATCCTTTAATTAATGAGATTGCACAATGATTTGATATCCAAATTCTCTCTAATTTAATCATCAAGAAAATAGAGTTTAATCACATAAAATATCTAGAATTAATCCTCCTCGATAACACCCTTGTAAAGATTAATCTTCAAAGAGTAAGATCAATTATCGAGAAGAATTAATCAGATGAAATCTGCACGATTGAGTCCCTTGCAGAAATTAAATCCTCAAAGAATATTATCAATAATCACAAGAGTATTGATCAAATTAAGATCCTCACTAGAATCCCTGGAAAATAGTCCATAATTTTTCTCAATAAAATAATGCATAAAACATCATAATTCAGCCTGCATATGTCAGCAAAGATCTTCAACCAATAATCCCTATAAAAAGCTTCATATCCGTTCACAAGATATATGTCATGATAGAGTACTGAATGCATTTTAAAATGACATATTGTGCGTAAAAAACAGAGTTCGAATGAGAAAGTTGTGCTATAATAAATATCTAGGGACTAAAATGTAATAAACATAAAGAGTTTCTTTTCAATGAGGTCCCTAGAGGACATATCTATAAATAATAAAAGTCGGAGGGGTCCCAATGCAATTTGCCTTCCCACATGCACGGGGCACGTGATTATGCTGGTGGGGGGGGGGGCTTTTGTGATTTTGAAGGAAGGCAGAAGGTTAGACGCAATTTTCCCCACCCTGCATGCGTGCCTCACGTGCTGGGAGGTTCGGTGGAGCTCGTGGAGGCACGGCTCCATGTGGCAGTTTTTCGGAGGTTCAGCTGACCCGAACCTCAAGGCAGGGACCGAGGCTCGGGGGTGAGCAACGTGGTAGGCACGAGGCCATTGGATCCAGGGCTTGTCTTCGATCCAAAGATCGATGGGAGTCGACGACGAACGACTGGGCGGCTAAGCTCGGCCGAGGGCGAAGCAGTGGCGAGCGACGAGGAGAGAGGAGCTCGGCCTCAGGTGACACATGCCCGAGGCGGAGCTGCGAGCAGCGAAGTGAGAGGTGGTGTCTTGGATGCTGGAGGTGAGGCGATGAGGTGGAGGTGCACCTATGTGCGGGCGTTGTGAAACCCCCGAAAATCGAACAGGGACTAAAATGCAAAATCCAGCTGGATCTGGGCTAAATTGAAAATCTGCTTTTATTCCACTTTCCAAAAATTTATTTTAGTAGTCCATTGAGTAGGGCTCGTCGATAGGTTTCCAACGAGTCCAAGAATGCGAAAATCCGAGTTCGGGAGCCCGAGTTACGACCATTTTTGCGAAAGGAGGTCCAGGCCATATACGGATCCGGACCCAGATCCGAATCCGAGTCCCAACCCATATACCCAGCCCTCCCCCTTCGTAAAACTCGCCCAGAACATACACAAATCTCCTCCTTCAACCTCCAGCTCCACTCCTCCTCCCTCTCCTTCACCAAGGGTCTCCGGAACACCTTGGATCGACGACCCGAAGCCGTACTCATGTAGAGAAGGTATGATACCTCCTTCCTCTTGCTGCGGTTCTCACACAAATTTTGATCATCTAACTTTTTACCTACAACCTTAGTTACAACTTTTTATGTGTGACTTAATTGGATATCATCCTCTTGTTCATGAGGGTTTATTTCAAGATATAATTGTCAGTGAATATTCATCCGCAAATGAATTAGTAGTTGGAGGTAATAGGCTACCAGCTGAACCATGACTGACCATGGTCAAACTGATCTGGACATTCCTTAGTTGTGATATAAGACTGCTACGTACAGTTGGCTGAGCCAAAATTTTGATCTTCATAGGATTCTCCCGGATCCTCGTCTCTTTGTCAATCTCTTGTGCTTATAACAGGAAGAATCCCCGTAACAGAATCATGAGACCTTGAAAAAAAGTTATACAATATATATTTCCATTTTAACCATCCATTTGAATCACATAATCCAGAACAAGAACAACGTAGAAATTGTGATGCTACAGGTAAGAATTGACTGATAATCGGCTCTCTTGCATCTATGCATATCTTCCCGATAAATATGATTATATCGTTGCACCATTCTCTTAACCATATCCATAGCCATCCCAGATGCATTGATAATATTGGGTGTTAAGATAACTTTTTTGTGCAGAATTGGATTATACAGTATAATCCACATGAGGGTCCATAAATACTACACTTTTGATTTATATTTCCATTTGATCGATTGCTTGTTTACTTAATTTAACTTGTTAGCATTCCTTGTATGTGGAGGAGTATATACATATGGTTGGCCGAACTGCAGGCGGGGAGGGAAGAGATGGTCGTGCTCTGCTTTTCCTTATTCATGAAGAGATGCAATTTCTTCGTGCACCTTAATTAATTTAGAGTACTCATCTTAAATATCCACCTGGGCTGACTATTTTGATTATCCAATGCATGGTTTCCTACATGGAGGCAAACCATTGATAGAGTTTGACTTTTGGGGATAAGCCATGGTATAATGTGGTGTATGGGGTTTAATTACTAAGAGGTATATCATGTGCATACACCCAAATTATTGTAGTCATTGCGGAGCAATTGGTAGAGGATAACTATTATCTGAACAAGTTTGTTAAAGATATCTTACATTCTCACTTGTGCATCACACTTTGCAAAAGATATCTTAAATGTACATTTTCTAGATGTTAAGGTGATACGCTTCTTCAATTCATTTAACCTTTTGTTTCTGTACATCATCCATTCTATTTCTTTTTATTTACACTATAATCTGCAACCATTATGGAAATCAAATCCACAGTGTCTTCTATAACTTTGCTGCTTCATATTTATGTATATAAATGAGTTTTAAAATATGATTTTTATCAGGTATACTAGCGGACAATTATAATGAATCTTCATTTAATTATCTTAAGAAGTTTACTATTCTTAAGTATTTATTCTATAATCAATCAAGGTGGAACATATTCATGATGTACTTGCTATTAAGCTCCTGTTGGAATTTCTATTTCGCTGTAGGTTTTCTCCAGCAGATACCCCTTAGTTTCAACTATAAATTGATTTCGATGGAACTGTGCTATCCATTTAGTGGACTACCTCATTAGGAATGAATCAAGGTGATGTCAGTTTTATTCTTCCCCTTAAGTAAAGACCTAGTGCTTCTCTAGCTTATTGAACTGATTATAGAGATGAAGATTGAAGTTTCGATTCCATGGTGATTGGGTAGTTAAGTAGTTTCCGCCAAGGGAGGGGCATGCACCCTTGGGGCCCCGGGTAGAAGCCTTGATAACCGCGATCCCAACTGCTATTGTAGTTGTGATGGATGGGGGACATGTTGCTTGGCACACCGAGGTGCTAGTCTGATGGTCTTGGCCTCGGCACTTGCGTGCTTTAGCCCAGTGCTCGAGCGCGGGCCAAGTAGTCGTGGTTGGTCGGCTAGTGTTTCACTTGTCACTTAGAGTTAACACTCATGTACAGGCCAATGTAGGCCACATTAGCTGGTATTCCAGTGGGAGCACTAAGAGGGGAGTTCCGTGAAATGTGATTAATGATGTTGGTGATGGGATGTGAAACTCCTATGCATAAGGAGGATTGGATTGTCGCGATGATTCGCTGGTTGGTATCTAACTTGTGAACCGGAAGTACAATGGTAAAGTGGGGCTAAGTGGACGTGTTGGGAACTTAGTTAGGATGCATTGTATCCCACCGCATGCCTATGGAGGCACCCCAACGCTAAAGTATTTTCTTTTACCTTAGAGTCATAGTGTGAGGTCTCATCCAGACCAAGACCACAGACTATCCACGAAGCTTGGTTACACATATCTATATCCAGATCAAGAATTAATAACAATGATAAAGATGTAATTCTTCGTGAGACCATTTACACAGTTGTTCTTTTGCACACATTTAAATTGTATCATGCTTGTTGTTGTATAGTTTTGTTTAAATCGTATTGGGCAACTTTGCTCATAACGTACCTACGTGTGAATCCGCAGGTCTGCAGCAGTGAGTAGCTTTGGGAACATCACCATTTTTGTGCAGCTTCACGACACTTTTGTGGTACAGTTGTTGGTAGTTTTACTATCCTTCTTCACTTGTAGTATTTTGTTGAGAGATATGGCATGTAATGTATAATTTTGGACATCTATTTTTATACTTACATATATATTTTTGTGGACTTGGAACTGATCAATGGAATGTAATGGAATTGGTATATGCAATGATTGGAATGTATGGAATATGAATAGGTTGAATGAGAAGCAAAATTTTAAATTCCTGTACATGTTGCTATTTTTCTCCTGCTGTTACGAATGTCAATTATTCGAATGTAGAATGTGTATGCGTGGAATTCGATTGCCGAGTACCCGGATCCTAGGGGCGTGATAACTTGGCATCAGAGCAGTGGTACTCCATTCCATTCCACATTTACATATCATTCCTTATTGGTGTTCGAAACTGGATAGAGTGAAGGTCTTCTGACCGAACATGAGTCCACAGGAGAACACCATGATTGCATCCATGTCTACATGTCTGTCATAATGTCTCTCTTAAGAAATAAGTATTAATGTGTTAGTCCTTTTTGTAGAACCATTCCGCCTCGCATGGATCCAGATGTGGCGCAACAGTTGGCTCTCCTTGTACAGGCGGTACATGGGATCCAGCAGCGCCAAGAGGCGATGGAGCAGCGACTCCAGCGGTAGGATGACCCCTCCTACCGTCCCTCTCACGATGGGGAGGAGAGTGTCAACTTGTCATTTTCCTTGGAGCCTGAGAAGCCAGAGGATGCATATGTTTTGCAGAAGCATCAGAGCATGTACACCGCATACCAGTGGGCGGCAATACCACAGTTTCTTGGTACCACCACCCCTGACGACGCTGAGCTATGGATGTCATAGGTTTCCAAAGTTATGAAGATGATACGTGCACCCAAGGACACATGAGTGTCATTTGTAGCGTACTCACTGGCTGGATATGCAGAGCGGTGGTGGAATGCCACCAAGGAGCACTTGACGGGACCCATCACGTGGGAGACCTTCTTTGACGAGTTTCGTGCAGAGTTCTACATAGACCATTGGGTGGAAGATCGGAGGAGGCAATTTGCTGAGTTGAGACAGGGGTCGATGATGGCCCAAGAGTACCTGATCCGATACACAGAGCTCTCTTGTCATTCCCCAGCTACGACAGCCTACCCCCATGAGAACTTGCAGAAGTTCATCCGAGTAATACATGAGGAGGTACATGAGCGGCTCTCTACCATGGACCTCACCTCCATCAAGGAGGTTACTGTGAAGGATACAAAGTGGGAAGCTACACAACGTCGATTACATGGGGGTCAGTCACAGTTACCTCCACCCCAGCCTAGCAGAGTTGTGCGTCGGGACTTCACTCAGTTCGATTGCTGATGAATCCATGATTCATTAACTTTTCTGTCATATTTTATCTTAAAACCCTTAACAAATACATGTAAATATTCATTAATTTCCATATTTTATAAAATTCTCATTCATAAATAAAAATACATTTTTAAGCATAAAAAATATGTAAATAAATAAAGAATAAAAAAATAAAGAAAAGAAAAGAAGGCAGATTGTAGATATGTATATATGTACAATATAACTCAGATAATATAAATATAGCTGAAAGATATATTTATATAACCTAACCCCCGAGACCAAGTCATTAGGGATTAGTCGACAAAACAACAAGTAGGGGGAGATGAGAGAAGAAAACCATAAAAAAATAATGGGATTTTATCACTTGTGCCCCTCCGAGATATCGCAATATCAGTTATACCCCTATCTTTTTGGTAATATCAGTTGTGCCCATCACTTCTTGCAAATCTATCACTAGTACCCCTAGGGTTAGTTTCCATCCATCTGAAACGCAAACGGACGTTAACTTTAGGGACATATCAGGAATTAAATGAAAACCAATGAATCGAAAAGTCTAACCACTGTTGATCTTCCTCCTCCCACTCCTCTTCATCTTCCTCATGTCCATGCACTTCCCTCCTCCCCCCGCCCCTACTACGCCGCCAGGCCCCCGCAACCCTGTGCCTCCTCCTTGCCCCGCCGTGATCGAGATGGTCGTTTTCTGAGATGGGTTCTCCCAGATTCACACCCATTTCAATCCGCACGACGCTCGGACACGTTGAGACACCCGTTTTGTGGGATGGGTCATCGTGATCTTCACCAGCAGAGTAGACACCCATTTCAATTTGCCGCTGTTCTTCTTCCTTCAATCAAACGGAAGGCACACCTCCAGTTCCGAGGATGCACCATCTTCTCGCCAATCCTCCCCTACGACGACGCCGACCGCCCTGGCACCAATCATCCTCCTCCCGTGCCGCTGGAACTCCACCAGACCCCCAGCAGCCCCTGCCCTCGCTGCCCCCCTCACCCCCGCGCCCAGGTGGACCCCGCACCTCCCCTGCCCCCGCCGCCCTCCGCGCCCAGGTCGCCCCTGTGCCTCCCCCGCCGCCCACCGCGCCCCCCCTCCGCCCCCAACCCCCACCCCCCCTGCCACCCTCCGGCCTCCGCGGCCAGGTCGCCCCCGCGCCTCCCCCGCCGTCCCCCCGGCGCCCCCTGCCCCCGCCGTCTCCGTGCCTCCTCTTGAAACTGGAGCTTTCAGTTTTTGTTAATTTATGATAAAATTTTGACTAATTGATTTATAAAAATTCATCAAAAAAATAAATAAAATTCACCGTTTGATCCGTAATGAGTGATATATCCATGAAAATGTAAAAATTTTAGACATTCAATGGATGCATGAAGGTATCACTAAGAGAGAAAAAATTATTTGGAGAAAGAAGAACAAATGGATGAGGAAGAAGATAAAGAGGTGTGGACAATAATACCCCTCTTAACTGCACCAAGGTTTGAAGAAATCATGGTTAAGTCAACTCATTGACGGTCAATCTAACGGAAGGGCACAAGTGATAACGGCGAAAGAAGTGAGGGGCACAACTGATATTATCAAAAAGATAGGGGCATAACTGATATTGCGATATCTCAGAGGGGCACAAGTGATAAAAACCCAAAAATAATTAAGATACACTTCACACACTTTTCACTATATATAAAATAAATACCAAAAATTCATTGATTTTTAATTAATTCATATGAACATATTTTTCACCAAACTCTTTTCCTAATATTTCTAAAAATATATATAAAAATATAAAAATAAGTTAAAAATATTATCTTATACATCTACCAAGAAATCCAACTTTTAAATTGTCAAATTCTCAACTTCCGAACCTCACAATTTTCTCATACGAACTCCAATTTCACTCTACTCCCTTTAAATTCATAAAATAATATTCTCTAATTAATAGAGGTGGTTTCATTGAATTCGGAGTCCGTTTGCAAAAAGTCGGTTTTGGGACCTAATGACAAAGGGGTTTCTGGGCTATTTGTTTTAGTTAGAATGTATTATTTATAATTTTATGAATTTTAAAATTTCTAATTATTTTCATGATATTGTATTTTCATCATGATTTATTTCAGAATTTTTGGAGCTTATTTATTATTTTAATAAAATCTAAAACACTAATTTATAGATGAAATTAAACTGTATAACTTATACCTATATTTATTAATATATCTAAATTAGTTTATTAAAATCCTTAAAAATTCACATAGCCTTTATTTATTATTCTAATAATTAAGAAAATACAAAATTAATATTTAATTATCTATTTATTGAATTAAAAATCCAAAACCTATTATGTATACCTATTTATTAATATAATATTTATATTTCGCATAACAATTTATTATTTACAAAAACTAATTATTCCATAAATTAGATAATTTAATTATTTACATTTTTCATTTGTATACTTATTTAAAATAATGTTATTTATTATTTATTATATAATTTATATGGAATTTACACTCTGGCCAACCAGGCGCTGACACGTGTCAGCACCTCGTGCTTCTTCTCCAAGAAGCCAGTGAGGCTTCTGCTCGAACCGGTCGTTTTCATTGAATTTTCTCGCCTAACTTCTAACAGCTTCACTCGATCTCGTCCCTTCATTTTACTCTCCTAACAACCCTCATTCACGCCCTCCATTGGATCCACCTTGGAGCTCAAGCAACTCGTCTATAAAAGGGCATGAAGTGACGCCATTACAACAAACTCTCCATAACTGAATCTTCTCCAGAACCATCAGCCGACCCTCCTCCTTCCAAGCTTCATTCCAACTGCCTCCGGTGGTGACAGCACCAAGGCGCCGCCCCCCGTGGAAGAGGAACGTCGGAGGAGACGTTCCAAGGTTGCCGTCGTCCTTGCATCGCAGCCAGGCGCCGCGTTCAGCTCCGGCAAGGATCGACCGTCGAGCAGTCATCAGAGGTGATACACCTCTATTCCCAGGTCTATTCATCCATATGTTTTGCTATTTTTTTCATGATCTTCACGCCCCCATTAGCAATTTTAATCACGTCATTAGGTTCATTAATCATTCATTTTAGATGCCACATATTCAACGCACTTTAAATCCAATCGAATTAAACTCAAACAATCATCTTCTTCATTACCATTTACACGCCGTTTGATATTAATGCTGGAAACAACATTTTTATCTTGCAATTATTAATAATTTGGCCGATTTCTTCGCAAATCGAGCATACACATGTGCTAATTGCAGGTCTATCTTAAATCTGGAACGAAACTTGATCATCTGGAGCTCTTAATCCTCATGCAAATCCCATTTAAAGAAGGCGCAACAACTTGACATCAACCTCCAGGACAGTCAACCGACCATCTTCATCAGCATTTTCCCGCCGATCAAGACCATCTCTGACCAAGCACCACCGCGGGCGAGCTCGAGGAGTGGAGGAGCCACTCCTCTGGACCCGCCGGAGGCTCCAGATCGCCACCAGTCGCTAGGGAGAAATTAGAGAAGATCGACCCTTCGTTCAGCCGCACGAACCGCTTGAAGAACCTTAAGAATGCTCGGTGTACAGGCGTGAGCCACGTGTCCTGCGTGGATGGTTCATATCATGCGACACCTTCTAATCTCCGCCGTTCAACGTAAAGGGGTGGAAAATTTGCATCATAAACCCCACCGACTTCCAGGAATTACAAGCCGCCTCCAGAAGATTCCAGAATTGCAATTAGGTCCCTGCGCGGGGACCTATTTGTAATCAAACTTGTTTCTCTCGCATTTTAGTCCTCCTAGGGACTATTTTGTAATAAAAACTAAACATTTTTCTTACAGTTAGGCCCTTGGCTTGTAAGGGTCATTTGAACCTCGTTTTTTTCTCATTTCTCTGCAAATTTTTTAGGGTAGCTCGACAACTACCCAAAATATTTTTCGAGTATTTTTCCCAAATTTTCCGTCACTTTCTATTACAGTTTTGATTTTGTCTTCTTGAGTTCAAACCGAATCTGTTTCAATTTCTTTCATTGTAAATTCAAGAATAAAGAGAATTTTTGGTTGGGATTTATTCCTTGTCTCGAAAATCGTAGTTTGAGCATTCTGCTTCCTTGTGTTCGACCTAAACACACTTACCTGTATGAATAAAATAGTGTAAGGTTTAAATAGGAGAGAAGTTTATTAATCCACTTCACCTTTTCTCTCTCTCTCCCCTATTTTAATCGATTTTTGTTTGATATAAAACTCTGATCTCTTTGCGGTTCCCTACATCGACAACACATTCTCTTAACCGCAATCGGATATCGAGTTTCTCTTAACCGCAATCGCTGCCACCACCCGACATCGGCAACACCATCCACTAGCAGGTTTGCACCATCCCCTACCTTGGGGCAGGCCTTGGCATGACGTAGTTCAGTTTCTTCTCGCCCCCTACACAGGCACCGATCGTAGGTTTGGAGCTGGCAGTTTTGCTTCTGGTGGGAGCTTGTCATAGGCAGACATCCATACTTGCTACCTTTGTAGACAATCGGGCCACTTCAAGGCCCAATGCCCTTTGCGTGCCAGCAGCTCAGGCACGCAACAACAGCAGAGTGGAAGACCAACTAGGTCTTCTGGCCAGTTTCAGAGATCAGGATCCCACCAAGGAGACCGTGACTTCTAGCGAGGCCCACAACAAACAGTCGGTGTTGCGAGATCTAGTACATCACGACGAGCACAGATGAATGTAGTGACACAAGAGCAGGCTCACGCTTCTGGATCGGTCGTCAAAGGTATGATTTCAGCTCATGGGACATCCATACATGCACTGTTTGATTCAGGGGCTACACATTCCTTTCTTGCACATCGTATGGTGCCCACATTGGGCAAGTCAGTGATTGAGGTTGCTTCCCCGTACTTCATCAAGGGCCCAGGAGGCTAATTGTTCATTATCCGCCAGGCAGTGGAGGATGTGGATGTACAGATAGGTGGGCATGAGATGCCAGCATTCTTGTTGTTGATACAGTTAGAGGATTTTGACATCATCCTCGGTATGGACTGGTTAGAGAGGCACCACGCATGCCTGGTCTGTTTTGGGAAGACGGTGGTCTTCCACTTACCTGGGTGCTTCCATTTCAATTCGATGGATGCACATCTACGGGAGGGATTGAGTACATCTCTGCCTTGAGGGCACAACAGTTTCTTACCCATGGTTGCATAGGCTACCTTGCCTATGTGGTAGATTCAGCGGTACATGATCAGATGATAGAGGATGTCAGAGTTGTGCGTGAATTCCCTGATGTATTTCCAGACGAACTACCTGGATTACCGCCAGTAGCTATTGCCAGATACACAATTGATTTCTATCCCTCCATACAAGTTGGCACCAGCTGAGCTCAAGGTACAATTGCAGGAGCTGTTGGAGAAGGGATTCATCCACCCCAGTACGTCACCATGGGGAGCCCCAGTCCTCTTCGCGAGGAAGAAGGATGGATCCCTAAGGCTATGCATAGACAATAGGCAGTTGAATAAGAGAACGGTCAAGAACCGTTATCCACTTCCCAGGATAGATGATCTATTTGACCAGTTGCTGGGAGCAATAGTGTTCTCTAAGATTGACCTGCGGTGGGGATATCATCAGTTGAGGAACAAGGAAGACGATGTATTGAATTTTGCATTTCGCACTAAATATTACCACTATGAATTCTTGGTGATGCCATTTGGACTCACGAATGCACCTGCCGTATTCATGGATTTGATGAACCGGGTCTTCCGTCTGTATTTAAATAGATTTGTGATTGTGTTCATTGATGATGTTCTAGTCTGCTCTCATGATGAATACGAGCATGCTGAGAGCACCGGTTGTATGCGAAATACAACAAGTGCGAGTTTTGGCTTTCTGAGGTGGCTTTTCTTGGCTACGTAGTTTCTGAGCAGGGGTGTCAGTTGACCCCACCAAGATAGAGGCTGTGGTGTCTTGGGAGCAGCCCAAGACGGTTACAAAGATTCGCAGTTTCCTTGGCCTCGTTGGATACTATAGGAGGTTTGTCAGAGGGTTCTCTCAGTTGGCTCTACCCCTCACCCGATTGATGCAGAAGGATGTTCCATTTGTTTGGAGCAACAAATGTGAGTTGAGTTCTGAACACTCAAGGAGCGATTGACTTCTGCGCCCATCCTCACCCTTCCTTCTGGTACCTTAGATTTCACCATGTACACGGATGCTTCCAAGGAGGGTTTGGGTGCAGTGATAATGCAGTGTGGACAGGTTGTGGCATACGCGTCACGACAGCTAAAGAACCATGAACGCAACTACCCCACTCATGACTTGGAGTTGGCGACCATAGTCTTTGCATTAAAGATATGGCATCACTATTTGTATGGGGTGACATTTGAGATCTTCACAGACCACAAGAGCCTCAAATACATTTTTGATAAGAAGGAGCTGAATATGAAGCAAAGGCGATGGGTGGAACTGCTAAAATATTATGATTGTACCATCTCCTACCATCTTGGTAAGGGGAATGTGGTAGCAGACGCCTTGAGTAGGCGACCATACACTGAGGGATTGACAACCTGGTTGCAGACTTGGGATGTGCTCACTGGACTGAGTGAGTGGCATCCATTTGAGGGCACATCCGATGCGGTGACAGTGCCAGCCAAGTATAGTAGCTTGTGGGACAGGATCGTCCAAGGGCAATAGATAGATCAGAGGATCCAAGACTTGTACCACAGATGCTTGAAGGATGAATTCGATGGATTTCGAGTCTGTGAATCCATCATATGCAAGGGGGACCGTGTACGTGTCCCAGATGACAAGAAGTTGAGGAAAGAGATCCTGGGTGAGGCTCATACCTCGAGACTTTCCATACATCCAGGTGGCACCAAGATGTACATGGACCTCCGCCAACACTTTTGGTGGGAAGGCATGAAGAAGGACATAGCCGAACATGTTAGCAGATGTCTTACCTGCCAGATAGTGAAGGCAAAACACCAGAGGCCTCCTGGTTTACTACAACCTCTTCCCATCCTGGTGTGGAAATGGGAGAGCATCTCCATGGATTTCATCACATCATTGCTACGCACCCCTGGAGGACTTGATGCGATATGGGTCATCATTGATCGATTGACCAAGTCAGTCCATTTCATCCCGGTCAACATGACATATACACCGGTGCAACTAGCCAAGTTATATGTTCAGCACATCGTTCGGTTGCATGGGATACCCAAGGAAGTAGTGTCAGACAGAGATTCTCGTTTCACATCACACTCTTGGGGAGAATTCATGAGAGCCTTGAGGACAGAACTGCGCATGAGTTCAGCCTATCATCCATAGACAGATGGACAGTCAGAGAGGACCATTCAGACCTTGGAGGATCTACTATGAGCATGTGCGGTTGAGTGGAAGGGATCTTGGAAGGATCACCTCCCACTAGTTGAGTTTACATACAACAATAGCTACCACGCCAGTATAGGCATGGTACCATTTGAGGCATTGTACGGAAGGCAGTGCACCACTCCTTTGTGTTGGCAGCAGGTGGGTGACAACACCATGTTCACCCCTTAGATCATTGAGGAGACCTCCAGGGTGGTGGAGACTGCTAGGAGGAAATTGCTGACCGTACAGAGCCGTCAGAAGAGTTACGCCGACCGACGGTGTAGAGACCTTGAGTTTCAGGTATGTTGCCGTACATTCGTGCCCTAATGGGTATAATTCTTAGCCAATCCTGTGTGGCTAAAGCATTTTTTTATCGTAGGTTGGGGACTTCGTGTTCTTACGTGTGTCCCTAATGAGGGGCGTACAACATTTCGGTGCAAAGGGCAACCTAGCACCGCATTTTGTGGGGCCATTCGAGATTTTGGCCCGTGTTGGGAAAGTAGCCTACAGCCTTCCCCCACATCTCGAGAGCATCCATGATGTGTTCCATGTCTCGAATCTTAGGAAGCACATCCGAGATCCTCGACACGTGATCACCTATGAGGACTTGATGGTGGAGTCAAATCTCTCCTTCCCAGAAGAGCCGGTGCATATATTAGATCACACGATTAAAAAGCTAAGGTGGAAGGAGATCCCTTTAGCCAAAGTCCTGTGGCGAAGTCAAGACATCGAGGAGGCGACGTGGGAATCTGAGGCGGACATGAGGGAGAAATACCCTCAATTGTTCGCAGGTATGGAACTGAAACCGCAGTCGAGTTCTTTTGTGATTTTTATGGGCTTTTCTCTTTTTGAGATTTTTATGGGCTCATTTCTTTGTGAGACTTGGACACAATGGGGTTCGGACAAATCGACTAGAGTCATCCTAAGTCTCGGAGACGAGATTTCCTTTGAGATTTTTATGATGTGAAACCTCCGAAAACCGATCAGGGACTAAAATGCAAAATCCAGCTGGATCTAGGATTAATTGCAAATCTGCTTTTATTCCACTTTCCAAAAAATTTATTTGATAGTTCATTGCGTAGAGCTCGTCGATAGCTTTCCAACGAGTCCAAGAATGCAAAAATCTGAGTTCGGGGGCCCGAGTTACGACCATTTTTGCGAAAGGAGGTCCATGCCATATACGGATCCAGACCCGGATCCGAATCCGAGTCCCAACCCATATACCCAGCCCTCCGCCTTCGTGAAACTCGCCCAGAACGTCCCCAAATCTCCTCCTTCGACCTCCAGCTCCATTCCTCCTCCCCATCCTTCACCAAGGGTCTCCGGAACATCTTGGATCGAGGACTCGAAGCCGTACTCGTGTAGAGAAGGTACGATACCTCCTTCCTCTTGCTACGGTTCCCATACAAATTTTGATCATCTAACTTTTTCCCTACAACCTTAGTTACAACTTTTTGTGGTGTGACTTAATTGGATATCATCCTCTTGTTCAGGAGGGTTTATTTCAAGATATAATTGTCAGTGAATATTCATCCGCAAATGACTTAGTAGTTGAAGGTAATAGGCTACTAGCTGAACCATGACTGACCATGCTCAAACTGATCTAGACATTCCTTAGTTGTGATATGGGACTGCTACGTACAGTTGGCTGAGCCAAAATTTTGATCTTCATTGGATTCTCCCGGATCCTGGTCTCCCTGTCAATCTCTTGTGCCTATAACAGGCAGAATCCCCTTAACAGAATCGGGAAGCCTTGAAAAAAAAGTTATAGAATATATATTTCCATTTTAACCATCCATTTGAATCACATGGTCCAGAACAAGAACGACATAGAAATTGTGATGCTACAGGTAAGAATTGACTGATAATCGGCTCTCTTGCATCTATGCATATCTTCCCGATAAATAGGATTATATCGTTGCACCATTATGTTAACCATATCCATAGCCATCCCAGATGCATTGATAATATTGGGTGTTAAGATAGCTTTTTTTGTGTGCAGAATTGGATTATACAGTATAATCCACATGAGGGTCCATAAATACCACACTTTTGATTTATATTTCCATCTGATTGATTGCTTGTTTACTTAATTTAACTTGTTAGCATTCCTTGTATGTGGAGGAGTATATAGATATGGTTGGCCGAACTGCAGGCGGGGAGGGAAGAGATGGTCGTGCTCTGCTTTTCTTTATTCATGAAGAGATGCAATTTCTTCGTGCACCTTAATTAATTTAGAGTACTCATCTTAAATATCCACCTGGGTTGACTATTTTGATTATCCCATGCATGGTTTCCTACACGGAGGCAAACCATTGAAAGAGTTTGACTTTTGAGAATAAGCCATGGTATAATGTGGTGTATGGGGTTTAATTACTAAGAGGTATATCATGTGCATACACCCTAATTATTGTAGTCATTGCGGAGCAATTGGTAGAGGATATTATCATCTGAACAAGTTTGTTAAAGATATCTTAAATTCTCACTTGTGCATCACACTTTGCAAAAGATATATTAAATGTACATTTTCTAGATGTTAAGGTGATACGCTTCTTCAATTCATTTAACCTTTTGTTTCTGCACATCATCCATTCTATTTCTTTTTATTTACATTATAATCTGCAACCATTCTGGAAATCAAATCCACATTGTCTTCTATAACTTTGCTGCTTCATATTTATATATATAAATGAGTTTTAAAATATGATTTTTATCAGGTATACTAGCGGACAATTGTAATGAATCTTCATTTATTTATCTTAAGAAGTTTACTATTCTTAAGTATTTATTCTATAATCAATCAAGGTGGAACATATTCATGATGTACTTGCTATTAAGCTCCTGTTGGAATTTCCATTTCGCTGTAGGTTTTCTCTAGCAGATACCCCTTAGTTTCAGCTATAAATTGATTTCGACGGAACTGTTCCTTCCATTTAGTGGACTACCTCATTAGGAATGGATCAAGGTGATGTCAGTTTTATTCTTCCCATTAAGTAAAGACCCAGTGCTTCTCTAGCTTCTTGAACCGATTATAGAGATGAAGATTGGAGTTTCGATTCCATGGTGATTGGGTAGTTAAGTAGTTGCCGCCAAGAGGGGGGCATGTACCCTTGGGGCCCTGGGTAGAAGCCTAGATGACCGCGATCCCAACTGCTATTGTAGTTACGATGGTTGGGGGACATGTTTCTTGGCACACCGAGGTGCTAGTCTGACGGTGTTGGCCTCGACACTTGCGTGCTTTAGCCCGGTGCTCGAGCGTGGGCCAAGTAGTCGTGGTTGGTCGGCTAGTGTTTCGCTTGTCACTTAGAGTTAACACTCGTATACATGCCAATGTAGACCACATTGGCTGGTATTCCGAGTGGGAGCGCTAAGAGGGGAGTTCCGGGAAATGTGGGCAATGAAGTTGGTGATGGGACGTGAAACTCCTGTGCATAAGGAGGATTGGATTGTCGTGATGATTCGCAGGTTGGAATCTAACTTGTGAACCAGAAGTACAATGGTAAAGTAGGGCTAAGTGTACGTGTTGGGAACTTAGTTAGGATGCATTGTTCCCCACCGCATGCCTATGGAGGCACCCCAACCCTAAGGTGTTTTCTTTTACCTTAGAGTCATAGTGTGAGGTCTCATCTAGACCAAGACCACAGACTATCCACGAAGCTTGATTACTCATATCCATATCCAGATCAAGAATTAATAACAATCATAAAGATGTAATTCTTCGTGAGAACAGTTACACAGTTGTTCTTTTGCGCACATTTAAATTGTATCATGCTTGTTGTTGTATAGTTTTGTTTAAATCATATTGGGCAACTTTGCTCATATCGTACCTACATGTGAATCCGCAGGTCCGCAGCAGTGAGTAGCTTCGGGGACATCACCATTTTTGTGCAGCTTCACGACACTTATGTGGTACAGTTGTTGGTAGTTTTACTATCCTTCTTCACTTGTAGTATTTTGCTGAGAGACATGGCATGTAATGTATAATTTTGGACATCTATTTTTATACTTACATATATTTTTTTGTGGACTTGGAAATGATAAATGGAATGTAATGGAATTGGTATATGCAATGACTGGAATGTATGGAATGTGAACAGGTTGAATGAGAAGCAAAATTTTAAATTCCTGTACATGTTGCTATTTTTCTCCTGCTGTTACGAATGCCAAGTATTCAAATGTAGAATGTGTATGCGTGGAATTGGATTGCCGAGTACCCAGATCCTAGGGACGTGACAAGCGTCGGTGAGGTGAGCGATGGGCGGAGAGCAGCAACACGATAGGAGGCGAAGGAGCTTGGTTGGAGGGCGATACGATGGGTGCTTCAGGTGGTGCGGAAAGGTGAAGGTGGAGATAGTGAACAGAGCGAAGCTTCATCCTTTACAAGGTCAGAGGTGAACATGAGGAGATAGAGGATGCACGACAAAATGGTGCGCGATGGCGGGTATGCGACGGTGTAAGGATAGCAAGAGGAAAATACTCGGGGGTGGAGTCGATTTGATCACCGATGAGGTCAGGAGCACAAAGCTACTCCTTGGTTGCCGCTTCAAGACCTTGGCGAAAGAGGTCGAAGCTTTGCTGGACGAAGCAACAACACATGGAGTATATCCCATGGAACACATCGATGACAGTCGTCGCTCGAGACTCCAAATCGTTGCTGTTATCGGCTGACGGGAGGAGCTACGAGCCTTTGTCTCTAAAAATGGTGGATGGAGAAGTGGGAAGTGAGATGGATGGCCAGGGTGGGGGGCGTGTGTCACGTGGAGAAAGGGTCACATGGGCGGCCCAATCAGAATATTCAAAAAAATGGAAAATAAGGAGAATTTTAAAAGAAATGGTGGGAGGTTGAATTAACAAAAACTCAAAATATGAAAGTTGTAGATCTCGATGAGATCTACATGTTTTATTTTGAATAAAAAGTCAAAAGAGGTCATTTGTATACAGAGATATTTTTGTAGCATTTTTAATAGGTAAAAACACTGATTTTAATGGTTTTTTATTTTTTTATTTTTTATTTATTTAAAGCTTAAAATAAATATGTATAATAGTTAACCTAATTTTTAGAGGTTTTAATAAAAGACAAAATGAAGAAGATGTAGGTATTAAATACAAAAATTAGGGTTAGTGTTATACATAGAATATATACAATGTTAATAAAAGTTAATAACAATGAATTAATTGTGATTTTTATTGAATTGCTTATGTTTGGAGAATAATAAATGGATTTTAATATGATGCATCTGTAATTCATCATCCCCCTATACTTAAACCATGCTTGTCGTTTAAGATGGGATAAATGAACCCTACCCTACACCATTTAACTATGCATTTAGCGATTCATGAAACACCCACTTGGAGTCAGAGATGGGATAAATGAACCCTGCCTCACACCATTTTTCGATCTCAGTCTTAACCACTTCCCGTAATTTTGGATTCAACCTATGTTGGAATTCATAGGATGGTTTAACATTATCCTCAAGGTAAATATGGTGTGAACAGAGGGCCCGGTTAATCCCTTGACGATCCAATAATCTCCTACCTATAGGCTTGTAGTTTTTCTTTAAAACTTTAAGCTGGTAGGTCTCCTACTCTTCAGTCGGATGTGAGCTGATGATGACTAGAAATTGACCCTTGTTTCTCTTAAGGAAGACATACTTAAGAGTAGGGGGCAATGGTTTGAGCTCGGGTAAAACTATATCAATCAAAAAGTCTGGCTCTATCATTGCTGATTCTAGTTGTGTTGTGGACAGGTTTTATGTAACATTATCGGCCACCGACTAAATTATTTCAGGGATCGGATCGCCAAAGGTATAATGTGGTTTGGCAAATGTCGTGTCCGATCCGTCTACCTCACTCCAAGATTGTCCAGAAAGAGAATGGACTAACAGGTCAAGAGGGACCTCTGGGTCTCCGGGAGTGTCGATTGATGTATGCATGAGCTGGCAGATTAATTTGTCAATAATGTCCTCTCCAGATGAAAGCGATTCTATCATTGTGGTGGGGTTCTGTTTCCATGGACCAACTGTTGTTCTGTATTTTCTTCTACCTTAGGTTCTGAATTTTCAGACTCGATGCTAGATTCAGTGTCAGATCTTTGAAACCTAGTTTTCTTCATTTCTAACTCAACTTCTCCAAACTAAATTCACCCAAATGTTTAGTCAAATAGGGCTCCAACGGTCCTGAGAAAGGGAGACTCTAATATCATCTGAGACTCAAATTTTTAGGACATCCATGTCAAGGGCTGTAAAATCTACTGGATACTTTTGTCCCTCTATGTTAATAACAATATTTATGATCTTACCCTTAGGCCTCTTAGTTGAAGAGTCAACAAATTGAAGAGCCGCTCCGGAGTTCTTAAGAGGACCTAATTTTAGATGCTCATAAAGAGTGGTGAGCATGAGATTGATGGAGGAGCCATTATCTAACAAGGTTCGGGCAAACTTAATATCATTAATCTGGCTTGTCAAAAGTGAGCACCATGTCTCTTTTCTTCCTTAATAGCTCATTTTTTATTAGATGAGATGTGGCAATAGAGAGTATGTGTTTCTTTGTTTGGCTATGGTTCTTTTTACTGGTCCTTGTTTGTGTGCATGTCACCTTAAGGTACTTATGAAAAGTTGGGTCTCTTTCAATCATCTCGTCTAAAGACAAGGTAACCTAGATATTTTCTTAGCACATGAAAGCCATCTCGTCATCATTTTTTTGATTTTTCATTTCTTCTTTCCAGCCGTAAGAGCACAGGGGAAAGGAATTGGCTGATCATGATTGAAAAAATCACTTTTATTGAATGAAAAAGTATATACAGGACTTGGACTAACTCGACTCAACATATGGAAATCGGAAGACGATTGTTGCTGCTGTTGTTGTTTTAGTGATGCTTCTCCTTCAGATTTCGATCCTGACTCTCTTGAGTCTTCAGTGGTACAATACTCGACGGGTGGAGTGGGTGGGACTTCTTCTTTCTCCTCCTTGCGCCTCTCTTCCTCTTCTTCCATAGAATTATGTAAATTTGTAAACACTAGAGCTATGTCACAGTGTTCTTTTGCTCAACCAGGCATGGTTACGGTCCTTCCGCTCCTTAGAGAAATATGATATGTGTCATCATGAGAAAAGATCTCTATTCAGGTAAAGAACATCCAGAGACTAATACATGATTATGTCCGATGCTATTTGGATTAGCCTAGACTTGAGCTAGAATCACGATCTGGGGTGCAGTCAACTCATCTCTCCAACGGGAGAGTCAATTGATGTCAACTCTTATATCGTGAAGTTCACCCAACACTCACTAGAGTTCGGGAGAGATTGAAGAAGAGGATGACCCTTGGCCATGCTTGGCCTGAGGTTGTTGGTATTGTCTGAATTGGACCTGTTGGCCTTGGGCTTATACTGCTGCTGCTGAGGCTACGGGTTCTAATAACTCGGACGGTACTGCTGCCACTGTTGTTGTTGTTGAGGCTGGTAGATGAGTTGTGATGGTGGTGGACAAGGGTGGAGTAGATTGTTGATCCGATCGGTTGATGGGATCGAGGTTATACCGGACTCCATTTATCTCCATGACTGGTAGAGGTTCTTCATAGACACTTTGAGCGGAGGTTTCTTCGATTTCTTGGGCAAAGACTTGGTTTCCTCCCCATTGGCTCTATTTCCCTACCCCTTGCCCTTGAATGTATTGAATTTGATGAACATGGGCATGGGAGTGTGGTCATGGTAGGTATCTTAGACAACCATCCAGTCAGTTCCTTCATCTTCTTTGGCAATTTACCCAGTTTCTCCATATCGGTTGATTTATGGAGTTCGTACACCTTCTTATAGATCTATTCGACGATGGTTAGCTCATCAGCTATTATTCCCATGTCAGCATTTTGATAAATCGACATATTGTTCACTGTCTCCTTGGAGACGGCTGTGTATGCCTGGCTAGTGGTCTGTGCCCGGTTGGATTCCGCTAGTTTCTTGAACACCTTGTCGATGGTGTCCTCGTGGTGTCCAATGTAGCTTCTTCCGCAAGATGCACTCACTAACCCTTGGGTCTCAAGGTTCAGTGCACTGGTAATACTTTGTACCAACATCATCTTGCTTATCCCATGCCCTGGGCATTTCTAGATTAGGTTTGTGAACCTCTCCTAAGTTTTATGAAATGGCTCACTCAGGTGCTGGGGGAAGCTCATGAGCTTAATCTGCATTTGATTGATTCTACTTATAGAGTAGAATTTCTTAAGAAACATGGTCTTGAAAGTGGCCCAAGTGGTGACCACTTCCCCTAATTGCCTTATTAGTCAAGGTGAATGGGACAACTCTCATCCTTATGTAGTCTTGACTAACATAAGGGTGGGATAGGTTGTCATAAACTAGCTCGAAGTCTCTAAGGAAGGCATATGGTTCTCCATGATTATTCCCTCCAAAACTTAGGCAACAATGTGAGGAAATGCAGTTTGCGCTCGAACGCATCCTCGGAGGGTATAGGCCTCAACCAATTTTTTTCTAATTCAGGGAGGTATGTGTCTTCCATAGCAGCCTCTCCATGTAGTAGTTCTTCCATCTGAGCTCTAAGCATTGCATTGTGTTACTCGGCTGCGGTAACCTTGGCAAAAAGTGCACGCAACAGGTCATTGTCCTCGTCCTTCTTGGGAGGCTTCTTGACTTCCTCTTTACCTTTAGATGCGGATAAATCTGAGTTAGTCTCATGCTTGAAAGGTTCATGGGTTCTACCAAAGATGAACGTTTCTTTGGCAAGAGGGGAGTAGAAGAGAGGATTAGTCCAGGATTGACTGAACCCTGAAGGGGACTTGGGAAGATGGTCATCCCAAGACCATGGGGTTTCGAGAAGAGGGCCATCTCAAAACCGAGGAGATGAGTTACTTGAGGAGCTCGGGGATTTGTTTGCAAAGTCCGAACAAAGAACTCCAAAAGAATCCATCTCTGATGAAAGGAGCAGTTTTGGAGCACAAAGAAATACTTAGGAGAGAGAATACAGAGGAATTACAAATGTATAGAAGACACACAAAACAAACACAAATCAAACTCATCAATTCACCCACTCAACACTAGTGAAGGCACGTCAGGGGTCCGTTGCTTATCTTTTCAATTTTAATTTAAGTGATCACAAAGTATTAAAGATTAAACAGAGCTGTTAGGTGCCAAAATTATTCACAAAGAGTGTCTCGAGTTCATACAACTAATTCCACCTACTTTCAACTAGTATTGGTGTAAGTATGGATCGCTAAAACGGCTACCCATTTTACTTAAGGACGGTACCTTACATAGTGTTCTTTAAACCACCCACTCTGCTAAGGGAAGTACGGACAATAAAATAACTAACCAAAGTTCCCTCACTGAAAAGTAGCTAGTTGTTTCTAAAAATAGTAGTCTGAATGAAAAATTTCAGTTTTTGGCTCTATCCTAGAGGTGTGATTCTGTCCTTACTTACAATGAGTGGGATTTTTCTCCACAAAAGAAAAGAGTTTATTTTAAGTGGATTTTATTTACAGTCGCCGTAATTAGCAGCCTCGATTTTAAGATTGGTTATCACTTTCATTTTAATTCGAGCACAGAAAGACGATGCCTAAAGAGTAGTCCCGATTCCTTTAAATCCTAAGTTATAAAATAGAGGTATAGAATCGAAAAAAATCGATGAAGGCGAAAATTCAATGATGCATGCTCAGGACGAAGACTTACAGTGATTCCTCACATTCTTCTTGCGGGATGCAATACATGAAATTGAAAATTTACACTAAATGATATGCACATATGAAATTGACCTAAATAAAAAGTTATATTTGTGGGAAGAAAATGATTAAAAATTTGGCTAATGTTGAACGTTCTACTTGTCCGTATAATTAGTGCAAAAATGTGTGGCCGAAGAATTACGAGCACAATCAAGAATAAAAATCTAATCTAGCGTATGTGCTCCTAAATTCTATGCCACTCAAGTTGGGACCCAATTGCACAGAAGGGGTTGAAACATACCCAACACACCACAGAAAGAGTTCAGTTCAGTTTACAAAAATTAGGGTACAAAAACCATGGAAATAATGCAGAAATTAAACCTAATCTAAACTCTCTCTCACAAAAATAAAAATTTAGTCTTCTTCGTAGACCTTTGAATTTGTATCCAAAAATCGCTCCAAGTTATCCACAAAGAGAGAAAATGCGGTTAGTATCTTTAGTGAGAGAGAAATTAAAATGCAAAAACAAGAAGAAAAAATGACACAAAAATTAATTTCACAAAAAAATAATTACAGAAATTAATCTAAAACCCTAAAAATACATCGTTCCCTAGCAACGATGTCATTTGACGAACCTAGATCTAATATTGTAGTAAAGGAGGCAGATTATGATTGATCAAAAATCATACTTTTGAATATGTGACGGTTTTTACTTGGTAAGTGTACCAAGGCCGAACACAGGGAACATTGATTTTTAGTTGTGTGGTTCTAAATTAAATAAAATAATTAATTAATCACTAAGTTAATTTCTGTGTCAGAAATTAAATTGAAAAGAAAAGAAAAGAAATGCGATGCAAAACATAGAAGACGATTGAGCACCAAATCTTATAATTAATGGGATGATCGCATAATGATTTGATCTCCAAATTCTCTATAATTTAATCCTCAAGAAAGTAGAGTTTAATCACATCAAATATCGAAATTTAAATTAAATCCTCCTCTGTAACACCCCGGCATAGATTAATCTTTAAAGAGTAAGATTAACTATTGAGAAGAATTAATCAGATGAAATCTCCACGATCGGGTCCCCTATAGAAATTAAATCCTCAAAGAATATTATCAGTAATCACAAGAGGATTGATCAAACTAAGATCCTCACTAGAATCCCTGCAAAATAGTCCATATTTTTTCCCGATAAAATAATGCACAAAATGTAAGAATCCAGCCAGCATATGTCAATAAAGAACTTCAATCAATAATCATCATAAAAACCTTCACATTAGTTCACAAGATATATGGGACTAAAATGTAACAAAAATAAAGAGTTTCCAATGAGGTCCCTAGAGGACTTATCTGTAAATAACAAAAGTTGGAGGGATACCAATGCAATTTACCCTCGTACGCATGCATGTTCGTTCTAGTGGTTGGGCCCTTTTGTGATTTTGAAGGAAGGCAGGGGGTACAACACAATTTTCCCAGCCTCGCCGATGAATCTGCGATTCTTCATCTTTATTCATTTATTTTAGCTTAAAATCTCTTCAATAACGGGTGTTATTTCATAATTTTTGGAGTTACGGGTGAAAAGTTGGTTTTCTGAGGTGGTTTGTGCAATTTTCTCATTTTTTGTACATATTGTATTTGTAAATACTTGTAAATATTTTTTTACTAATTATTTAAAATAAAAATAAAATTTTTTGCTTATTTACCCATGTATATAATGCCAAATATGTATATAGCATATGTATATAGTTAGTTTTCTTCACTAGCTACCACAAAAAATATAAAAAATTAACATTTATTTTTCAAATAAATAAAGTGACAAAAATACAAAAAAAATTAGTTATTTTTTGTAAATATTTATCTTGATAATTTATCTCATTTCAATTTTTCTTATCTCTTATCTTCATCCAAAAATTCAAAAAGAATTCAAATTTCAAACTCCATTATCTTTCCTACTTATATGGCTCCTTCTCCATCATTTTAATTTGATCAATATTTGGTGATAGGAGCCTGATCTTCGAGAGTCTTCTTATCACAGAATGGTGCCTAGCCTCTGAGCCGTCCAGTGACAGCGATTTGGCCTTCGTCGAGGTGATCAAGGT
Organism: Ottelia alismoides; assembly: GCA_037367405.1. Lineage (NCBI taxonomy): Eukaryota > Viridiplantae > Streptophyta > Magnoliopsida > Alismatales > Hydrocharitaceae > Ottelia > Ottelia alismoides. Next base: position 619,919 of record JAZKJV010010557.1, on the reverse strand, counting down.
CTTTTCCGCTCCTAAGGTGAGATACACATTTTCTCTTATTTTTATCTTAGATTAATCTTAGTTTTATTTTGCGCCCCTTTATTTCTTCGTCATTTTTTATCTACTTCTTAGATTCCATCACGATTTTGATTCAGCTTCGATCCCGATTTTCCATCCCATTTTCTTGATCTTATCGCGTTCTTTTCTACCTTCCACGATCTCGTAACTCTGGCCGCATACGGTGGCCAGAGATCCGGATCCATCCATTAATTTTTTGTCGGATCCCCGCTCATGTATTCGTTTTGATTTCGGGACGGAGCCGTCGTGCTCGTGTCCTAATTTGTTTATAGATCAAAATGGAAAAAAGTAGAAAAATTCCTTCATTCTTTCTTACATTTGTTTTGCAAGATAAATAAAAAATAAAAAAATAACAAAATTATATAACAAATTTTCTATTGTTACAGCTTTCTAAAAAAATCAAAAAAATAATAAAAGTTTTTTATTTCGTTGTTTCTGTTTACATCTGAGAATTAATAATTAAAAAATTTAAAAAAAATTAAAAAGGGTCTGCACTGGCAGCGCCCGCCGCCCACCGCCAACAACAGACCGCCACTGCGCTACCATAGAGGCCCTCGCCACCACCACGACCAGCCCTGCCTCCCTCCGCGCCTCCGTCGAAGCTGCGCTGCCGTCCACCGTGCAACAACCACGCTCAACCTGGGCGTGTGTCGCCCAGGCCACTTCACCTCCGTGACCGCCATCGACGCCCGTCGCACCCACCTGCACCTGGGCTTCTTCCTCGCCTACACCTGCCCATCACCACCTCTCAACCTAATGTCGCCGCAGCCACCTGCGGCACCGAAGTCGCTGCCGCCACCGCCCTTCCGTATGCGCCACCACTCCTTCGTCAAGCCGCCCTCCAGTACCGACCTCACCAACACCTGCCGCCGCCGCCTCTGAGAAGCCGTCAACCACCGCGACCAGCCTCTCGACTCTGCCACGACTCCGTCCACACCGCCGTCCAGCCACGCTCCTCCACCCTTGGATTCAGCGATAAGAGGGGCGACACCCACAATACCTCCTTTGGCATCATGAACGAAAGCTACAGTAAACCCTAAGGGGGTTTTAAAATAAAAAATATTGGAAAAAGTGCAGAAGACTCTCCAAAGTTTTCAGAAATTACCAAAAGGTCCCTGCCAACCCAACAAGTCATGTGTGCAGCACGCTTTTATTGGGAAAATGTCATTTTCCATCCCCACTTTATTTCATGTTATCATATTATTTAAAAACATCAAACAATTACGATTCGGTCCTTCATTTCCAGACTATTTATCTTGCATATTCTTTTCAGTGAAATAAATGTTTTTGTTAGTCAAAAAATTCTACAAAAATTTGTATGGTCTCCTGATGTGTGTATCTTTCTAGCTTAATTTTTTCATTGCATTTTATGTTCATTTAATATTATTAAAAAAAAAATAGTGTCTTTTTCTCTTTCAGAAATTCAAAAATTCATAAAAATTTGAATATTGCTCTAAAAAGTCCAAAAAAATTAGAGTCTTTTTTTATTGTCTTTTAATTTCTTTCCAAATTTTACGCATTAATTCTTTTCAAAACCCAAAAAATTGAAAAACACTAAAAACCTTATAAAAATCATAATAAATTCTACAAAAATCAAAAAATCATGATTTTAGTTTCTATTTGTAGATATTTGGATATATTTCATTATAAAAATAATTGCCAGGAATTTTGGGCACTTAAATATTTTTAATTTGCAAAACACTACAGGATGTGCATTATTTCTCATTTTTGTCAATGTTTGTTTTTAGAAAAATACAAAAAAATCTGAAAATTGTACAAAAATTCCCAAAAATATTTCAAAACCCTTGAAATCCAAAAATATTTTCTCTGGATTTTTCTGTGTATTTTTGATATAATTGAAAAATACAAAAAGAATTTGGTGAGTAGTTCTTATCTTGTACATATTGTTCTTTATTTGAAATTAAAAAAAATGCAAAACTAAAATCACTAAAAATTTGAAAATCATAGAATAAAAATAATAAAAATTAAAAAATAATAAAAAAAGATAAAAAATCCACATAAACCAAGGATAGTTTGCCATTGAGATTCTTGGCTTTTCTTTTAATTGATTTTGATTATTTGAATAACCCTCGAGAATTGCAGCCTCCCTGAGTTCGATCCTGTCCGCTATATAGGTAAATAAGTAGCAAAAAAATTTCTCTTGCTTCATTATTCGCTTTTAGCTAATTTTGTAGCGAGAGAAGAAAAAGATTGTTTGTTCATTGATGCTTAATTGGGTTGCAACAACTTGTTCATAAATCAAATAATTAAAACCCTAGAAAAGCTCAATCAGCAAAATGATACCATTGCCGGGGAGGCATGGCGAGGGTAGTTAGGTTTCTCTTTTGACCTGCTATTCTTGGTTGTAAATATTGTGTATATTTTGCCATTCACTCCAATGTTCATATCCACTGCATTCATTTCATTATTAGTGCTTATATTTTTATAATTGTGTTTCTTACACATTCTTCTTTCTTTTTCTTGTGAAGGCCCGCGGAGCGAAGGAGGCGATCCTAGGAGAGCTGAAGCACCCAAGCGACGCAAAGGCATCTTGATTCTTCACCAAGCCGTAGGATAGCGTGAGAGGAGGAGAAAAAGAATTGAAGGTGACCAAAAAAAGATTTTTTTAGCATTTGAACCATTGTATACAGACATTCATTTGTTGCGGGGTCTGTTTCGCCAAGTGCTGGTGCACTTGGGGGACCTCACTGGTTTTGTTTTCATCACCTTATTTTTCTTAGTTTCACGTGGATTTCGTGAGCTACCTATTGATTGCTTTAATTAATTTGCTTGAGCTAGGTGTTTAATTAGGTCCAAACACCCTAAACAAGAATTTCTATACCTATAGAGTAGAGCGTAATTTGGACTTAGTCAAATTAGCCTGTTCTTGCCCATTAATTGAAGCTATCATCTAGGATGGTTCACTTGCATCATATAGGATATTTTATTTTTCTGTATTTCAATTCTGCACGGATCACTTACATGTAGAGTGCTAGCGACAAGGTACACATCTCTAACCCTTGCATGCATCATTGTGTTTAATCGCGCATTGGAATTTCTGATCTCCTTCCTTGTTTTCACTCGCATAAGTTAAAAAGAAAATTGGACACTCGGTAGGCGATTCTTTGAAAATATTTTAACTAAGTGGCAACTGCCTAAAATATAGGATTGCTAAAGAAAACTCGACCCTAAAATAAACACAAGGAAAAATCATTGTTTTGGGGAGAGTAACCCCTCATTGTTTTGTTTGCTTAAGCGAGAGAGCGGCCCACACACTAGGATAGAACCACGCCCGAACGCTTTTCAGACTACTGTATTGGGTTAGTTGTTCTCCAGTGAGGATCTCTCCGGTAGCTGGTAAAGAGGCCCGCGACATATTTAACAGCTTGAATTGATCTGGTAGACAGTAAACGGTCTGCAATCGATATTGGCTGGGAAAGATCTAACTTTGGGATTAGGTCAGTCTCCTAGAGCATTGGGTTCCTAAGAGCTCGCTCTAACTGCTCTGATAGATTGTATTCTGACTAAACTCTAAAATTGACAAGATAATTGACCGAACCGTCACGGTCTTCACATTGAGTTGAGTTGGTGAATTGGGGGTTTGTATTGTATTTGATTGCTTGTGTGCATAACTAGATCCTTCTACGCATTTGTGCCTTTTTCTTCACACCTATTGACTTGACCCTCATGCTCTCCCGATCCCGTCTTTTGTTTCAGAGATGGCCGACTGGAGTTATTTTATTCCGATCTTTGCGGACTTCTCGCACTCTCTAGATGATCCACCTTTCTTTTTCTAGGAGGACTTTCCTCCAGATTTTTGTGCATATCCACCTGACCCATTATTTCAGAAAACAGACTCTGATTCTCACCCACCCTCATTCAACCTACCCGATCCTAGGATTTTGGAGTCACCTTTCATGATTTACACACTTGAGACACTGAACCAGATGATGGAGCATATGAATATGAGGATTAGCAATCTATTTATCATAAATGAGATCCATAATGATGTTCCACTGTTTAAGGATTATGGATTTACTTGAGGATAATCATGAGAGCTTACGATTGCTCAAAATACAAAAAATGAGAAAATTCTATAAATCCAAAAAGATTCTAGGAGACACATTATTGATTCAATTTGTGAGGATAGGGCACCCATGCCAAACCAATTTTCCACACAATCATCCACCACATGTCCCGACCTTGACCATGAGGATTCCATTATACAGACTGCTCTTGGCAATCCTCATGTATATGCTGATTCTGATCTCCTCCTTTGTATGGAGGTCTAAAAATTCAAAAAAATGTTGACTGAACCTGAAGTGCTAGCCACCCTTCATGAGATCATTAAAGCCCACTTCAACATGCCATGACAAATTTATCTACTCCTCAACACAAGAAGAGAAAGCGAAGGAGAAGATCTGAGCGTCACATCTTGACCATGGCCACTGCCTACGCCATCTCTCACCGTCCATATTTTAAGAAAGGGAGCACTACCATACCTCTTGTGAGCTGTTCCATCTCTGAACATTCTTGTGATAACACTCTCCTTCACGGTGGTTCTTCAATCAATATAAACCCTTCTCTATGGTACAGTCTCTTCATCTTGAGCCTCTCAAGAAAACCAGGATGATTGTTCAATTTGCCGATGAATCTATCAAGAGGCCAAAGGGTATTATAGAAAATGCTATCATTCTTATTAAGGGCATGAAATTCACTTCTGATTTTGTCGTATTGCCCATGGAGACCTTTACTCATGTGGAGCACCCTCCAATCATCCTGGAACGACCTTTCCTCGCCTCTACGGGAGCTGTTAGTGATTATCGTTCAGGAGAGATTCGCTTCCGTTCTGATACAGGGAGCGATGTGTTGATCACTACACCCACTATTGACCGGAGACCTTCATCCCATGAGAGCCCGCCTGTGTTAGCCAACCCCAAGGAATTTGACCTCGATGATAATATCAGAGATTCTTATTATATGTTGGATGATAATGAAACCCAAGAATTCCTCTTCAAGGAGGAAGACTCGAAAAACATATACCTTGGAGTTCGCTCTTCTGGTATGTGGATATGCATTGATGACATTCGTGGAATTTACACGATAGACACCCTAGAGCGGAAGGCAGACTCTGAGACTAGACATGACGGACATGATTTGGCTACTTTCACTGATGAGTCTGTTCCTATTCACCCTGATTCAGATGAGACTGATCAGGCTAAATTTGATTTGATTGCTTTTATAAAGGAATTTGGGCCTTTTCATAAAGATGATGATCCAATAGAGGCTCTCTAGGCTGAAATTGATCCTACTTTTTCTGATAATGATTTTGAGCCTTTTTACTTTGATATTTGTGAGACTTCCCAGGCCGAACATGACCATACTACTTCCACTAATCGGTTTAGGCCTGCACAATCTGAAACCGCTGAGGATACGTTCTTGGTCGATCCTGATCAGTTCATATCTAATGATAACCCCAATATCGACCTACACCTTGTTAGATCCATACCTCATCGGTCCCGCAAGAAGGTACGTTTTCGACCTTCTTGACCTTTGTACATCCACTCCTTTTGTATATCCTTTCGTTTCACTCTTTCTTCTTCTGTTTTATCATTCATCCCTTTTCCGTGTGTGTATATATGCTATACATAGGATGTGCTTTATCCTAAGTATGGGGAGGGGGTGAATGATTTATGTTGTTCATATTCATCCTGTTCATCACTCTTGTTGTTTCCAATACTTAGGGATACTCTACCCTAAGTATGGGGGGGTGATGTTGTTCATATCATTTATTATTATTTTTTGAGTCTGTGCATTCTCTTCATCAGTTTTCCCCTTTTGTACAATCTACTATACTTAGGATTACTTGATCCTAAGTATAGGGGGGATCACCAACTTCTCTTCTTTTTATCTTTTCTTTGAGTCATTGTAGCATAGGAGTCTTTTCACTTTTCTATACTTAGCATGAGTTATGTCTTCCTTTGTCGCTCTCTGATCACTATGAGGACATAGTTCGAGCTAAGTATAGAGGGGTGTCGTATATATTGTATATATACTTTAGACATAACTCGTACTTTTTAAGATAATTATTTGGGGGAATATGTATATAATTTTGTAAAATCCACGTGTGTAAAAAACCCAAAAAAACAAAACAAAAACAAAAAACAAAAAAAAACAAAAATAATAAATAAAAAACAAAAAAACAAAAAAAACAAAAAAATCTTGTATATACTTGTATATATTTTACTAACCCTTTTTCTTTTTGAAAAAAACCACAAAACCAAAAATCTATAAAAACTTGCATAATTAAAAAAACCCTTTCTTTAACACCTGCATTTTTCTTAAAAAAATCCATAAAAAGTTCAAAATTAGAAAATTGTTTAAAAAATGTTCTTTTCACATGTGCATCATTTTTTCAAAAAAAAGAGCTTTCTTTGCATTGTTCATATTTTCTTGCATTTGCATGTGCATTTTTCGGGATAGTATTGACATTTAAACTGAGTCTGGAATAAAATTGAAGAATGGAGACTAGTTAGGCCTTTATCCACTTAATTTCAGAGGAACCTTATAAGAAGTAGAGTTAAGACTTTTTAGGGTCTAGTGACTTAATTCTTTGAGTCCATAAGACTATGTTGAGATGTCATCTTGATTAGTCTAAGTAGAACATTTAACAACATACACATGATTCTTTTAGACCGTGGCTTATCTTGGACAAGCACTCTACACGTAGCTCTCCATGGATGAGGTAGTGAGGAGGCAGAATCTTTTGGCTTGGGGTAGCATACGAGGGTAGTACATCTAGGCAGAACCTTTCATCTTCCTCTAGGGAAGGAAGTGCGTCTCAACCTGGTCTGGCGATGTTGAGGTCTAAAGACAGGATGCTGTGGGGTTGCAATAATGCTTTAAAAGAGGGATAGTCTACTGGCTCAAGAGGAAAAGCTTCTTATGTACATGCTGCACCTTGTATATGCTTTCAAAAAAATGTAATGAAAAATGCAGAATCTCCAAAAGTGGACAGGCTTGATTGAAAAGTAAAATGCCTGCCGGAGTGTATATATAAGGATAAAAAAATATTACAATAAGAGTTTCAAAGACAAATTTTTGTAAGCTTGCAGCGGATGACTTGGCTACACTGGTCATGCATCCAAGGATAGGTAGCTACACTGGTTAGCGTCCATTCTTTTCTCCATCCTCTCTTCTTGAGCTGGTTGTACTTGAACTTAGAAGGGAATATCTCTGCTCCTCGAGGAAAGAGTTGCTAGATCGGGGAACTAGAGTTACCTTGTTGAGGGAGGCTGTTTCTTTGCTACTTTTGAGATGGGGAGCTATATCTTACTTACACCGTACAAGTAAAGATTCATAGTCACAAGAATTTGTGTATGTAGACTTGTTCTGACCTGACTGTTGAGGTGACCTGAATAGGAGTTCTGTGGAACTTAGAGGTTGTAGGTTTTAAATCCATCTCCCATTAAGGTTCCGACACACTAATAATCCAAAGGTCCGACAGAGCTCCAAACTACAATTTTATGAAGATAAGTTTAATACTCAATATTTTCCTAATTTCTTTATTTTCACTTTCTTTTTTCTTTCATTCACTTATTCTTTCAAATAAGTGTTTGCTAAGGGACTAGCAAAGGTAAAGCATAGGGGGATGATGAATCTACGATTCGTCATCTTTATTCATTTATTTTAGCTTAAAATCCCTTATAAAACACATGTATATAACACTAACTCCATATTCTCACTAACTTGCATCTGTGTGTAAATATTGTACACTTCTTACCATTTTAACCTAAAATAAATAAATAAATAAAGGGAAAATAAAGAGAAGGAAAAAGAGAGGAAGACTGTATATATGTAATAGATACAGTCTGACTCGAACCCCGAGAGAAGGTCAAGACTTGACCTGATCAACCAGGAATAAAGTAGGCGGAGATAGGGTCCGTAATCAGAAAATCCAAAAAAATGTGTGCTATGTATATTTGTATACTACATTATTTTATTTGTTCCTGAATTGACCTCAAATCAAATAACTTTCAAAATCAAAGTTGTAAACAAAAATGTGTTCTAAATAATAAAAATAATTGTACAATCAAATCATGTATAGAATAAAAGCAACCACACTTGGAAAAAGCAACTAAGCGATAATTGAAAGACCGATTTCGGCTCCATATGAACTCAAATTGAACCAAACTCACTTCCATTCTATTTTAAATTAAATTATCTTCAAAATGGCCATAATTTCATAATTTTTGGAGTTACGGGTGAAAAGTTGGTTTTCTAGGGGTGGTTTATGCAATTTTCCCATTATTTGTACATATTGTATTTGTAAATACTTGTAAATATTTTTTTACTAATTATTTAAAATAAAAAAAAAAATAATATTTTTTAAAAACAAATTTGCTTATTTACCCATGTATATAATGTCATATATGTATATAACATATGTAAATTGTTAATTTTCTTAACTAACTTCCACAAAAAATAAAAAAAAGTAACATTTATTTTTCAAATAAATAAAGTGACGAAAATACAAAAAATTAGTTAATTTTTGTAAATATTTATCTTGCTAATTTATCTCATTTTAATTTTTATTATCACTTATCTCTTATCTTCATCAAAAAATTCAAAAAGAATTCAAATTTCAAACTCCATTATCTTTTCTATTTATATGGCTCCTTCTCCATCATTTTAATTTGATCAATATTTGGTGAGAGGAGCCCGATCTCCGAGAGTCTTCTTCTCGCAGAAGCGTGCCTAGCCTCCGAGCCGTCCGATGACAATGATTCAGCCTTTGTCGAGGTGATCAAGGTCTTTTCCCCTCCTAATGTGAGATCCACATTTTCTCTTATTTTTAACTTAGATTAATGTTAGTTTTATTTTTCGCCCCTTTATTTCGTCGTCATTTTTTTATCTAGTTCTTGGATTCCATCACGATTTTGATTCATCTTCGATCCTGTTTTCCATCCCATTTTCTTGATCCTATCGTGTTCTTTTCTACCTTCCACGATCTCTCAACTCCAACCGTGTATGGTGATCGGAGATCCGGATCCATCCATTCATTTTTCGCCGGATCCCTGCTCATGCATTCGTTTTGATTTCAAGACAGAGCCGTCGTGCCCGTATCCTAATATTTTTATAAATAAAAATAAAAAAGTAAAAAAAATTCCTTCATTCTTTCTTACATTTGTTTTGCAGGATAAATAAAAAAACAAAAAAAATAATAAATTATATAAGAAATTTCTACTGTTACAGTTTTCTAAAAAATTTAAAAAATAATAAAAGTTTTTTTATTTCATGGTTTTTATTTACATCTGAGAATTAATAAAAAAATTAAAAAATTAAAAAAAGGGGCTGCGCAGGCAACACCCGCCGCCCACCGCCAACAACAGGCCGCCACCGCGCTGCCATCGAGGCCCTCGCCACTATCACGACCAACCCTACCGCCCTCCGCGACTCCGTCGAAGCCGCGCCGCCGCCCACCGTACGAGAACCGCGCTCAACCTGGGCGTGTGCTGTCCAGACCACTCCACCTCCGTAACCGCCATCGATGCCCGCCGCACCCACCTGCGCTCGTGCTTCTTCCTCGCTTGCACCTGCTCATCACCACCTCTGAGCCCGACATCACCGTAGCCACCTGCGGCATCGAAGCTGCTACTGCCACCGCCCTTCCGTATAGGCCATCGCCTCGTAGTAAAGCTGCCCTCCAGCACCGACCTCGCCAGCACCTACCGGCACTGCCTCTTAGAAGCCGTCAACCACCGCGACCAGCCGACCGACTCCACCGCGACTCCGTCCACACTGCCGCCCAGCCGCGCTCCTCTACCCTTGAATTGGGCGATAAGAGGGGCGGCGCCCACAATGCCTCCTTTGGCATCTTGAATGAAAGCTACAGTAAACCCTAAGGGGGTTTTAAAATAAAAAAATATTAGAAAAAGTGCAAGAGACCCCCAAAGTTTTTAGAAATTACAAAAAGGTCCCTGCCAACCCAGCAAGTCACGTGCGCGACACGTTTTTATTGGGTAAATTTTATTTTCCATCCCCACTTTATTTCCTTTTATTATTTTATTTAAACATTAAACAATTATGATTCAGTCCTTCATTTCCAGACTATTTATCTTGCATATTCTTTTCTGTGAAATAAAAGTTTTTGTTGGTCAATAAATTCTATAGAAATTTGTGTGGTCCCCTGATGTGTGTATCTTTCGAGCTTAATTTTTTCATCACATTTTATGTTCATTAATATTATTAAAAAATAAAAAACAATGTCTTTTTATCTTTCTGAAATTCAAAGATTCATAAAAATTTGAATATTGCTCTACAAAGTCCAAAAAAATTAGAGTAGTTTTATTTTATTGCCTTTTAATTTCTAACCAAATTTTACGCGTTAATTCTTTTCAAAACCCAAAAAAATTTAAAAACACTAAAAACCTTATAAAAATAATAAAAATTTCGATAAAAAATCAAAAAAATCGTGATTTCAGATTCTGTTTGTAGATATTCAGATATATTTCATCATAAAAATAATTGCCAGGAGTTTTGGGCTCTTAAATATTTTTAAGTTACAAATTCCAGGCTGTAAATTGTTTCTCATTTTTATCACTGTTTAATTTTTTTTAAAAAAATACAAAAAACATCTGAAAATTGTACAAAAATGCTCAAAAGTATTTCAAAACCCTTAAACCCAAAAATAATTTCTCTGGATTTTTCTATGTATTTTTGATATAATTGAAAACTACAAAAAGAGTTTAGTGTGCGTAGTTCTTATCTTGTGCATAATGTTCTTTATTTGAAATAAAAATTGCAAAATTAAAATCACTAAAAATTTGAAAATCAAAAAATAGAAAAATAAAAAAAATTAAAAAAATAATAAAAAAATAAAAAGATAAAAAATCCACAAAAACTGAGGATAGTTTGCCGTTGAGATTCCTGCTTTTTCTTTTAATTTATTTTTGATTAATTGAATAACTCTCAGGAATTGTAGCCTCCCTAAGTTCGATCATGTCCACTATACAGGTTAATAAGTAGCAAAAATATTTCTCTTGCTTTATTATTCGCTTTTAGTTAATTTTGCAGCTTGAGAAGAAAAACAATTGTTTGTTTGTCGCAGGATTTTTTGGGACAACAACGACCCTCTATATCAATAATTATCAATCCTCGAAGAACCCGTGCCAACACCCGCATGTACACCTCACGTGATGGGAAGTTCAGTGGAGATTGTGGAGTCACGGCTCTACTTGGCAACTTTTGGAGGTTCGGTTGACACGAGCCTCAAGGTAGGGACCGAGGCTCGAGGGTGAGCGATGTGGCAGGCACATGGCCGGTAGATCAGGGCTTGCCCTCGATCCAACAGTCACTGGGAGTCAATAACGATGGGAGGATGAGGCTCTGGTGGAGGAACTAGGCGGCTGAGCTCGACCGAGGGGCAAGCGGTGGTGAGCGGAGAGGTGTGAGGAGCTCGGCCTCAGGAGACACACTCCCGAGGTGAATCTGTGGGCGACGAAGCACGATGCGGTGGTTGGGCTATTGGAGGCAGGGCGATGAGGCAGAGGTGCACCTGTGGACAGATGTCAGTAAGGTGATCGATGGATGGAGAGAGGCAATGCAGCATGAGGCAAAGGAGCTCGATTGGAGGGCGATACATTGGGTGCTCCAGGTGGTTGGGAAAGGTGAAGGTGGAGATAGTGAATGGTGCAAATCTCCGACCTTTGCAAGGTCAGAGGTGAACGGTAGGAGATAGGGGATGCACAACGGAATGGTGTCGCGATTGTGGGTGTGCGACGGTGTAAGGAGACCAAGAGGAAAATACCTGGGGCGTAGTCAATTCGATTGCCGATGAGGCCAGGAGCACAAATCTGCTCCTTGGTTGTCGCTTAGAGACCTTGGCGAAAGAGGTCGATGCTTTGATGACGAAGCAGCAACACACGAATGATATATCATGGATCACACCGATGGTCGTCATTGCTCGAGACTCGAAATCACTACTGTCATCGGCCGACGAGAGGAGATACGTGCCTTTGTATCTGGAAATGGTAGATAGAGAAGTGGTAAGTGAGAAGGATGGCCAGAGAGGGAGCCAGGTGTCATTCGGAGAAAGGGTCACGTGGGCAACCTAGAGGGCGCCACATGGCCCAATTAAAATATTCAAAAAGTGGTACAAGGATAAATTAAAAAAGAAATAGTTGGGGGCTCAATGAGATCTGTAAGTTTCATGTTGAACAAAAAGTCAAAAGAAGTCATTTGTACAAAGAGATATTTTTGGTAGCATTTTTAATAGGTAAAAACACTTATTTTAATGGTTTTGTTATTTTTTTTGTATTTTTAATTTCTTTTAAAGCTTAACATAAATATATATAATAATTAACCTAATTTTTAGGGGTTTTTAATAAAAGAGAAAATAAAGTAAATGTTAGTATTAAATACAAAAATTAGGGTTAGTTTTATACATATAATATATACAAGTTAATAAAAGTTAATAACAATGAATTAATTGTAGTTTTCTGAATTGCTTAAGTTTGGAGAATAATAAATGGATTTTAATATGATGCATCTGTAATTCATCACCTCCCCCTGATCTCGGCTGCCTTCCTTGCTCAAGTCCACCACCATCCAATCACGTCGTCACCACCCTTCCATCTTCGTCCATCCAATCGCTAATCCGATCCTCCTCAAATCACCACCGACTTCTTAACTCCTTCTTTCCCCCAATTTTCGCCCCTTCTAGATCAGGCGCTGCCATCGCTCGTCTCTAGCCGCATTCTCGATCGGGCTCATTCCCAATCAAATCCTCCTCTGATCAATCATCCCTCATCAAATCCATCACCGGTCGAATCCCCTTCGATCTCCTTTCTCATTCCACCACATAATCCCCCGCTCTCCATCAGATCTGGTCGAATCTTGTTAGCTTCACCTCCCTTTTCTGCCACACAACCGCCGCCATTGCTTGCCCACATATCCCATCAACGATCCCCTTCCTCATGTAGCAGAAGCAACACCACCTCCTCGTCCCTATAAAATCCATTGCCGCCGCTCTCTACCACTCTATATGTCGGCTACACAGGCAAAGGAAGAGGGCTTGTGGTGACAACCTGACTCTCCCTTGACGACGAGATCCGAGGCCAAGGGGCCTCGTCATAGCCTCCCCACCTTGGACCTGCTCCTCACTCCGGCTTTGTGCCGTTGAGTCTACCACATCCATCGACCTACCGTTTAGCCACCTCCTCCAGCCGACGATCAACAGCTCCACCCCCAGACACCGTCATAGCTGGGCTCCTCCTCCACCTCAACAACCAGGAGCAAGAGCCCTCTTATCTCCAGCCGCTTTGAGCTCCACCGTTCCAGGTCCCGTACCTTTGCCTCGCCTTCAACAATAAACAAGGGCTCCACCATACCTTTGCCCCTGCTCCCCTGTACTTCCATTGCTAATCACCTCGTGCAGCCTCAACGACTAACCCTCCGTAGCTCACTTCCTCCAGAGCATCTTTGCGTAGTCTCGACGACCACCCTCTAGCTTAACCTCACTTCTGCTCCATCATCAGTCGCAAGGCCCGAGGCCCTCCCTACGTGAGACGCATGTGCGACAAGGGAACACGTGATCCGCACAATCGGGTGGGGCACATTTGTAGAGAACTCCCCGGAAATTCAAGCAAATCCCAAGTAGAGCTAGCCATCTAGGAAGCATGTGACCCTCATGTGCAAAAAGGGAAAAATTGCATCTGGGCCCCCATGACCGTGCACATGCCCACTGGTAATTTTGCTTAAATACCCTTATAGGTATATGTATTTACATTCCAGTCCTTATTCTGCATTATTTATTTTTTTATTAGTGTAATTTGTAGTTAGGCCCTTATCTTTCCTCTACAATTTGAACATCAGATTTGAATCATTTCTATTATATAAAAACTAGCATTATGTTCTTCAACTAATTCTATACATCGTGACATGTGCTCTATAATTTTATACTCTGTGGTTAATTAACAATTAATATTTTTTTTTAGAAATTTGCATATTTTGCCCAATTAATGATCATAAATTCATAGATAATTAACCACTATTCGAAAAATTGCAAAAAATTCAGATTTTCTTGATTTATTTAATTTATTTAATGTTCTAAAAAATCATCGCATTTGTATATATATTTTATCCTGTAAAATTTGTTTGCGCATTTTAGTAATTATTTTAGTAGGTCTTAAACCTCACATTTTTTGGGTTTAGGATTTTTCTGAGATAAATCGCATAGTTTTATATCTTAGATAATTTTATTCCTTGAAAATAAGTAGATTTAGTTTTTATTATAATTAATTATTGTGATTCACACTCTTTACCCTCATTTAATCATTAAATATTCATATTACATAAGAAAATAAAAAAAATTACAATGCATTCATATCATCATTCTTCACATTCCGATCAAATTTCATAACTTTTAGACATCGATTGATTGACATTAGTTTTTTAGTACTTAAAATTGGTCACGTTTGAATTTGCATTCAAAAATTGCATAAAAATACCAAAAAATTCCATCTCGAAAACCACACATAAAATTTGATAGACATTAACTTAGGTTGTTGCTTTGTCTCCTTAAGTTTGACCCTAGGGCTTGCCTAGGTTAAATAAACATAAAACCACTCGAATTAAAATTGATTAAATAATTAAATAGTTACATTTCTTGATTGATTCTTATTACTTGCCTACAATGAACGACATTTTTAAAAGCATAAAAACGACAACTTAACGAGGGAAATTTCCGATTCATGACGCACTACATTGCATATATAGCCAAACTTTCACTAATTTATACCGTTTCTTACACACTTCTATTACATATATTTTCAACACAAAACATGTACGTAAAAATATATAGAAAATGTAAAAATAACTGCATATGAAAATAATGTAAAATGTGACTAAGAAACATATATGAAAAGCCGCAAATAGAACTTCAATAGTCAATATATCCTCCATATGAAGTGAAAATTCACCAAACTTACCTTTATTGTTCTTAGAACCAAATTATTTATCCAATGAAGTGGTGACATTAAAATTGGAGTTAAGATTAGCTTTTTGAGTACCATCTTACTATATACATGTACATTTTTCATTTAATTTATTCTCCATATTTTTATTCTTTTTATAATTTTAAAATACTTGTAAATATTATATAAAACATATTAAAAATATAAAATATAAAGTAAAATCATTAAAATTCATTAAAATAAATAATAAAATTAAAAAACATATGTATATCATAACTTTAATCTACATACATCTATTTATTTAAGTACGCAAATAAAGTCATAAAAATAAAATAAAAATTTATAAATATGTATTAAATATATAATAAATATATAAAATATATATAGATAATGATAATGTTTAAAATACAAAATAAAAAATGAAATACACAATACATAGGTATAAATACCTATAATAACACTTGTAAAAATGAACCTATAATAAATAAGCCGATAAAAATAAATAAAAATCACCTAAAATAGTACATAAAATAAGAAGCAACTTTCACATTTTAAGATTTATTTAGTATAATTATTTTTTATTTTATTTTTCTTTTCTTTCTATTTTTACTTCTGTTTTGTCTTTTAGCATCCGACATCCAGTCAGGAGGTGGCATTGGTTGACCCCAATCAACTTCCTGCCCCCTCTTGGACCGTTCGTGTTGTGCTCTTTCCTCATTTTTAGAAATTTTTCTAGCTTGATCCATCCTTCCTCTCCACTGGAGTCCTTCTTATGATTTCTTCACCTGTCTTTCACGCACATCAAAGATTAATGTTGGTTAATCCTCGATTCAATCAAAAACACTATGCGAAGAAGACTCTCAGTCGACATGTATATAATATCTCATCTGCCCAACTTTTCAAATTGATCCTTTTTGCTTGATTTTTCTCTGCAAAAAATCATCCTCGGAGCTTGTCCTCAGTGACAGTGAGCAGAGCCTCCTGATTTATGTCGTAGAGGAGCGGGGGAGGTGATTTACTATTGCCGAAGACCTTCTCCAGGTGGTTCTTCTCCTAACTTTCCCTTGTCTAGTGAGCTTTATTTCTTCGTTCTTTCAATTCCTAGGAGTAGTAGTAGTTTAAAATTGCACTTTATTTCTTTTGATTTTGTCTGTTTCAGTTTAAAATCAGAAATTGTAGTTCATTGGAGCTCTAGGCTCCGCCTCTATTCTACATGTTCTTGACTATTAATAGACCTTGACCACCCCCGCATCTTCGTCTAATCGCACTCTATCACTCCAATCCATTATCCAAATAAGATCATGTACAGATCATGGAATTGGGTATATAATATCTCCTCTGCCTAAATTTTGAAATCATTCCCTTTTACCTGATTTTTCTCTATGAAAATCATCCTCAGAGCTTGCCCTCAGTTACAGTGAGTGGAGCCTCCTGATTTGCGGTGTAGAGGAGGAGTGGAGGAGGTGATTCACTATCGTCGGAGACCTTCTCCAGGTGGTTTTGCCCCCTGACTTCCCCTTGTCTAGTGAGCTTTATTTCTTCATTTTTTAAATTCATAGGAGTAGCAATAATTTAAAATTGCATTTTATTTCTTTTGATTATGTCTATTTCAACTTGAAATAAAAAATCGTAGTTCATTGGAGCTCTAGGATATGACCTCCGTTCTACATGTTTTTGACCATTGACAGACCGTTAGACCATACCCACATCTTCGTATCATTGCACTCTGTCACCCCAATCCATTATCCAAAACAGATCTTGCACATATATGGGAATCAAGTCTCCATCCTCTACCAGTCACTGAAGACCTTCAACCTTCGATTCCAGCCGCCATTTTTTCTCATTTGTGTGTCAAGGAGATTTTCCCTCGAGCCTTGAAGCTTTTGGTGCAGGCCCGTGTATGAAAGGACCCCATTAGGGGGTCGAATGATTCAGACCTGCAACTCTAGGTTCGCGGACCTTTTCCGACCCTCTAGACCTCTATTGATGAGGTCTGGAACTTTTTGACCCATCTCCCAATCACATAATCGATCTAGGAAGGTGAAGAGCATCTCATCACCTCGGGAGAGCATCAAGATCGCGTAGGAAGCTTGATCGAAGCCCAAGACCTATCTGTTCTTGAGTTGTTCTTCATGATCATCTCAGAACCATTAGATCATGCCTCGAGCTCCAGGTCTACAGTTATCATTCGATCAGGTGCCCAAGGACCGTCAGATCAAAGGTCATGATCTAATCTTCATCCTCCATCATCGAAGCATCATCAACCGTTAAGGTGGTGTCACATGTTTAAGTGGAATCATCTGCATTGTCCGTCAGCACTGGTTGGGGGTATTTTGCATCTTACACCTCTACTAATTTTTTATTTATAGTTTAGTATTTAAACTTTCAATTACAGTTGTATAATTTTTATAATATTTGCACTTGGGACCCTGAACTTTATTTATGTTGCATTTTAATCCAATTCCACATCACCTCACGTGCATGGGCACGTGAGGGGGTGAGTATTTTGCTTGGACCCTTATGGGTTGTGTGTTATTACTTAGTCCAAAAATTTTGAATATCAATATATATTTAGATAAATTTCATACTTACCCTATTATTCTATTTGTTTGCATTTATACCCCTACCAGCGTGTATTATATTTTTATTATGTGAAAATTGCATGAATACCCATGGATTTCATTAAAGTGTTATAAATGCTTTGAAACATCATTGAAATTACAAATAGGTCCTTATATTGTTGATTAAACTTTGTACTTGTACTTTAATTTGTAAAAATATTATTTTGCATCTAAAAATTATAAGAAATATATCTTAAGTTTTTGTAACCATATTTTATCACATATATTCTTCGTAAGGCAGTTAAAATTATTTTCATATTTATAAAAAACATTACATTTTCTACTATTTAACATTTAAAAATATATAAAAATTACAAAATGTTTCGAAAAATTCTAAAAAATCCATATATGTTTATTTTTGCATCTTTTATATTCTGACCAAATATTCTTACAAAATATTAAGAAAAACAACTAAAAAATTACAAAACACAGAAACTTTATAAAAAATATAAAAAATTATTGAAAAAAACAATTTAAGTTTTTGAATTTTCTTTATATTATCTAGTATTCTCAAAAATTAAAATTGGGCTCAACTAAGTTGATAGATAATTATTAAGCCCATTTCAAGTTCCTAGATTTAATGTTTTCTTTATTTTTTGTATTTCCCGATTTAAAATAATTCAAAATATCAAAAATTACCCAAAAATTACCAAAAATATAGAAAATTTTATAAAAACCCAAAACAATTTATTTTTAAAATTTTGAGTTTGTTTGATGTATTTCGAAAATACAAAAACTTCTCTTTTTATTCATTTTCTATATAGCATATTTAATAAATATATTAGCCTATATTTTATTTCTAAATTAAAATTAGGTATTTACAAAATTTAAAACATAAAAATAATTAAAAACTATAAAAATAATTAAAAATTAAAAATACAAAAATTTCCTAAGTAGTCTTTCACTTTTGTTCTATCTACTAATTGTCTATTATACACATTTTTTTGTAGGGTATAATTAATTTTAGCTCACTCTTTTATATTGCTTAATTATCATTGTGGGTTAATTGTTGAAATTGTCATGCTAGGATTGGGTGCCTACTACATCGAGAGAGTGGTTGATACAAGGATTGCCAGATCCGATTTGTCGGACACCGCATGCCCTCAAAGATTGGACATAGGTACCCTAATCATCATGCTTTTCAAATGGTGTCGTTACCTGGGAGTATTGATTTATGGAGCATATAGTAGTATGCTTAGCTTACTTTTCCATTATTCCCTTTATAGTCTATTTTTTCTTTATTCTCTTTTTATCTAAGACTATTTTGATCATCTTCTTGTTTGATTTCTGCTATGAGGGATCACCTATCAAGGGAGGATTTCATTGGAGATTCAACGTACCCAAGAGCCATAGAGATCGATGGTTCTTTGCCTACTAGTAGGAGAGAGTAGTAGAGGAGACAAGAAGCCGAGCAGACTTGTCTCAGTATAGATTTAGTTTAATTTTATAAGAGAGATTTGTTCATTAATTTGTAATAATATTGGACCCAAACACTTGAACACTTAGACTCTCACAAGTCTATTTCATCAGGTGATTGTTCACTTAGGGGACTTTACCGATTTTTCATGATTTCATCGCCTTCTATCCTTATTCCTCCATATTTCCCGTCTTCTTTCTATATGTTTTTCATGATTTATGTTTTTTGCTTTAATTTTATTTTATGTCTTGTGGAATGAGCCGTTAGACTCTAAGAGTGGATGTCTGATTAATTTGGTTCAAAGCCCTAATAACATTCTTGTGTCCATAGTTTCACGCTTGGATCTAGTCAAATTGAACAAGTTCTTCATGATAATAGAAGCTTATGTCTTAGGGCGATTTCCTTGTTGCATTGCATATAGTATAGATTTAAATTTCTGTCTTGCATCCCACATGGAGAGAGCTGGGAAGTACTATAAGTCTTCCGACTAAGCATCGCATCATCGTTTCTTGACTTGCATTATTTTTATGAATTCTCCCTATGATTTTTGCTCACATAGGACAACAAAGAATAGATAAAACCACATGTCCTCTTGCATGAAAAATACTTGAAAAAAGTGAAAACCATAAAAGTAAAAAGGGGTCTGCTAAGAAAACCTTGACCAAATTAAAACCTATTAATCAAATTTCATTGTATTAGGTTCACAACACCCTTATTGTATTCAGGTACCTTCCAAATAGAGCGAGGCACGATCCTTAAGGAATAGATCCCAAATCCTAGCCTGGGTAATGCCTTGTGTATCACCAGGATTCATCCTAAGTCAAATTGCTCCAGAATAGTAGTAGGGAG